>JAWMRA010000090.1:13805022-13816181 GCA_035584735.1 Pseudotriccus pelzelni | reverse complement strand
ACCTTTTGGGACTAATTTAAGGGAAACTATTCCTGTTGGAGGATGTGAAATGCTTACAGATCACAGATTTAAGAGGATGGTGTTCCTTTCTATGAACCTGAAATATAATTCAGCTCAAAGTTCTGCATTTAAACACAGACTGTACTGGACAACATTAATATTTCATAGGCAAATACAAGGATGTTGAAACTCATTTGGGAGAAAAGACAAAAGTTACATCAAGTCAGAATTACATTCCATAACGTTTGGCTCTGGAAAACAGGCTCCAGCAAGCCCATAAATCTTATTTGCTTGCATTGACCTGGTGGAGTTTCTTTGGCTCATCAACAAGGGATGTCTGTACAGAAAGCAGTTTGCTGCATTTATTTCTAGAAGCATGTGGTCCCCCTTTTACAGAGCCCCTAATGGCCTAAAGCTTGAACTTAAACTCACTACGTGCCTGCAGTGTGTCATATTCCATCAGGAGCCAATGTGCAAATAACATATTTCCATTTTTAAATTCTGAAAAATGTCACAAAAAGCTTTTGGCATTTACATGACTCAGACAATCACACTTACAACCTCTAATTCTCTCTGCAGATAATTTCTAATGCTCAGAATATAACCACAGCATGAAATCAGTAAAAACTATTAAAGTAAAAACTAAAGTTCTGCAGCATAGCCATTAAAGCACACAAACTAGGGGGGGAAAAAAAAGGAGTATTTAAAATTACATTATTGACAGTTAGTCCTTAAAGAGTGAAAATCAAAACGTGATGCACTTAAACAAGAAATGGACTTTATACACAGAGGGGTTGATTTATCAAAATTCCGCCCGCTACTTGGTACAAACTAGTGAATATGCATTAAAGATTTTCATCACTGCCCTTACAAAAAAGCAATCTAGCTAAAGCAGCTCTTTGTCCATTTACCATGTAGTATTTCCTACAGTATTCAAAAAGATGTGATAGTCTGTGTTTCCTTCTTTAGCACTTTAAAAGAAACAAATTACTATAATAAGGTTTCATATCTGGACCTGTTATGAAGATAGCATAGTACCCAGACCTGTTGCGTAAGTCATGTTTTTCAAGACATTTTTATGGGAGCAATAATGGCCAGCTGTATGAACTCACAGTAACAAGGCCCCAATAGCCTGAAGTCTGCCCTGATGACAGAGAGGAAGCATAAAGAATAGTTGTCACTTGGAAAAAAAATAATGAGCGAAAAGGAGCTGGAGGAAATACTCGCTTCTTATAGGGGCATGAATCCAGGATGAGATGGGAAAATACCAAACGAAACGCAGTTACTCAGTCTGTGAGGAGTTTGTATGTATCAGTGCTCTCACACCTCCTCTCCAAGAAAAGAAGAAACTCGAAAACTGGGAAACAGTTGAAGTGGGATTGCAGAATGAGTGATGGCGGGGTTTATGGTTTTGTGTGTGGATATACATGCACACACCAGAAAGGGTGCACATGACAGAAGGATGAGTATAAATTCACAGCTGAATTGCCTTTACCATCAGTCATCAAGCAAAACACAACAGGCACACTTCAGACAAAGCAGAGTTCAGTTTTCCATTCTTCAACCCACCTCACAAATCTTCTACAATTGCCCAATATGTTTCTCCTGTCACACATTTATTTAATAAAAGTAGGATAAGGTCTATAAATTGTAAGGCTCACACTACCGTTCTGGATTTTTATGTGAGGAATTAATGAGGGTGCTTTTCTTTTAAAACAGAAAAGGGTTTGAGAGAATTTTGAAAACCTGACATTCAGTTTAGATGCCTGGCAAGCAGAGAATCTGTTTATATCTGCAGAGAAAAAGTTCAGACTTTTAGGTGAAATGTACTTTTTTTTTTCAGGTATGTAAGAGGTACAAGGCACCAATTAACATTTTAAAGGCCAAACAGTGTGGAAGGAGCAATAGAAGGATCAGGAGAAGAATTAAATTCCTTCGGTGCTTATTCAGATTATTTATTTTTAAGATTATGCATTAACTACTAGCATAACTACTGTTAGCCACTGGCAACTGAATCTACATAGAAAATGGAAAACTAACTTGGTTATCTTATCAACTAACTTATCATCACCATCCTCAAAATAGAAGTCGCAGAGAACAGCAAGGCTAAAGTTTTTGGATGTCAAAACAGAAAATGAACATCACTGAATTATTTGGCAGTCATTCTTTAACATTCCACAGATGAACTGAATTTTTAACTTCCTTTTGTATTTGGAGGACTCAAATTACACTAAAAGCAAAATACAGTTCATTGCTGTTACATTTCAAATACTGTAAAATCTAACCTTTCCATGTTTTGTGTTGTCTGTTTGGTTGCTAAAAAGGCAGAAAAGCTGGCACATTTATGACTGGAAGTTATAGCTCAAAAAAATACACATGTTAAGGTAAAGCTCTTTCTAGTTTACAAGGCTATAGCTGTTCATGGTCATGTTCATGTTCTACACTATAGCAATCTCATGAAAACATTGATAATTTGAAAAGAAGCAACAGAGTTGAAAAGCTTTAGAAACTAGGTTAAAAATATGAGGCTCCAGGGACCCATCTTATCCTTGTAAAAATGCACTGTGTAGCCAGTGTCATGAAGACTTTCTCATCCCCATATGTACCACCTAAAGCATCCTTGTTTTTATTCCCAGGAGAACAAAAACGAATAAAGAAAGAAGCATTTTGTAACACAAACTGAAAATAGTGAATTCAGTAATACAATTGTGAAATAGTTAAATATGTGTGATTCTTGAGTATCAAAAAAGCTATGTATAAAAATAGGTCAGTTTCCAAGACAGCATAAAATCACAAGTTAGTAAATGTCAAGAGGAGTAAGAGAGATATAGAAATTGACACTGTCCGGTAAACTACAGAAAATGTGCAACTATGCAATATAAAGTATAAAGGGCGTCAAAGGATGTATGATTAAAAAATTTCTCTAGAGAACCAAACAATGGTTTTGATGTAATTCTTGCATTACTTTACTGTGTAACACCTCTAACGGACTCTCTTCATAACACTTTTTCTTGCTGAAATGTTACCAGACATAAAGGAAACAACAGAAGAGTAAAAGGACTATATAAAGTTTATCATAATTGTGCAAGCATTGATTAAATTAATTTTTGTACACAAGTGAGCATTCTGCTACTACTCATAATAGAACATAATATAACATAACCCCAGATGCTTAGGGATGTTAAGCCAGAAACACAAAACTGTTTTGGTTTGGGGGTTTTTCCTTTCACAGTGGTAAGTTACAGAACTGTTTGCTCATCTAGAATCATATGAATATTTATTATTTAGTTATACTGCTTCCATGTAACATAAAGCTCTGAAACAGCATAGCTCAAAGACACAAAAGTCTAAATTGATCATTCATCAACAACGATTTATAGCCAGGCTGGTAGATATTTAAATGGAGATAAAAAAGCCAATTGACCTACAGTTTTTAAGTAAATAATAGGATGAATTTCAGAAAGCAGAATGAACTCAGAGGACTTAACGACTGCATCAGTTATATGAATCTTTCTACCCCGAGGCTTAATCTTTTAAAAACTAAAATACACTCACAGTTTCACACAGGTGAATATTTCTAGCCAAATGGAATGCAGATTTAAGTCAGAAGAGTTGAAGAGGTGGTCTAAGATGTTTGAAGCAAGTTTCTATGGGTTCTTTATGTACTAGGGGAGAAGGGGGCAAGAAGGGTTTCTAGCTGGTAACAGTCATAAAGTTACTAATTTGTTAGCATTATTTCTTTAGGTGTTTGTATGCATGGTATTTGTTTGCCACCCACGAACTTTAGAGTAGAAACTCATCCAAATGCATCTGAGTAGTAAGAAGTAGAAAGATAATGAGGGTCTTGAAGTCATGTAAACTGAGCACTTTGTTAGAGAAGACCAACATCCACAGGAATAAAGTGGCAAGGACTGAGCCATTCTCTCTTCCTGAAGCCTGATTGTCCAGAAAACATATTCAGATAACATTAAATATCCTTAGGTATGTAAGAGGGAGGTGATCAGCAACAGTGTATATAAACAAGTTAAAGATAAACCGTATAAACGCAGATACCATTAGACCCAATAAACATGGAACAGCCGTTAAACAAAGTGTATATACCTACTCTTCCCTTCAAACTCAAGAGGAAGCTGTTCAAATTTGGACAGATTAGGAAACTCAGATGTTCACCATTAATACAACAGACTAATTCTAAATATCAGTGACAAGGTCAGGGCTAGGTCAAGAATGAATCATTACTAAGAAAATGCACATAGTCACTGTCTTTGGTATTTCTTGTTTAGTTCTTTTCTTTCTTTTAAACAAGTAACAGGGTTTATGACAATGTCATCATTGACTGGAGGTTTTAAAATATTCCTTATCAAATTAAAAACAATTTATTATGTTTCTGACATTATTTCATATGGGAAAAATGATAATTAGCTGTACCAAATTATCACCTGTCTCAGGATGCCAATTTCAGCTGTTGCTGAGTGTTTGTCTCAGTTGGCCTTCCTTTCCCACATTCTGTGAGTGACAGTTTTTAAATTAATAACAACTTTATGTCATACATAAAAGACAACTGAAAAAATAAAAACCACACAAACATGTTGCTGGCTGAAGAGTTTGACCATGCTGTCATTCAAAATAAGAGCAGTGTAAAGCTTGCACATCCTAACAGTATCAAGAAATTTACCATTTCTCACTCTTCAAAACCAAGCAACAATAACTCATAGCTTAAATCAAGATACTTGAAGGCTTTCTCACACAGTATTTGGCACTACAGCCTAAAATATTGGGTTTGTCTGTTTTTACTGTCAGATTGCTGAAGAATGAAATTCTTTCTACCACACAAAATTTAAGAGTTGACAATATACATTTTTGTTCTACTTTGGTGTCATCAGCCTCTGCAATGGTTTTAATTTATTGTAACATTTTCAACAGACTACATTTTAGCACTGAGTACCCTAAGTTAGCAAAATAAGACAGAAGCCTGCCAACTCTAATTCATTTCAAAAGAAGTAAAGGGGTTTTTTTTCTTTGTGTTTTTCAGGTGTAAATACGCATGTGGCTTTAAAAACAAAATAACTCGGGATTTTGTGATTCTTAAGCAAGATTTTAATGAACAGCACAATGGCCAAAGTGGAAGACACTTCAGCCACTTTCTCCACTAGACAATAGGAAATTTTATACAAACATTGATCTGATTTTTATTTCAGCTCCATGACACAAAGGGCACACATGTGATACATATTGGTTGTGCAAGTTATTCTACACACAACACCAATATGGGTCACATGGTGTTGCATTAACAAAACTGTAATCAGCTTGTCCCTCCATTTGTCGCTGATGAGGCCACATCTGGAGTGCTCGGCACAGCTCTGCATTCCCCGAGCACAAGGAGTACACTGACTTGTTGGAGCAAGGCCATTAGAGAGCCACAAAGCTTTTTAGAAAGAAAAGCTGAAATAAATGGGGTTTTTAGCTTGGAGAGGAGAACTCTAAAGGTGACCTGGAATGACGCAGTGGGAGTTTATAGAAAGAAAAGGAGGAAGGCACCTTTTGGAGATGTTCATTGAAAGGATGGGAAGCAACAGTCACAGCTGCAAAAAAAATGAAATTCTAGTTAGAGGTGAGGCTAATTAATGATAATCACAAGGAGGCCGATCAAACACTGAAGCAGGGACCAAAAATACCCATGAAATCTTGGTCCTGGGAGATGTCAAATTTGATAGTGCTCAGCCCTGACTTGAAGAAGAGGTTGAAGTAGGTGATATTTGGGCATCCCTTGCAACACAATATATTCTGCATAGTGGCGATCAGCAAATAGAAGAGGTTTTGTCAGTCAGTGTAATCATACATAGATATTTGCCCATGTGACAATCTTTCATTTTAATCTCACCATAAATGAGTTTCAAAATGTGAATTCTAAATCAAATCAAGACTTGGAATAATTTCAGACTTGCCCTACATAAAGTATATATGTGCTGTGTTATCCATCAGACTGCCAAAGCTTGTAAATCTTGTCAAGTCCATACATGATTTAAACATGCAAGGAGTTATGATCTTATCAAACACCATACACAGGACCTGACAATAAAGATATATTAATCAATTTAGAAATCAAGATCTGGTTCACTTGTCTTATGTTTTCTAGACACCATGAGTTCCCACTGTGAATTGTATGAATCCAAACTTAACAAAGCCATCTTCTTAATAGGCAGAAATAATGACACTTGTCTGTTCTGGTCTCATGAAAGCAGATCCTTTGGCATTGAAGCTGAAATATTTAATTAAAAATAAATGTGCTACCACCGTAGGCCTTTGAAAGACAATTTTGTTTCATTTCCCAGTTAGTTGGGTAGGGTTCTTTTTATTTCAATTTACCTGGCAGTTCAACAAGCCATCTTCATCCTAAACTTGTTCTTCACATTTTATATCTACCAATACCTATCCATTCCTATTATAATTATTGCCCAGGCTTTTATGAATTACTCATACAGAAGGAACATCAAGCATATGCATTCATTTGTGCTGTTTTATGAAGAACTACTTTGTTGGATGTCAACATAAAACATTTGTGACAACCTGTTAGAAAATGAAATTTGTCCAACAAAGTTCACATAGAAGAGTCTATCAAAATAGTCATCAACACAGATGAAAAACAAACCACACCAAAACAAAACCCATATGGAACTCTTTCATATATTTCAAGGAATAGAAAACTCTTTCAAGTCTGTAGGTCAGAGGCTACATATAGGGAGCAGCATGTCAGTCAGGCAGAGGAAATGGTGCCAAGATTCAGAGAAAGTTTCGTATTTCCCCTCTCCTCTCTGCTGATCCTTGGTTGCCTTTTTTTGACAAAGTAATGTAATGGGAGACAAGTTTAACTGAGGTGTAGGGGGAAGGTACAGCAACAAAGGAAGGATATGAAATAGGACTCTGCCAAACAGAACAAAACAAAGGAAATATTTCCTATACCTCAGTAACCAAGATGAGACCATGCTGTAACAGCACTCGGGCTACAACAGGTGGTTTTATGGTTTCACATAACTTTTTCCTCTTCCCCATAAAATCACAGAGGCCAAACTAGTCCTCAGCCTAAATTATAGATATGTACAGTTGCTGAACAGGCCTGAGGATGCTTTCACTACTGTAAGTACAGAACACCTCTCACTGGATTGCAGTACGTAGCATACAGAAAGAATAGAAAGATGTGGGCCTCTCAAACCACATTAATTCTCGGAATAGAATGGTGCTTTGAATACTTGCTAGCTATAACACAGTCTTTTTACAGTTTTCCTCTTTTTACATTATTCAGAATAATGTACAGACTTAGAGGGATGATGAGCACTCAGACCAACAGAAAATAAACTATACATCCTATCAACAGCCAAAATTTTTTCTTTGTCTCTCCTTTTTTTTTATAAGTCATGGTAAAGATGAGTTTTCATGGTCACTTACATTCAGCTTCATGTCTACTAAAGGCAAAGATTTAAAATGGCATTATACTCCAAGACATTTTCTAACTAACAGATTCCCATCGAAGTCAGTTAATATTAGAAATACAAAATTACAGTCCTTTCTGTATCAGTCCACACAAAAAACCTGCATGCTATTTGTAGGATAATTTACCTTATTTTGCTAGTATGTTTAATTAAACTTAACATTCATTTAGAGGGAAAATAATTAGGAGATTTTTTTTTCTTTACATAGCTACATAGAACATGCAGGCATATAAGAACTTGGTAAACCACACTTCTTTTGCTCTGATATTTACTTTGACAGCTTATAAAGAGCACAGAATGTATTTATTTGCTCTCACACATTAGTTCAGACAAATATATAATTTTCTTCCTGATATAGTACTGATCTGTATCTACTGAGCTTCAGAAAGTACACAAATCTAATCAGGCTGCATGTCAGTAGTTAAAAAATGCTACAGGCCACTGCTACTGTGTTGCATCAATACTGATATAATAAAGCTACAAAGTCACATCAATACTACTATAGATTTTTTTCTTAAAACCGCATGGATTACACTACACTAAAAACTCAAATAAATCGTATTTCATATTGTCTGAGTTAACTCCAGTGCCACAATACCAGTCACATATCCTGGTCTCCAAATTTACTGAAATCAAAGGGGAAACGCTTTTTTTACCACATCATAAAACTGTGG
Source organism: Pseudotriccus pelzelni (assembly GCA_035584735.1). NCBI lineage: Eukaryota > Metazoa > Chordata > Aves > Passeriformes > Tyrannidae > Pseudotriccus > Pseudotriccus pelzelni. Next base: position 13,808,020 of record JAWMRA010000090.1, on the reverse strand, counting down.
TTCATTTTTGTCTGTTTGACAATCCTTTTTTCAAGAGAAGATCCCACAACAGATATGTAAGAAATTTCAAAGCATTCTCAGGGTTCCTTACAGTGGTCCACGTAACATGGCTTAGTGTCTGTCATAGGTCATACTTAAGTTAAAAAAATTCTATTAATTTCCTGATTTGATTGCATGAGCAAACAACTCAGAGAGTGAAAGGAAAGGGAAACTTTAAATGTAAGACTTAGATCACTACTTCTGAAATTCCATTATAATGTACACAGTCACACTTCCAAATTTAAATAAATGTATGTTCATCAAACAACAAAACAATATCAAGCAACAGTACATAAAAGCAAGGAACAAGTTAGCTTTTCCTCTGATTTCTGACATGCATAAAACAGCACTGAAAAACCTGTGAAATTCAAAGAAACAATGTAAAATCCTTATGAAGCAGTGAATGGCTATTTTCTTCATAGAATTACTAATGAGTCTGAACCACATCACAGTAACCGAGCTCTTGATGACTGGCTTTCATTTTTCCTATTTCATGAACAGAAATTTACATTGGATTACATGGTGATTTAAGTTGTACCCACAAAACCACTCCAGTCTTGCATTATCACAGTATTTTCCCAGTGCAGTCCCAAAGTCTTAAGATCTACTCCAGTAAAGGGAGGCAGCTCATATAAGATATATTGTATTTAAAATATCCAGTAAAGAATGACAAACAGAATCCCACCATACTTTAAATTCAGTAACCACTATTACATGAAATGTATGGTATACGCCTAATCAATAAGGAAGAGGACCATTTTATCCCAAGAAATCTCTATCATGTCTGTATTTTAGGACATATGGGTGAGCATAGAAACAACCATCTAGGTATAAAATATATTCCAAAATGTGAAGTTCCTAGAGCTGTTCACACAATATACTTACTAGGACACAATATATACATCACTAAAATAATATGGCTACTTGAGCTCTGACACAGGAGTGAACTGAATAGCTTTATATAGGATTAGTAAATGCAAACCACCCAAAATGCAATCCTTCCCACATTTTTGTAGACACAAAAGAAGTCAATGTAAATTATGCACCTCCATGATTCATACAGCTGGGTTTTATGCTAACCAAATCAAATATTAGAGCCTCCAAAACTCACAGGGTCAACTTGCAAATTAATGAGTAGTATGCTGCTATTTAGTACAATTAAGTCTCACACAAGGAAAAAAAAAGAAAAAGGTGAAAGGAAAGTTGCTATAAATGTTTTAATGGGTTCAGTATAAATTCCTTTGCAAGTCAGTAATGCTAAAATAAAATTTCAAAGCCATTAAGTAACATAATGAAAACATTAGTATGTATCTCCACTTTCCTAAATAATCAGCATGTAAGCAACCAAAATAAGATTGCTCTTACTACAAGAAAGGAAGGGATTTTAGAAATATGGTTCATTTCTATTATGGTTGTAAGAAGTAAAATAAAATATTATGCATCTGTTGATAGGATGCCAGACATTTGCAGATAAATGATGAGAGATGTCTCAGAAATCCAATCATAAAAAAGATAGCTAAATGATTACCCGCTTCCAAGCATTAAAGTGAGCAAGACCAGAAGAGAAATGTTTTGCTGCCACTGCTTTGCCAGCTAAATATTCCAAGGCGTACAGGCTTCTTCTGACACACCAGAGTAAGGCAATGCAAATTGAAAGTATTAACATCATAACTAGTCCTCAGAGCACAGACAGTCTCATTACACTAATGAAAAGAAAAGGTTGTGTTTAAGAGATTATGTAGAATATGAATACAGAACAATAATTTCAAATAAAAACACTGTACTGGGAAATTCCCTTCATAAGGAAGGGCTAGAGAATTTCAAATAATTTTGTAGTTCCTGTATTTGTTTGCAGTGAGATTAATCCCCAAAAGATTTTTGTGAAATAGCAAAAAAAGTCCAGTTTCTGCTGGTTTGTTACGTGTTGTGTGGGCAAGGATGTGGGCACAATCTTAATGCATTGCCTTTGCTGTACAATTGAGAGTCATAGTTTAGTTTTCTAGCATGCACTGGTCATCTATCTATTGCTTAATCATGCAGAGGATGACTTCCTTTCTCCAGAGACATGATATTCACTGTTTGGGCTGCATAAAAGGTATGGATTAAGACATTAAGACAGAGTGATCTTGGGTATAGTCTGATTTGCATCACACTCAGTGAAACACCAGGAAATAATCATCACCATCACTATGATAATGTAGTACAAGAGAATCAGGAGGAGGTGCTGTTCCTGGTTTTGGTTTCAGACAAGGGGTTTCACGCAAAAAGAGGAGGACTGGGCTGAAATATATCCAATAGCTATTAGCCCATTTTGACAGCTAAGGAATGAATTAAAGTGCTTTGTCCATCAAATCCTTAAGAGCTTACTAATAAAATACTGCTGGGAACATTACAAAGGTAATTTTGTGCAGTTTTAACTATATGTTCATGGCTATGACTAGCAAAAATAATAAGATTTTTTCCTGTCTTAAAGATATACCTGGGTCCTATCACTTCAGAGGAGAAGGTGTTGCATTTTTCATTTGTTCTGAGGAACATTAATGCCTACATTTTAAAATACTCTTAAGATACCTTCTGGGAATTAAAACTGATGGAAAAGGAATGAGTCTGGCAAGGGGACTCGTTGTAACATCAATGGAGATGAAATTCGGTCCAACATGGAGCACAAGTCCTGTGCATCTATGTATGAAGTAGCAGGTTTATCTAAGGTACAGAACACATACACACCCCTCCAGGATGGACCAATCTATCTTTCCTAATTTGTGAAAATGATTCCATTGTTGAGACCCATCAAGTAATGAAAATGTGGGAGAAGACTGTTGTCTGTTGCTGTTTTGCTACTGCAGAATTTGTGGCTAAATTACTTCCTTTGCAAAGTGAATAGGTGTCATGGGTTTGCCTAGGGGACAATTTTTACCACACCCCCCACAAATTGCTCTAAGGTGAGAGAAGTTTATGC
>JAWMRA010000090.1:13790786-13804922 GCA_035584735.1 Pseudotriccus pelzelni | reverse complement strand
TGCTGAAGGGAGAGAGAAGGAGAGGGGGGACAAGAAGCTGCCTCCCCCCTTCGCCGCTTTTTCTCTCCCTGGCTGCCACCAGCTCCGACCTTGAAGGCTTCGTTATCTCCCTGGCGGGAAATTCTTCTGCAACAGTTCAAGTTCGCTTTTACAGTTTTCTTTTTCCTTCATTCTGTTACTCATCTGGTCAGAAAGGATTCAGTGCTTTTTCCTGCCCCCGGCCCAGGGCCGGGGGAGCAGAGAGGCTTGGCCCCCCACCTGGGGGGACCTGCCACGTTTTCCCTCTTACATGGCTGCCACCAAAATTCTAACCACGCCACCACCTTCTCTTCCATTTCTTCTTGAAGATGTAATTAGCAAAGGCGTCACCTGAACTCCTGATTGGCCCTTGTCCAGAAATTCATCAGGACAAACTATTTTCAATCCCCAAGGAGGGGGACTTTTGCAAACCCATGACAATAGGAATCACTAGGTGATGCAGGGACATGGATTGTGTCACTATTTTACTTAAATACAGTTAATACGTAATACTTGTTCATCGAAGTGTTTACTAGAATGATGTCTCATTTTGGGTTCTCTACTATAACTAGTTTTTCTGGAAATTCTTTACAGAAAATTGCCTCCGTTCTCCAGGACACGTCCTGAGAAAGTACAGCAAACTTCAAGGGATTAAAAAATGTTAACTTTTTTTATATTTTATTAAAAATCAGTAACATTAGAAAGACAGAAAGAATGGAGATCTCAGCTTTGCCCTGTGCGGACACTAAGGCACAATTATGTCTGATCTCCAGGTCACATGGACTTGGGGAAATGATGGAGCAGTGATGGCAATTCTCATATTCCCTTACCCCAAGAACAGATTCACCAGCTGTGACAATGTCTTTGCAACTTTTTCTTTTTTAAAATTTTTTCTTTTGTTTCTTTTCAGACAGTAAAGCTAAGCAAATGAGATCCATAGCATCCTGTCCCTAGGGTGCAGGATTTTTACAGTAAACTAATATAAACTATAAAAAATAATATGAAGAATTATATAGGAATTTTTTTCCGAAGTACATAGGGATTCCGGAAGTGAATGAGAAATTTTATTGTCTTATTCTTTGCATAAGCACAGAAGAAAACAGATTCTCTACCCCAAACAGATCACTGGAAAGGGCAAGTAGACAACATCAAGCAGAAGCAGCAGATAACAGAGATAACAGAAAATTTCTTCAAAACACATTTTGAATGTTTTAAGACAAGATGTGAGAATTCAGGGACCTTACTGGTTGCAATCACACACAAGATGTCAAAAGATAAAACTAGTAGAAATTTTGCCTTTTTTGTTTAAGACATGTCCAGTTTCTCCACCACTGTTGATCCTGTTCAGACTGGTCTTACACTTCTAACAAGGTGTTTATTTTCATGATTATTGTCCTGATAGATTTTCACTGTTAGTGAAAATGGTTGATGATCTCCATAAGTTGTAACTGACAAAACTTGGTTTACATTATATGTTTGCACTTGAAAGGGTATACAAACTACACATGCCTCTAGCCTAGATTGTGTGGCAGATGCTGAAATTCCAACTAGTTCACCTGAAACAATGAAAAGAGCATTATAAAAATCTCTGCACAATTCTACAGGGACTGGAAGGAGTGCTTTGCAGGAGACAGTAGCTGTCCCAGTGCTTCTAAGTTTGCCAAGAGTTGCCTTTTTCTCTGCCACCTGGGCCTTACAGGACAGACCTTGTAGGAGCAGCCCTGCTTTGGCTTAACCAGAAGGACATGTCATTCAGGGCTTAGTGCTATATGACAGGAACTTCCACACTGTCAAATATCATTTGTGATAATCACTGTCCAGCCCAGTTTCCCGTAGGCATATCTTACGGCACAGATCTTTCCGTTAGTGTTCTTTTTCTTCTCTGAGTCATAACTTCCTTTGCCAAATGAATGGAAGTTATTTTTTTTTATGTTTAAATATCATTTGAGATGGTTAGAGTGAAGGTCAGAAAGCCTGGCCTCAGAAGAGATTTCCATTTATTTCATATTGATGTATACCAGGTTTGGCACCTTAGTCTCTCAGGTGTCACTGACTACCATTAGAACCAAGTCACCAGGAAGAACAGATGATTATTGATTACTTTTGTTTCTGCTTACCACAAATACAAAGTTGAAATCTGTCAGTATCTTCTTTCTTCCACAAACCTCTACAGTACTTTCTCCAAGAACTTCATTGCGTAATCACTTCCATGATACTGCAGTTATCCTGGTGAACAATAGCTTAGAAATTAGAATACGATATGGGAGAGAATCTTTTTTTTTAATTGCACTGTGCATCATTGTAACTATCAAGCTGCTTTTGTCTTACTATTTTTTTTCTCTCTTTACTTGTTAGCTTCCTTTACAACCTTTTTAGCAACCACAATTTGAAGTGTTCTAAATAAATGTTACAGCTATGTCAGTGAAACAGCAGGATTTTTGAGAACAAGGAATATATTTATAGAATTGAGGTGCTGGAATGAGTCTAGAGAAGGGCAACAGAGCTGGGGAAGGATCTAGAGAATAAGTAAGATGAGGAGCAATGAGGGAGCTGGGGATGCTTAGTCTGGAGAAAACAAGTCTTAGGGGAGACCTCATCACTCTCTACATCTCCCTGAAAGGAGGTTGTAGCCAGGTGGGGGTCAGCATCTTCTCCCAGGCAACCAACAACAGGACAGGAAGCCTTAAGCTGCACCAGGGGAGGTTCAGGCTGGGCATCAGAAAGGGTGTTTAAGCATTGGAATGGACTGTCCAGGGAGGTGACAGTGTCACCATAGCTGAAAGTGTTCCTCTTCTATGACAGCTTGTGACAAAAAGACCTCTGCTCTTGCCTTCAGTTAGCTCAACACTAATTGCCTGGCCATCTATCAAGAGAGGGTGCCCTATATAGCATGTTTCAAGCAGATTTCTCTAGTAGAAAGAAAGGAGAGCCTTAAGTCTTGCTTGTAATTCATTACAACTCATAGTAAGTGGAAATATGTTTTCATTTCTGAATATCACATGAGAAACTGTAAAGACGATAACCTATAGAGCAGCACTCTTCATTTTCTTCCATCTAGATTTTCTATTGCTGCCTGAATAGTCTTTGGGATGCCCAGAGCAAAAAAGCATACTTACAAATGTTTCTAAAATCACAAAACACAGACACATGACTCTTATTAAAAAGCAAGAGAAAGTATGATATGTTAGACAAGTTGATTTGATCTTTTGGAAATGGTTTAGTATCTAAAATTTTGTATGCCATATATGAAGAAATAGTGTTAGCAGGATATTGAAAACCACAGAAAGCTCTGTAAGAAACATTAGGAAAGAACAGGGCAACTAAATGAATACCCATGGAAAATAGACACTACAAAATTGGACCCCTGCTGTATCAACCTTTGTGGATGATATTGCCAATTTGGAGAACAGTAGCTTTCAAGGGTTTGGGTAACCAGAAGTTATATGGAATATTGCTTAAGTCTCTATTTTTGCATTGGAAACTACAACACTTTCCAGTATAATAGAAATAACTCTATCTTCCTAGTATCCAACAAAATTGTTGTCTCAAACTGCATTATCTATTTGGATTCACAGTAAAATTGTTGAAAGATGAAACAGTGCAGAAACCATCTGTCAGCTGAGACTGTCAAATAATTGACACAATTTTCTTAACTTATTTTTACACTTACAGCTCACATGATAAAACAGTGCATCTGTTGCACTTATTTCCTTTAAAAAAAAAAAAAAAAATAAAAGGGGGTAAAAGCCACATAAACATAAAGATAAATTGGAAGTGAGCTGTAGGGCAAATATAACTCCTTAGTTTTAGTTCTTCGATTTCTTTATGTTCAACTTATAGTTCTAAATAACATTCCATAAATGCTGAAAACTTAAATTTCACAAGCTTTTCTGGACTATAAAGCTGAAAGTTCCAAATTTAATATGCTGAAATCGTAAGAAATCCTTGAAAATTCTAGCTTGTTTATCTTTCCAATGAAAATCTTTTTGCTAAGGAATTTTTGGAAATGGTAACTGGCAAAAGCTTCAAGTTGGAAAAGCCCCTTTCTACCTGTTAGTTTCAAGTTCCTCCAAAAGAATGAAAATGAGAACTCTTTAAACGGCAGTGTAAGAAGTTCACAACCTCCTGTCAAATGCTGATTTCAAAGAAAATTACAATTGTCTAGAAGGATTTTTTCACCTTATCTTTTATTTAGTAAGCCTATTGAGTAAATAATGTCATATCACCCCCTGTCTCCTAGGGTTCTGTAATTCTTGGATATGCAGTCACTTCATTTTGCAGAAGGTTTCTTCTTGGTTTCAGAAATCTGTTGCAGCACACTGATTGATTTGCACTCAAATGTAATTGTTCTAAAAAGCTATGAAACCCTAACGCTCGAAAGATAGAGACAAAAGCAGTTTCCAAAGCATGCATACTTGACATAAGACAGCTCTGAAGAGTAAAAGGAGTATCATTTGCACAAAATATAATAAACAGCTACGATACATTTAGCAGGGTCAGAAAACTTGGGTGCTGTTCCATTCGGATTAATGATGTACAAATAATGAGTTGCACTTTAAACAGCTATGTTGTCAAAACATTGCTCTTTTAATCCCTGATAAATTATGGGGTTTATGAAAACAGATTTTTGCAGATAATTGAAGATTATTTAAACATATGTGGAAAGCAGTTTAAGTGCGAATCTGCTGCCACTAAAGTAAACTCTGTGTCTGTCATGAGTCTTTGTACTTCACCATTTCATAAATCCAGAGCTGGCTGTGTATATATTTTTACTATAATCTGCTTTTATTTTATGTCTAGACTTCTCACAGTAAAAATGCCATACACAAACTCAGTTTTAAGGTCTTTCCAGTGCACCAGATCACAATGCATTAAGTTTTAAAACAAAACAAATAACTTCCATATTGGATTACCTATTTTCACCCCTCTCCACCTGTCTTAAGTGGGAAATACAGGAAGAGCTTTCCTTAAGGATGTTTATATAGGTCCTCTGCTAGTATGGTTGTGTCTTATTTAAAGGTGAGTGGTATTTCTTCTTAATTTTACAAAAAAAAATAGCATAAACATCCTACTGCTTCACCTCAGTCCATCTCCAAGTTACAAGAACACATAAATTTCTAATAACTTGTTTAAAAATCCATGTATTATTTCCTTCTTCTTTTTTTTATGATGGGTGAATGTCTTCTTGTAGTTTATTAATGAAGTTCCAAGACTTGAGGCCAACTGCAATGAGCTCCACCTTTAGGCACATAAAAAAAAAATAAATCTAAATTTTTATGATGTTAAATAAAATTATATTAATAATTAAAAATGTAATTTAATAGTAAGTGTTCTTTGGCTAGCTCTCCTTCTTCTTCCTACCCTTCCACAGGCATACACAGCCCTTTTTCTCAGAAAGAACACTACAGAACTTGTTGTGAGACTGTCTTGTACTTGGAATAACAGCAGCTGACAGGCAGGTGCTTACAAGCTTGAAAAGTTGTCCACCAAGCACACTCAGCAGAGCAGTTCCATTCCTGTTTGACCAGTGTCAGCCAGAGCCAAGGGGAGCAGTAAATCAAAAGTTGATGTGGAGTCTGTAGTTAGGAATGCCCATGAAAACCATCAGCAATAATCCTGGCGCAGCAAAAGCATTAAAGGGCTGAAGAATGAAAGGATTGTGTACAGGGCCATTTTAAATTCCAGCATAATAATTCATATTACATTTGAGGTTTTTTGCAAACCAACATACACCGGGCAAGCTCTGCTGCTTGCGTTTCCTTACCACTTCCTATCTTTGCCTTTGCCAAAAGTTGTGTTAATGATTCTTTACTCTTTGCTGCCTGTAGTTTCCTGATAATGTTAACAAAATGGAAAAATCAGCTTCCTAAATCTAATAAAATAAAATTAAATACCCCAAACATCATTCTTGCAGAAGCTCTGAAATTAAGAGGTTCACCTTAAGCAGCAAAATATTCTTCTCTTGGCATCTCTCCCTATCAACTTTGTGGGCTGCCAACTTCAGTGCTTGGTTTGTTGCCTTCATTGCCAGATCAGCATTGTATGAATCTACTCTATGCCAGTGAATAAAGACAGAATTTATATGAAGGTAAACAACCCTGTGTCTGATTGTGAACAGTGATGATAAAGCTGTGGGCAATATGAAGGGGGCAATTGGCAGACCTGATAATTTCATAAGTCAGAATACAGGATAAAGGATTTGTGTACTTACTGCTGTACCTTTGACAGTACAGAATGCAGTCACTGTTCAATGACCTGGCTAAAAGATCTTCTCATTGTGGGTTGCAAACCAGACACAGTAACACACAGGTAAGGAAGTCAAAATAGTACATTTCTTTTCTGCTGGGAGTTGGTTTTGTTTTCAAAGTAGGTTTAGGCATTGAGACGTATTCTTGCCTTCAGACATACAAAGTGTCCTGTACATTGGATACCCTCTTTCTTCACTTTACAAGACTATTTGGAATCCCTAGATGGGGAAAAAATTAGATCAGTGTAGCAACAACTACTATCTCAGCTGGTATAATGTTCTCTAGAAATAAAAGGTGGATTGATTCACTAATTGGCAAAACTGCAGTTTCAATCCTTAAATTTCCATCATTTTGCTGCATTTTGCATCTGCAGCTCTCACTTCTAGAATACTGAGAGAGTAAGGGAAAGACCACAGCTGTAATCCATATTCTCCACAGAATAGTCTAAATAATTTATCATTATAGTGATAAAGTTACACCCCATAAACTCTTCAGATCTACGAAAGTCTGCACTTTGTTTATCAGAGAATTCCCCTTGCATTTACATTCATAAATCCAGTTTGCTTTTACCAAAACTGAGGGCATACTTCAAAAAAATACAGAGGTACTCACCTCAGGAAACTTAAGTGCTTATACTGCATCTTGATGTTCACTTTATGTTTAAATATTTAAACTTATTGTCTGACAAAGTCTTGCAAATTTTGATAAACAGTTTTGAACAGTCTCCACATCCTGCCTTGTGTGCAAATCATCACCTCCAGATTTTTCCAGTTTTCCAAAACCTGAGCAGTACCTAGTTTGATTGTCCATTAGAGCTTCCCAGCATTTGGAACATTTTCTTAGATTTAATTGAATCCCTTGTGTTAACAACCATTCCTGAGTTCCTCTCAGCAGAACCATCCCAGGGCAGGTGCTTCCTCCAAGGTAGAGGGGAAATGCAAACCTGCAGCAGTAGCAGAGCAGCTGATTCCCTGTGGCAAAAAGAGGCAAAGCAGTAGGAACTGTTGGACTGGACAATGAGGGGTCTGTGGGAAATTTTTTGGGAGATGCTTGAATTTTCTCTTCTCTTAAGCTCTTTTTCCCCCTTGGGCTCCTACTTTTCTTACCATATGTCATGGTTTGGTTTGTTCTTGGAATTTTACCTTTCCCCTGCCCACTGTGTGTGGGGGGGAGGGGGAATTAGGTATCTAGGTGACTAACGTTCCCAGACAGGAGAACCAGAAGAGCTGCATTGATATGCTAATGCCTCATCTTGTCTCCAGGGAAATGGGAGGGTTTTGTAAAGCTGGGAGGAGGTCTAGAGGTATTTGGTAGCTGGTGGGGGTGGCCTGAGCTGCCAGCGTGCAGGGAGCTACAGGGAGCTGTCTGGGCAGTCTCTCTTCATAGCTGTGCTGTTGGCACAGCTGGAGTCTCTTGCTTGAATTCCCATCAGAAAGAGACGGAACACTATATCACTCTGCATTGCAGCCAACGGGAAAGAGTGAGTTTTCCAGCATTTTGGGAGCCGTTGACCATCTTTTCCCCTTCCTCTTCCCCCTTTCAGTGAGGGGGAAGGAGGGCCATTGTCCTTTTCCCCCGGCACTTAAGAGACTGCACGCAGTGACTGCCAGCGCCCAACAGCGCCCCCTGCCGACTGACTCAAACAACTGCAGGCTCCACATCTCCAGCGGTTCAACAGCACCTCCTACTGACTGTGGCTATAATTGCCCCAAAGGGTGAACTTTCAACTGTTTTTTCACTGTTGGGTTTATTCGTTTTGTCTTGAAGGGGATTGCTCTGGGTATAGAATTATTGTTTGGGTGTTTTACTTGTGCTCTTTAATACTTTATGTCAATACATTTATACCTTTTAATAAAGGGCTGTTATTCCTTCCTGGCCATAGTTTAATTTTACCTGTGTCTCATTTAAACTGAGACCCAACCTTTGTATCCAGCTGAAAATTTCCTCTGGAGGATGGGGTAGGGCAGCACTAGAGGAGGTTGCTTGAAAGCTACAAAATCCCTTTCCAGGAGTGATGTTCAAGACTTAGTTAGACAAAGCAACATCTGAATTGGTGACTTTGTGCTTGATACTCTCCCATTTAAAGTTCAACATCACACAGGACACATTCAGAGGTTTTTATTGACACTATCCCATGTCTTACTTCTGGAGTGGATCAGCCAGACTCCAACCATGTGGTCACTCAGTTCAGTCTGTTGCTCAGGGGCCTTCCATGGGAAGGTCATGGTCAGTCTCCTTTTGAGCCATGGTGCTCAGATATCAGACCTGACTTACAGAGGCTTGCAGTGTTTCCAGTGGAAAATAAGGTTATTTAGCTCTTTATTTTCAATTGACTAGTGGCCTGGTATGACTTTCCCATGGTTCCCTTGTCTGAGCAGTAACAGTAATGCATGGGTGCGGCAAGATTGGGCTTTTAGGTTGGGAAATGTCACCCATGGAAATGTGGTGCAATTACATGTGGAGAGGGATGAATAAATACCGTTCTTAAATATAATTTACTTTATCTCTTGGTCACCAGACAATTCATATTTTGAGCAAAATATCCTTCACTTGCTTAGAAAACTGGAAATACAGAAGAATTCATTTACCAAACCAGTAGCAAGTAGACATAAAGAGAAGACAGGTAAAGAGAAGGCATCAGGGAGAGACTTATGTTTATTTTATGGTTGCGTGGCATATGGGCAGTGCAGTCAAATTATGGCTCCTGTTTACATCAGCAAAATCTCTGAATTGGAATAAAAGACAAGATGAAAAAGTAAATCTAATCGGGCATAAAAAATATTTTAATAGGAAATTGGTTTTGGGGAACATCAAGTTTTAGTGTTGAAATCTCAAGGAATTATGTATTTGTACCTTTGTGGAATCCATATCTACTCGCATGCAGTACTTGTACACAGACATAACAGAGTTAAGACTATCTGCCACCCATGTACAGTTTCTTTTTAAAAACTACTGGGAAGATACATGTTTTGGGAGGATGTAGTTTTTCAATTATTTGAAGCTTGGGAAGGGTCATACCTGGAAGAAAAAGTGCTTTTGCTGTCTTATGGAGTAACACACGAAGTTGAGAAAGTTTAATGTCTCTAAATGCCTTTTTTATGGAGATTATTCCGAAGTTGGACATAGGAACTGAGAGCAGGAAGGCTGTTTTCTGTGCTACAGCAGAAGACTATAAGGTCATTTGATCATCTAGAGGAATACATTTGTAATACTGAAAACATTTGCTTCTCAAAAGAATGTTACATTTTTATCAGGCATTCTGCCTTTTCTTATCCAAATTCATGGACTGTGCATCTTCTCAGAGCCCACTTTTCACTCACATATGCGATGGTGTATACCACTGACTACTGAGCAGTAACTCCTCTGAATAACATAAATATAGAAAGGCTTCAGGCGTTCAGTAAAATACATTTCCTTTTATGCTGAAGGAAAGAACTTAATCCTTGGGAACTTGCATGGTTCCAACAGATAAAATTAAATTACTGAAACATGAAAACCTGCAGTATTAAGGACAGCCTTTAAAATTATTTTCATGAACAGCATTTTCATGTGGAAATATGATTCATTTAGCATCTGCTCATGCATGTGATTACTGACCTAGTAATTGATTGCTTTAACTATAAGTTTATAAACGTGTATGTTTTAGTTTCACAAGTATATTAACTGGCTTTTTTGAATATTTAAAAAATTAATCAGGTATATGAAACTAGATATTTTTGTTACTTTTCTTTGAAGACAAAATGTAAGACTTTAAAAATGAAATGTGCATATTTAAATGATTAAGAACAATAATCTCATTTTAAAAGATGATTTTCTATTCCTTATAGACCACCCTCTCAGTGAATTAATGAGATTTTGACAGATTTGCCATGTGTAGAACTAGGTTTCTGATGAAGTTCAAATGAGTACTCTCCTATTTAAATATAAAGCTACATGTTCCTTTAATTTAATGATTAAAAAATAAATAACAGGATCAAAATCCATACAGCAATCACTATTGGTATTCAGCAGGGACAATGCAGGGAAATTAAGGTCTGGATACTTCTGGATTTAGAATAATATGTAAGTGGCTATCTTCATTTGAAATTTGCCATTCTATTTGTCAGCTGCTGGTTACAAAGTATGTATTTAATAATTTTTACACAGACAAGTGGTTGAAGGCAAAAAAGGGTGTTCTTAATTACTTTCTTTCAAAGAAAGTAGAGGTGTTCATCTCCCATTACTGATTTCTTTTTTTCCAGAAGACTTAACTGTTGTCAGCCCTTTCCAATAGGATTTGGGAATGAATTGGTATTATTAGTAAGGAAATGTGATGTCCTGTCTCTTTGTCAAGAAATATTTTATCACACTTGCTGTGGCTAATTTTCTCACAAATAGATAACTGGCTAAGAGGTGAATCAGTCCAGAAGACAGAGGTGGTAAAGAGGGTATAGGAAGAGAACCTTGATTATAGAAGTATTACCACCAAGCAATAACACTAAAAACTGAACCGAATTTGGAAATCTGATTGTTACTGGAGATTCAAGTTGGAAGTAGTTGCTGGAAGTGCCCTGGGGTTTGTGTTGCGGGCACAATAGCTGCCAAACTTTGAACATTGGCTGAAAAAGTAGATGTGTACCCCATGTCCAGGAGTTGGTAAGCATCCAGTTAAGTACAGCTATGGGATATCTAACCAGGATTAAAAGTGGATAGGACTGATTTTGGCCAAGCAGGATTGTTGGAAATCTGTGGTATCATTTTCTATGTTTGCACTGCCTACAGACCAGCTATTTGCAGTCCCAGAGTTGCTGGTTCCAAACCAGGAACCCTATTTGAGTAGCAAACTCACACCTGTATCATGAGAAATATTTTTGTTGCCTGTGACTGACTATGGCTTGTCTTGCCTTACTTGGCTTCCTCACAAGGTTTGTCAGGCATACTTTGTGTGCACTTAGGCTTACCTGGGGCTCTGTTACAGCTTCTTCAGTTGTAATAGCAATTGCATAATGACCTGGTAATTCTTTCCTTATCTGTTTTAATTTTAGTTTGCTTTTGTAGGATTGTGTAGTGAAAAGCCATTTTCCCCCCACAGAATTTCATACACTTCTATGACTAATAATGTAATAAGTTGCAAACTCCACGTAGGGTGAACTATGACCACAGGAGAAAAGTATAGAAAGGTATACCAGAGGCGTAGAATAACAGCAAGGGAATTAAATTGTGAGCCCAGAAGATGACACACAGATCCCAGGGCTGTAAACAGCTCAGCAATGTTACTGATCATGGAGAGCTCATGTTCTTTGGAACGAAGTAATATTGGCTTTAGGAATTCATAAAATATCCAAGCTATCATAAAGCATGCCATTATATTAAAGTTAAATGGTACGTGGAATTGCAGACCAAAGAAGAAGAAGTGATTTTTTCCCCCCCCTATCTTTTAAGTGTTTCATGATCTCACTTTTCTTCTGTTGGATTGGTTGTATTTAATTTCTTTCTCTATGGAGAAAGACAAAAATAGGAAAAGTGGCTGTGCAGTGAGATGCTTGAAAAAAAATTAGGTATGTGCCTAAACATAAAAATTATGGAGAATCTGAGCATGATAGTGTAGTTCCTCATTATTTTATTTATTAAGCTATTTTACAGCCCAATAAAGAGATGCATTGTAATAACTGGAGAGGTTGCAAATCTGGGGATTGGAGATCTAGTTTGGATTCTTAGATTGTCTTTGCCACCAAATAAGTTTTAATTAAATCTTGAAGTCTTGTTTACCTGAGTGTCTCATTGTAGTGCTTGGAAAGAGTGCTTTTAAAACGTGTATGTATTTATGTTACTTTTTCACCATCTTGCATTTGCAATCTGATACAAGGATCTCCCTTATGCTACTAGGGTCTTCCATGTATTATGAAATTGCAATATCGACCCAGAATAGGTGTCAGAAACATCTCTGGAACCGTGTTCGGTCGTGCATTAAGAACTGAGGGTAGCTTAACGAACAGTTCTCTGCTCACTTTTTTTGCTTCGTCTTTAGGTTTAATCTCTGCTTCACTCCTACTGACCATTATCATAGCTGTTAACCCAGTGGGGGAATATAATATTGCTTCTTGGTAATACGGATTGAATGCTAATGTGAGTAAAACTCCTTGTACTGTAAGTATTTTATAGCTACATTTATTATACATGTTGCACATAGTGCGCTTTATAGTAAGCAGAAAAGAGTAATGGATTTGGTATGTTATTCAGAGTTACTGATATCATAAATATCCTTTTAGGAGGATAATACACGTAATATGCAGGGCACATAGTATGCAACCTGTCAGTGCAAACTTTGGGGAGAATACAATGGCTGTGTAACATCTCTATAGTTTCGATGGAACAAGTGGAGAATGAACAGTATCCTCCAGGGCTGAAATATTTGCCAAGGAAGAAATGTAATCTGTGCACTGAACATTCTCAGAATTCTGAATTTCTGAGAAAAATAAATAATTAATCTTCATAATGACATAATTGCTGCAAGCTGGAGTTACTGTGGAGACTTTGTGAATTGGACTGCAAATAGGAACAAAAATCATGTAATCATTACCTCTAGGTGAAAAACAGTTTGATATTACACTGTATCCTAGAAACTGAAATAATAAAAATTAATTTCAGAATAGAGATGGACCATTGAATGGTAGTGAATTTTTATTCATTGGCTCTGTCACACAGCAGTTCTAAACACATTAGCAAAAAATGTCTTTGATAAACATGTTTGTTATTGACTCTATTCTTTTTCTGATGATGTCATGCAAAAGTTCAGAAACCTTTCACATAGAAAGTCATCTTCAATCTGCAGAAATATTTCTTCCACAAAGGGACTACTGAAGAAAACTGCCTAATGCCTCGCAGATTTTATATAGCGTACTAATAATGGCTTCAAAAATCATGTTCTTCACTGCAGAGTCTTTTGAATATTTGTATTTCTCTTGCATTACTGGTTGGGTTTTTTTGTTTAGTTTTTTGGTGTTTTGTTTTGGGGATTTTTTCCCCTCAAAGGAGTCTTTGAAACTTTTTTTAGTCAGCTTTTCAGTCAGCTCCCATGGAGCTGTACTTAGCTTTTCTAGAATAATAAACAATATGAAGTGAAATGTTTTTAATGAAACCATTTTTTACACTGAATATTTGAGAACACAAGGAGTAATTTTTGTAATTTCTTCCAAATATTTTACTTTCTTGCTTTATCTGTGTTGTGTCAATCCTGTCAATATTTAATTCTGTCTATCCTGCAACAATGAAACTGGCACTTTTTTCTCTTTCCTACTGTCAGGGAAGAGTCCTACTTGTCATCCTACAAGCCTTTTGGATATCATAAGCCTAGATTGTTTTTTGCAGGAACTATGAATGTAAAGACTAGATGAGCTTTGTCAAGCCTTTGTCTTTGCAGAGTTTTTGAAGAGAAGCAGACCTCCTATCTTCTTTTGTAGTAATGTGCTAAGATTAAACCCTAGATGGAACACTTTCCGAAGAGTAAAAAGTAATCAGATGAGACAACCTGGAGAACAGACTGAGGATCAAGATTTGATACATAGGTTTCTGTGTAAGGTAACATAAGCAATAGATGATATGAATGTGTGTACAAACGGATCTGTTTCTTGTAAACTTCTGGTGCACAGAGTTGCCACAGAATTGGCTGAATGACCCCTGTGAAAACTGTTTGTAGGAAAATGAGGAGGATTACTATCAGTTGACAGAACAACACTGACAACTGAAGTTAGCTGCGCCTAAATGCAAGTTAGAAAATCATTTTTCTGGATCATAGAATCATAGAATCAACTGGCTTGGAAGAGACCTCCGAGATCATCAAGTCCAACCCTTGATCCAACCCCACTGTGATTACTAGATCATGGCACTCAGT
>JAWMRA010000090.1:13775960-13790686 GCA_035584735.1 Pseudotriccus pelzelni | reverse complement strand
GTCTTTTTGTTGTACCTTTTGCGACCGGACTTGTCTGTCTCGCATTGGCCTTTTTAGCCATCAGCACGCTTGTAGCAAGCGTGGGAGAGCCCTTCCCAAATCTTCGTTCGTGAAGCCTAGCCATGATGATGATCTTCACCCTTTTATTTGCATTACAGTTGTGTCTATAGATGCTTCCAGGAAGCTGCTGTAGTCTAAATACAGATCTAGGGTTTCACTTTTTTTATTTCTGCTGTTAATCCATAAAATTAAAAATGAAAACAAATAGACCTAAAGGAATTATGTGAGATGTAGAAAACAATGCCAGCATTAAGTTACTCTCCCAAAACTGTGTTTCATTTTTAAACAGAGCCAGATAAAGCCAAAAATATTATGTGAGTACAATTCAGTGCCAACTGGGGAGAAGGGTGCTGTAAATCACAACCAGGTGCTTTCTCACTTATCTGTCTCCAGTTCTGATCTGTCAGCGTGGAGAGACCTTCACTGGAGTCCAAAGGAATTTTGCCACCTCACTGTACTTGAGACTTGTTAGGAAGATCCCCACTGATGCTGCAGCCTATGACAACAGGGAATTTTACAAAAGATGTTGATAAATACAGCCTCATGTGTTGGGCTTTCATTATGCACAATT
Organism: Pseudotriccus pelzelni; assembly: GCA_035584735.1. NCBI lineage: Eukaryota > Metazoa > Chordata > Aves > Passeriformes > Tyrannidae > Pseudotriccus > Pseudotriccus pelzelni. The sequence goes on along the minus strand of JAWMRA010000090.1, from coordinate 13,790,055 downwards.
ATTTTTAAAATGCATATACATGCACATTACTATATACATTTCACTTTTTTTCCTCAGTGCAAGCTTTATGAAAGATTGACATAAAATTCTGTGAATTATAGTTAATTTACAGATGGGTCTGATTCTTTTTAACAGCGAAGGTGAAAAGAAGTATCACGGACACCATTATTCCCTGCACAACAGTCATGCAATTTTCAACCATAAGAAAAATTCCATAGCTTAACCTTTCATAGAAGTTCCATTAGGACTAATGTTCTAATGGGTTCCATTAGAAGAACAAGCTATTAGCATGATTCTCATTTAAATGAGTCATCCAGTTATGCCACAAACATCAAGGAGCAGAATGGGCTTGAGGATAGTCTTGGCCATTGGATAGACTCTAAAAGTATCTAAAATCTTAAGAACTGTAACCAGAGATGAGAGATTTATTATATGTTCAGAAGAGCATATAATTTATATATCCCTTTATATGCAGCTATGAAGAGTGAGTCCATTCTCCAGTGTCTGAATTGGAAATGGCAACATTCAGTCCAAATACAGGCAAAGAGGATGGAAGGGAATAAACTATACCTTTTGTGACCTGTATCACACAATATACATTTTTATATTTTTACAGTAAACATACACACAAACAAAGCAAAAAGAAGACTGAAAAGCAATGCAATTGAATTAACTACTTGTCCACAGGAAAGCAGAAATCTTTGATGACTAAGGACTTCAGATCTGTGGATCTGTAGTCCACAAAGAAGCACAGCTCATATTAAAGCAAATGAGTGCAGTGTGAAAACTAAAGGACTGGAATACAAAAAGGAAAAACAAACAAACAAAAAACCACCACAATTTCATGCCATTTTGAACACATAGAATAGAATCTTACTGCTACTATTTGAGGCTGACAAAGAGCAAGGGGAAAATGCAAGTTCCCACAGCTGAGCACAAAACAGACTGAGAGTGTTGCACCAATTGTGCATCAAACACCCATCCAGTTTAGATTTCTGTATCTCCATCTACTCACAACTTGTGGGGATGGCACCCAGATAATCATTGCATTCCTAATCTGGCAGCAAAGGAAGGGCAAACTCACTATGATTGACTGACACTTAGACATTTCAGGAAGCCTAATTTGATCACTATCCATATGTTCCCCACGAGAAAAAGGAAGAAAAGCAAAAATTTGATTCTGTTTGCAAATGAACATAATTCCTGCATTTAGCACTTCAGTTTAGCAATCTTTGCATCTACAATTCTATTAAGAAAGAACTGTATTACTTATGGTAATCTCCTTTTACCATTTTATGTGACATGTAGTTTGTGTGGGTGCTTGTAGCTCTGCATACTTGTATGCAAATAAATGGAAGAAAAGACTGAATGCCTGCCAAACAGAAAAGGAAATAAACAACAGGGAATTAAATGGGGTTTTCAGACTTCTAAGAAACAATTACAAGGAAGAAAGAGTAAAACCCAAAAGCACAAGAAAGCACTTAGTAACTCATGCTCCTTGAGACCTGGATCATGTTAAAGGATCTGTTCAGGTGTATCCAACCTTATTGTATTATTGTAAATTCATAGATTTTTAAGGCCAGGAAGGATCATTAGTTATGATCATCCATTTTCACCTAACAGAGGCTATAAAGAATTTCTGCCAGTGAAGCCTGAATAAAACCTGACACTTAATGAAACAGGATAACATCTTCTAGGGCACAGCCAATTTCCACGTAAAACCTTTTGTCCTGCTTCTTCCTGGGAAAATTATGCCAGCTGTGTATACGCTTGTGCATAATGTAACTATATATGCATCACAGGACTGTAGGGGAAATTCTCTCCCATGCAGAGTACCTGAACAGAAACAGGAAGCAGTGATGAGGGTCTCTTCAATGGCATAAATTTTATCCAGTTCCAGTGCATATTCACATTAAAAACAGAAATCCACAAGGAAGTCAGCAATGACTTTCACTAGTCTTTGCAGGGTTTTATTCACATACAAGAGCAAGAAATCAAAACAAAACCAAAAAAAAAAATTTAACATGAAATAACAGAAGAAATTAATGTACTAAATCATAGATAGGAAGAACCAGCAAACGAAAAACATTGTGTAACAAGCAGCCCAGCTGAGACACAATTTGGTGCTTCTGTTGCTGGGTCTGATACTCTCCTAACCACAGCCTTTTTCCCTTGCATGTCCTTTCTAGGTTCTCTGGTCTAGGTTCTCCCCAGATTAGAAACCATTTGCTTGTCCACCAGCCTCATCTTTCATCAACAGAAGAGCTAAGAGGGGATTACCATACTATTGCTGGTCCAGCTTAAGTTTTGTGCACAGGTACAATAAATGACTTTATTATAATAACATAAATCATTGGTGAAATAACATCCAGAGACGTGGGAAATTTTATTTAGCTTGAATAAACAACAAGCCTCAACATTTTGTTTCTTTGTTTCCACACCAAACTTCTTTTTCCTTGGCAACAGAGCCTTCCTTAAATCTCTTTTACTTCAGAGAATAACAATCATGGCTATAATCCTCAAACCTATAATTCAGATGTAATATATAGGAGCTATAGAATAGCTCAGGGTAGACTGATTAAATAGCCAATAGACAAGACATAAACTTCACTCATAAGCAAGGACAAAATTAAAAAAAAAATATCTTGACTACTGAGTCCTGCTTTCTTCCTGACCAAGCAGTAACCAATATCAGTCAGGGAAAAGGGTATAATAATTCCTCTGAGGGTCTGCATAGCAATTGTTTAGTAATTTGCATTTTACCTCAAAATCCCACACAGAGGTCTACCTCACAACGACAGTAAGCACTCTGACTTTCTGTTCAAGGAAAGTACTTCACCTGGGAATACCAACCCCTACATGAATAGGCTTTGTATACATGTAATATAGGCCAAATTTCTGTCTCAGAAACAGATGTTCTCCTGCTGTGACTAGAGGCAAAAAATGAGCAAAAAGAAAGAAAAAGTGACAAGAAGCCACAATAATTTTCCCCTAAACTATGAAGGTTGTTCTTTCACCTTTGCAAATAGGTTGCATTTTTGTTAGCCTACTGTTACTACTCTGTGCTCTGCGTGTATCACATCAGGATTTTAAATATCCAGTACTGTATCTTTGAAATGTTTTGAATTACATGAATCTTTTCACTGAAAAGCATGTCTGAAAACTAAGCTACTTCTAAAACTCAGCATGCAAAGACTTTAAAAAACATTTATTCTGAAAGTAAAATAAAAAAGAAAAAGAAAGTAGAAAAAGAAACTGCAAACATCTAAAGTCCGAATGCTTCTGTTCCATTTTATCATATATTTCATTATTGGTTATTTTCTTTCTGTCAGTGTTGTCTTAGAGTTTTTCTCTGGTTATTCCTAGAAAAGACCTATCTTAATTTCCAGACTCAGAGGCACATCAGGACTATACTCAGTTCAGAGCTAGTGAAACTTTGAATATAAAGATACAAACTCTTACTTTTCTTAAAGCTCTTAATATTAGACTAAAGGTAAGTTTAATAAAGAGAAATTGCAAACAGGCAAATTACTGCTTGTCTTTCTCATTAAGGTGCGGTGAAAATTAATTCCTATGCAGAAAGCACTTTGAGATCTTTGCATGAAAGGCATTACTTTGGTTACCAGCAAACTAGTATTATTAAGTGTTATTAAAATAAATTGGAGGCAGAGAACATCATGTTTCCCTATAGGTTAAATCTGAGAACTGGTCTCTGCTGCCTTGTAGCTCAAGTTTAACCTTCGGAGCACCAACATCATATGCATCTTATTTACACTGCAGAGATAAGGCTCCCCTGGGCCTACCAACATCCCAGCCATGGCCTAAACATCTAGTTGACAGCCAAAATACTGTAATTGCCAAGGAGCTTCATAAGGCAATTTTGAACTACAAAAGAAAGCAACCATAATTTCATGTTTAAATTTGTTTTGTTTTAAGAATACACAATTATGAATACACAGCCATGTGGATCAAATGCAAAATCCTCATAGTCTTAAAAGCCCGTATATTTATATTATGACCCTCAAATCAGTGCCTACCCATACATAAATTAAAATACTTTGAATGTTATGCTTGAAAGGAATGAAGACAGCAGATTTATCAGTTTTCTCTCTGATTCTCGCTGTTAGTTTTCATGCTTTAAGAGGCTAACTAAGGCTATTAAAGTGCCAGCCCTGGAGACCTTGTGTAACAACAAAATAAGCATATCACAAAGCAGTATCAATGAATACTTGCTAAATCATCACTAGTGCCCACATGCAGAGGTCTGACAGGATTGTACTGTTTATGAATTTGTTGTTTCAAAAATCAGGCCATATCCAGACACAGGTACTCATATCAATTTAAGTCACATTCATTCAGTGCCCTGATGTCCATTGGGATTTTGAGCTTTTAGGACTTAGGCTTATAAATACAAAACAATGGTCATAAAACCTGCTTAGAAAGGTTTTAACCAAGAATGGCAGCCAAAACAAGAATGTAACTGACAAGAGCCAAGACACTTCAGCTATTAACTCTGACATTTTTTGGTTTTGATTAGGATGTCAAAAATAGAGAGAGAGAGGCCTTTAGTTTATAAAATTGTTACTATTGACATATAAAACTTTTAAAGCTTTAAAATATGTAAAGTGGCCAATAAAATAAAACATTTTGTATTGTTCTCATAAGGGTTATTTAGAAAGGTACCTTGGCATAGGCAAAACTGTGTATCCTCTTGAGAACACCTGTGAACTGTTGAGTTTAATTGGGGAACAGCTGGTGCTGATTGTGGGTTTTCTTGCTGTATCTCATTACTGATTTCGCCTTTGCTCTTTCCTGATTCAGTGCTGCTGGTGTGCAGTGCTTAAAGAACCCTAGCAGAAATAAAGACAGTCAAAGAAAATGATTTGAATAGTTTCTGTGTTCATCTGTGTGCTGCTGAGCTTTCTCAGACTTCTGAAGACGTATGATATTACGTGGGTGGTGGTCTGAGGATATCATATGTTGGCTGTCAGTCCTCACAATATCTTTCAATCTCCATCTAGGCATCAAGTTTTTCTGCAGAGGTTAGGAGAAGCTATAAGTTAAAGCTATTTATGGGCTAAAAGGCTCAGGGAAGACCAAAAAAAAAAGCACTCATAATAATCTTGTCATTCTGCAGTGGAATATATTACTTATTCTCACTTCAATAAAATTATCAAGAAGTAATCATGTATGCCCTACTGCATTATCGTGCTAAGCCGTCTCAGGGCAAAGTCGCTGACCCTGAGAGCCAAACTGACATCTTTTGCAATATTTAGGAGAATTACGAGTTCAGAGAGAAGACATTTTGAGTGCTGACCTTGACAAAAGCAGAGAAACTCAGGAATGCGCAAAGTACAAAAGTAGATGGCAGATAAAAAATTAGGTTTTCTGGGAAAGAGTAGTAAAAGAAAATAAAAGAAAAAGCCCTTTGCAGTGAAATTATCAGCCAGATGCCTATTTCAAAATAAGAACTTAATTCTGATAAAAACTGAAATTGATAATGGAAGAAAAACATTAAAACATTTTTAGAAATTGTTATGATTTGAGTGAGATCAGAACAAGACAGAGACTACAATCTTTTGAAAAATGGAAGTTCCACATCTTTTCCTGATACATAAGTTCTTCCACAGAGAGAAAACAGTAATAAAATTAGCCCTTCAGCTTGTGCTGTTTAAAAAAGATCCCAAGTCATCAGATAACAGTGCTCTGAAATAACTGTTAAGTGAGCATTCACTTTAGCTTGAGAAGACAGTAAGTTTAAACATAGGTCACCAATGACAATTTTAATAACACAGATATTCAATTGATATTTATAAATTAGATTACTTTCAATTTGTGTAGCACTACAACATATAATGAACAGAATTGATATTATCAACATACAATTTACATTAATCTACTGCATTATAACTACATGAAACCATTAAATACTTTGTCTTTCTAATACTGTTTTGATTTCCAATGCCTTTAACATTTCTCATTTTCATATCTTTAAGACGAGGAAAAAAAAAAGAGACAACAAAGCAGACCATAATGTCGCATGTAGCAAGTGAAACAAGGTTTTAATAACATAAATGTGACTTTAGGGTGTAATTATACTTTACTTACATATATAAAGTTGAAAGTTTATCAATAACTTAAGTGACATGACTTAATCTCTGCCCACTAATCTGTTGTAATGTCTTCTTAAATATTATAGGACAGATGTATATTTTGACTTATTTTATCTTTGTATATGGATAGAAATATTAAATTTGCTCAGAAATACTTACACCTCTGAGAGTACTGGGCACTTATGAATATTTATAATCCTGAATTGTGATGAGTTCGAATTGTGTTAATTTGTGTTACAATTGATAATTTTAGATTTACCTATTAGCGTTCTTATAAATCTCATTAATAGTGGTTCCCTTAGCAATGTACTTTTACTATTTCTGCAGCTGGAGCAACAGAAAAAAATTAGATGTTTTGAGACACACTACACAGGTAGTGCCCTGCATCTAGGATGACACATTTACTGTGGCATTGTCATTTTTCTCTCTATTAATACAGTACAAGCATTGTTATTACCCTCAGAATTTCTACATACACAGAATCCCTAACAATGAAGAAAGAATTTATTTACTGGTCCTGGTTAAGATAAGAAAATTATTTGCCATGTTGAAACACATTCTTATTTAAAGACAGTAAGACATTCTTTATGTTGAATCAGATAAACATTAATATCAATTTTACTGTCACTTTTATGAGTCTGGTAACTCCAAAATTTATAGCCAATATAGACTATAACATCTTGTTGCTAAAATTTAGTTTGCCTAGTGGGCTACAGAAGCAATCACCTCAGCACCAGGTGGCAGGTAGGCTCTGTGTTTGGAAAAAAGAGCTCACTGATCACCTCCCTGCCTGTAAGGTAGCTGTTCCCAAAAGGAAATATGCACATTTCCACCCCATCTCTGTCAGACTCATCCATCTTCCTGAGTCAGATGCAATGATAGACCCACAACAACATTTCTCTGCTCTGCTAATGGTTTCTTCACAAGAGAAACAGGTCGGTTTTCAAGGAGCCGTAGGGTTTTGTTTAAGATGAAGTCAAATACGACATTCACCAAGACTATGAAATTCTCTCTTTTTAAACAACAGGCAAACAATTCTGGGACTGCAGCTTTTAAAAATATCTAGATAAACTTCCTGAAATTCATCACAGTAAAATTAATATATCTTTCCTAAGCTTGGTTGCAAATAAGAGAGATTGCCCTAAGCAGCTTACAGTAATATCAAACAAAATCAGGTTATGGCAAGACACCTCAGTTTCATCATATATTTACCTGCATCTTACAGTCGCAATTTATATCAGAACCAAAGCCATATTTCCAAAGGCTATAGATTTTTACATCAAAGTCTTGATTCTTGGCAGAAACAACTACCCATTTAGAGAAATCGTGCTACAAATGCAGAAATACTAGTTAGTTATGTTCAGAGAAAGAAAGTAGGTTAATAACAGTACCTTGCTCTTCCAAGGCAAATCACACCATTTTTAGCCACTCAGACAGTCCTTGAGAGGTTTTCTTTAGGCTGCTATGAGCCTGATGACTGATTTTAATGTGAGATTCATGTAACGTGTGTACACACACAGAATCACAGAGTGTTTGAGGTTGGAAGGGTCCTCTGGAGGCCATCTGGTCCAAATCCCTAGCTCACGCAGGGTCAGCTAGAGTCAGTTGTCTAGGATCATGTTAAGACAGTTCTTGAACATTTCCAAGGATGGCAAATCCACCACCTCTCTGGACAACTTGTGCCGGTGCTCAGTCACTCTCCCAGGGAAAGAGTTTCCTGACAGTCAGAGGAAATCTGTGTTTCAACATGTGGCCATCACCTCTGGTCCTGTCTCTGCACACCACTGGAAAGAGTCTGGCTCTGTTCTCTTTGCACCCTCCCTTCAAGTGTTTATATACACTGATGAGCTCCTCTCTGAGCCTTCTCTTCTCCAGGCTAAATAATCTCTACTCCCTCATCTGTCCCTCATAGGAGAGATCTTACAGTACTGTAATCATCTTCCTGATCCTTCACTGGGCTTTACTGAGTATTTCCATGTCTCTCTTGAACTGGAGAGTCCAGAACTGGACACAGTTCTGTCCAGTGTAGCCCCACCAGGTCTGAGAAGAGAGGAAGGGTCACCTCCCTCAGCCTGCTTTCAATGCTTTTCTTAATGCAGTCCAGAATACCACTAGCCTTCTTTATTGTAAGCAAGTATTCTTGACTCATGTTCCACTTGGTGTCCACCAGAACCCCCAAGCCTCTTTCTGCAAAGCTGCTTTTCAGCTGAAGCAACTCACTGTATTCATAATTAAAACAAAAAAAAAATACTATAGAAGCCAATAGCTATTATCTATAATCATTGTTCTGAATTCACATACAACAAGGTCTAAAAGCTATATTCAAATTTGTGAATTCAAGGAAATATACACATGTGTATAAAATTAAACCTGGCTCAGCTAGGCACACATTTGTTCCAGAAGAAGTCTTTCCAGAAAGAATGAAAGCTTGTCCTTGTGATGATGAAATAGATCAATTTAAAAATTGTGCCATCATTTTGTAGCTATCTTCTTGCCTTAGGAATCTTCAGTCTTTTAGACTAATCCAGCTGAATGGGGTTCAGAGATGTCTGAAATCTGAATCATCTCTTCCTGACAGAAGGAAATGCCATGAGGAGAAGTGACCACTGAGCAAGCAAAGATAAGGACCTGAGACATGAGTGTTTCTTGTGCTCACACACCAACAAGCAGAAAGTTACATGTACAGGAGTTCAGGAACCTGTTGGGTTGGATGGGAGGATGCACATATTTTTGAAGATGTCAGCAGCGGCAGGGCACATGGCCTAGCAGAGGCACATATTGAGGGCGCGATTCGTCCAAATTCATCAGTCCTGCTGCAGAGCAGGTTTAGTTAACATTAGTGCAATGCCACCCTGACAGAGGTCTGCACTGCTTTTGGATGCAGTCCTAGTTCAAGCATGTTATCTTGCACGTGACTAGACCAGGCTCCACAGCGAAATACAAATATCTTCCAAGCATCTACAGATGCTTAGTAACTAAGTCTAGCAGATTTCACATCAGGTATGATCAGAAGCTCAGCTAACTTCTGTCTGAGAGTTGACAGCTGAATGGTATCTCTAAATCAGCAACCAAAGCCAACATTTTGGAATAATTAAAAGAAGACTACAGTAAGACAGGATGATAATACCAACAGTGCTCAAGAATTCATCTTACAGTTTACAATGCTCATGTCAGTGGTACTGTGGCAGTAATACAAAAATATGACAGAACAGTGAAAAATTATGAAGTATCCAAAAATGAAAGGTGCCATTGATCAGTCCCCATTGATAAAGATCTAAATTGTAGTTTCTCAAGTAGTTAATCTGTTATTGCCAATCACTCCTTTGATTGCTGTGAATAGGGTGTTTAACATTGGAACTGAAAGCAAGAGAAAAATCACTATAGATTTATACTCAATGTCCTACTTAGAGTCTCATAATATTGTCCATGCCAACTGTTAAAACAGCTCATAACAAATTATCACTAAATTCAGAGTAAACCACAACAGGTACGTAATTCTCTTTCTAGTTTCCACAGGCAGCTGGGGATGCAATTGTGTTGTTTCCTCTTCTCTCCCCTTCTATTCTTTATTTTTGCTTTCTCCTTTTGCCTTTGTTTTTTCTTCCTGTGTATTTTTAACTGCAGCTTTGAAAAAGCAAAGTTGAAAAAGTGAACCTTAGATATTGTTCTGAAGGCAGTGAGATTTCTGGTCTTTCTTATTTCCTCTGATAATGAGAACCAAACCACTTGCCTTGGTGCCAAGGAAGCTCTATCTCCAATTCCCACAAGCTTCACCCTTGAGGCCAACAAGCTCATAGTTTCTGAAGGAACATGGTTGCCAAAGGATGTTAGTAAAGCAGAGAGAGAGGTCCTCTCAGGGAAATCTTGACTTGTGCTCATCAGTTGTCTTAAAGACTAATAATGGGACCTTGAGTTTGATCCAACATATTTATGATTTCATAATAAATTTATTAAATACATTAGTTCATTAATTTTGCACTTTCTTTCAGCCAGAATGTGAAAATGGGGCTATAGAACTGAGAAAGAAGAAACCGAGTGACTGTCACTGAGAATGTTTAACTCATTGGAGCTTTATAATTTAATTTCTAGCTTTTTTTCAGACCGGTGACCAGTTGTTCAACATTTTAAGTTAATTGACTATTTTTATACAGACAAACAGGAAAAAGCTAGTTTTTGGGGTTTTTTTTCTCCCAATTTCCCATCTGACGGAACTGACAGGCAAGTCTTTCCACAGGAACTGGATTTAATGTAGTACTCTACTCCAACTGTCTGTCCTGCTCCTCTGCTGGAGTTACCACAATCAGATATGCACTAAACTCTCAGCAGCTGTGGCTTACAGCTCAGTATATCAAGTTAGACTGTAACTGAAGGTGGTCTAGACTAACACACCAGAGTCCAAGAAACGCCAGCTGAGGCACTTGGCACAGATTCACTCCTGCTGCCGGTACCCTGAGTCAGACATGGTGAGGCACAACAAACTCACTGCATGTAAACCCCAGACTCTTCACAAGCGTGTTGAAAGAAGGTTAACTTTTAGCTCAGAGATGGCTGATCTTTCTATATAGATTGTCTTCTTTCTCTAAAAAGCAGGACATTTTGTGGACCAACTGCATACAACTCTCTAGCCTCCAACAACTGTAAAGATTTTCATTACTTAAAATACAGCTAGCATCCATCTTAAAATACTGATATCTTGAATATTAGAGGCATTCTTATCTTGTTTGATCATGTAAGGTCCAGATTCTGAGCACTCAGTTGCTTTTGCCAAGCAGGGCCTACTCTGACATTTATGCCTGTGCACTTCGGTGAATATCTGTAATTTCAATGTCCTGTTTCATTTTATCTGCTCTAATAAATGTGCATGACATACAGATGGTATTTTATAATACTGATTGATGGTCTTAGCTCTATTTATGGCAACTCTCACAAGACTGGTCAGTAAAGTGACTCATTGTTCAGCCACTGCTACTATTTTTTATCATCTGTCTGACCAATATGGAAATTAAAAACTGTTGTTCTATCACTTTCTTGTAAAATAAAAGAAGCAATTCCACTTGGGAAAATATGTTTCTAACTTATGCTTTCCTTATTTATTTTATCACTCCATTACACATTATTTTCCTCCTGTTGTTTGGGCCCACAATAGAACTGTGCAGCTACACTTCCATGTGTTCTTCTTCTACCTGAACTTCTAACACATTGTTTCAAAATAATGGACAAAAATATTTGAAAATTCCTTCCATGTTTCCATTTGAAAACAAAACTTTTCCAGTCCACATTGGAAAGACCTCTTCACTTTCACTGACATCTGTACACAGCCCAGCAGCTAGGGACAGTAACAAGGGACCATAACCTGGATGGGAGAAACAGTAATATATAAGATCATTAAATTGCCTTATTGCCAGCCTGGCAAGAAGCAGGAAGCTCTCCAGAACAATGCTGAAGTAGGAAACCTGTGAGATACAATGGGTTTTGCTGACTTGCTTGCTGGTACCAGTTCCTTCACGACTTCTTTAATTTGGCTTTTTCCTGTTCCTTTCTGTGGTGCTGTCGGCACTGATGCTCCTTGCCCATTTGTCAGCTTTGATGTTTTTAGGGTGTGCAAAGCCAACATGTCAGCAACGCCAAAAGCACAGTAATAATAAATTCCATCTGATTATAATTCAACAAGAGCTTGTACCAGCTTGACTGTCCTTTACCTTAAGGCTATCTGACAACACCATAAGGCCAAATTCAGAAAGAACAAGTAGAGGAGCTTTAGTTCAAAGGCTTTGAGGCTGGGCTGATTAACCTTCCTGGAATGTCAAGGCAGTCTCCTGCTCCACAGCCCAAGCAGGGACAAGCTCAAATAGAACAAGTGACCATATTCTCACTCCACTTCTTCAAAAACATGAGTGGGAGAGGCAAAGAGAGATCAAAGCATGTGGATGATAAGACAGTGGGCAGTATTAGGCTGGAGGGACAGCAGAGACCCATGAATGTAAACTATATTGGCTTTACCAGCCTCATGATATCTGGCAACATGAATGCTCTTAGTGCCATATTACTCTTCCTTAAGGCTTGTCTGCAGTGGAAGACCTCTTCAAAGTTGGCAGACCTTAGCAAGAGTTAAAGCCAGAGAAAATCTTGAGAAAGTTGTTCTGCTGAACACCCCAAAAGAAATCCAGAGCCTAGATGGATTCTGGGGTTGAACTGTGGATTATTTTGCCTTGCCATTAAAGCGCTGCAGGGGTTTATTTATATAGATAATTTCTGAGTTCACTCAACCATCTTTTTGTTTGGTTGTTATTGCTGTTGTTGGTTTACAAAACATATCATTTTTTTATAACTTCTCCTACTTCTTAAGGTAGGTCATAAAAAATTGCTTACACATAACCCCTGAACTTCAGTTTATAGTATCTGTCCTCAAGCCACCCTGCTATGGATTGACAGCCATGTTGCTTCTGTCCAATACACCCCACAGAAACATCTAATGGACTCAGCGGATCGTTTAATGAAAGGAAAAGGAAGGACTCCCTGCCAGTTTCATGCAGATCAATACAGCAGTGTAGGAAGCATTGATCGAAAGTGGACAGATTAGTATAATATTTTATAAGACTGAAACTGAGATTTAGTTTACAGAAAAGCAAAAAAGCATATCAATAGGTTTTAGACTTCCACATTGATGAAGAGAAATATTGAAGTGGTGGAAACCTGGCAAGAGGAAGATGACACCAGAGTCCTCAGGCAAATTCCTCATGCAATACACCTGGCTCCAGCCCAAAGATAATACCAGCATGAGAAACAAGAGGCATGTCAGAACGGAAGTGTCTTGGAAAAACTGATGTTGGAGACTTCGTCCAGAGGTTGAGGAAAAGCCAGGACAGCAGGACAGACAGAGCAGGACTGAGCAGTACTAAACAAGGTACACAAGCAGCCACAGGGATAGCAGAGGCTCACAGTCTTCATGGTGAGGACAGCCTAGATGTAGGACAGCTATCTTGCAAACTGAGAAGCTCGAGAAGGGAGAGTTCCCACAGTAAATGCTGTCCAGGAAAAAAAAAAAAAGGAAAATAAAAAAAAAGAGTAAGGTTGGAGCTGGGAGCTGTTGCTGCAGAACACTCACAGGAGATTCTGCCACTACCAAATAAACCTCTAATGAGGATAATGCAAGAGTTGGTCTGCCCCACTCTACCAGCATCTCCATGGGGCAATCCTCCCTTATCATCCATACAGTACAAATGATTCTGCTTTTTCTTGCTCTTCTCCCTAAATCTCACACAAAGAGACTCCATACCACCTACAGTTAATATAAATTGTAATAGTGTTCCTTTAAAAAGGCTCTTGCTCTGCAGAATATTGAAACTGTAACAGATGTGTTATGTTTACATAGAATAGTTACATGATTCAACCAAGATTACACAGAAAAAGACAAGGTAGGAAAAAAGATGAAATATGTAGTTGTATTTACTAGTGACACAACTACTGACCTGTCAATTCCCTCCTCCTTGTACCAGTGAACCACAGTGGAATGGGCCCTTTTCCAGCAAAGACAGCCCAAGAAACAGCATCAGGTGGGAGAAGAACAAAAATGGAGGGGGTTGGATTAAATGATCTCCAGAAGTCCCTTCCAACCTTACCTACTCTGTGATTCTGTAAAAATAGAATGGAATAGTCACAATAAATCCACTGAGCAACCATAACAGCATAGTTGCTGAATTCCACTGCCTTCCTCAAGACCTTTCAGATAGTGTTCCTCTTGAAAAGCAAGCATTAGTACACCCTCAGTACGCAAATTCACAGATGCAATGTCAGCATCACCCTTCTCCCCTCCCCAAATCATAAGATGTTGCAAACATAGGAGTGACTGAACCTAAATGGCACAAAAAAAACTACCACAAAATAATGGCTAGCAAAATCTTCTCTACTGTGAGAAATAAATGGAGGGCGGTTTTATTACAAGCAGGAGTTTGATCATGTTAAGAAACTGTGTAGTTTGGGGA
>JAWMRA010000090.1:13745603-13775860 GCA_035584735.1 Pseudotriccus pelzelni | reverse complement strand
CCTTCAGATCCACCAGAAGAGAAGAGGGCAAAGGCTTCTCTCCCTTCTTATGTACACCCGGCTTTATGTAAAATTCATGTGGAATACTGGGAACATGGCCACTTCCTTGGTTACGAGTTGGTTGCCAGGAAGGCAACCCCAGGTGCCTTTCCATGGGGCTGCTCTCCAGCCTCCCTTTCCCCAGTCTGTCTGTACATCCAGGGTTTCCCTGGGCCAGATGCAGAATATGGTACTTGCCCTTGTTAAGGCCCATAGTGATTGCCTATCTCTCTAATTTGTTGAGGTTTCTCTACATGGACTCTGCATCTGAGGGAATCAACAGTTTCTCCCAATTTAATGTCATCTGCAAACTTACTTGATGTACCTTCAAGTTTTGCATGCAAGTTGTTTATGAAGATGTGGAAGAGCACTGGCCCTGGAATGGAGCCCTGGGGAGCCCCACGATGTACAGGTTGCCAGCCTAATATCACCCCATTCACTATAACCCTTTGTGTTTGTGCCTGGCCCATAAGCCAATTGCTCACCCACTACATGACGTGTTTATCCAGCTGGACATTTTGTCCGGAAGGATCCTATGACAGACAGTATCCAAAGCTTAACTGAAATCCAAAAACCTGCATCAGCTGGTTTCCCTTGATCCACTAGGTGGGTTACCCTGTTGCAAAAGGAAGTTAGATTTGTCCACTTGTCCTTTGCCTCATAAGGCCGTGACCTCATGGATGTGACTGATGACTGTGTTGTCTTTCAGGTGTTTTTCACTACCTTCTAGAACAATCTTTTCCGTAATTTTACCAGTCACTGAAGTGAGACTGACAGGCCTCTAGTTTCCATGTCATCCTTCTTGCCCGTCCCGAAAACTGGGACATTATTTGCCAGCTTCCAGTCAACTGGGACCTCCCTGGATTCCCAAGACGATTCAAAAAGTCATGGAGAGGGGCCTTGAGATTATATCAGCCAGCTCTTTGAGTACTCTCTGATGAATTCCATCAGGCCCTATAGACTTACAGAGATCTGTTACACTTTAAATTCACATTCTATGAAGATTAATGAAAAATCTGATTGGAAAGGTAGTTAATAATTAATGAGCTTGATCTCTATCTAGTGCATATGTAATTAAGAAAGGTGTGATCATTCTTTTTTCATCATCAATTCAATAAGTACCTTGTGCCTAATACATCCGTGCAGACATCAGCATCCAGCATCCATATAAAAAATTGACTCCAAGATATGGTGAGAGGTTGCCTGGCAACAGCTCTTTTATTTTATTTTGAGTGGCATTTTTGGGGCAGAGAGTGAAGAAGGAAAGAGCTGGAAAAGTAAGTTCAACTCAAGAGGCCTGCTCTGATCTAGACTTCTGTGTTACTGGAGGGCTGTGAGTCTGCTCAGTGTGGATGTGGACCCCACATGGGACTGCGCCTCACAGCTCTGTCAGTGCATTGCGCACGGCTCCTCTCTCCCTCTGTGTCTCACTCTAGCTGTGTGGTTTCTTCTTTGACACAACCAAACAAGCCTCGTTAAGAGGCACAAATAAACTGGGCTTATTTTTATGACGGTCACGTGAGGGAAATCTGTGATGCTGGGCTCCAGAGAGGAGTGCCTTCTCTTTGGATTATGTGCCAGGATACTCATACTGAAAAAAAGGATCCTCATGCAGACCTGGGCTTAGTTTCATTTCTGTAGATTACAGTAGTCCTCCTACCCAGCCCTCCCAAAGGCTGCTAAAATTTTCAGGTCTGCTCACATGGAGAGAGTGGTTCAATGAGTGTTGGGCCTATAAGCAGCAAACACACATTCAAAGTGTCCTTTCTCAGAATATCTGGGACCTCTGTCCCCATGACCCTCAGCTTAAGGTAGATAGGATAGTTCAGGCACTTTTTTGGGTTTTTGGAATGCTTTTTTCTGACTCAGTTATAAAGTACTATAAAGTACTTTATATTTAAATACAAGAAAAATAGGCCAAAGGAAAAGAAAAGGTGGAGATGTTTGGAAAAACAAAATACATCAACAAAGCATGTTGAGAGGGCAAGATGTGAACTTAAAGGTATGCTAATATGCCAACACTATAATCAAGAAAACTGAAAAAAAAATAAAAAGGAAAGGAAAATAAAGCAAACAAAACCCCCAACCAACCAACCAACCAACCAAAACAAAACAAAATCCACATCAAAACCCCAGAGAACTTTATATCAGGTATTTTAATTTTCTATCATGTATCTGCACTACCTACAAATTCAACATGTTTCTCTCCAAAAGCTGTAGTACTTTAGAAAAAAAAATAGCTGGGTGACTGACTAGGAAACTTTCATGAGGAAAAACAAATCAAATCATGCAAAATCCCTCAATATTTTAACAGCAGCAGATCAAGACTATGAGCTCCTGACTCTGCTCCTTATGATGCCACCTTTTGAGGACTGTAATTTTCCCTCTACACAGTGCTGCCATTCTTTTACATCTATTCCCTCCAGGTAGAAAAATTATGAAACCACTTGTTTCTTAAGTTCTTTGAACCATTATCCAGCAGTTTTCTCTGTATCCCATTGAGTCCATATATTAAAAATGAGTGATTTTTAAAGGGTATTGCTAACCTTTGCTCTTTTAACTGGGCTTGTTCTTGTCAAAAAATCCAATCCATCTTACTCCATCTGTTTTAGTTTTTTTTAAAGTGAATGCAGCACACATTTAAAGTGCTGAAGACAGAGGTGCCTGATGTGTTAGCGTCCATATTAAAAGAGTCCCTGTTTTATTTTGTGGGCTCTTTTGGTATACCAGAAAAATAAATTACTGGGGAAAAATACAATGTTGGGGGTTTTTTCATATTATTCTTTTAATCAATACTGAATGCTACACAGGAAGATTTAGATCATTTTGATGGTTTTCTTTTGAGACAAAACAAAAAAACAACTGACAAAAGCAAGGGGAGCAAGACTGAGACTAAGAGAATGGCCTTACTATGAACTACATCCTCTAGATCTGCTTTTAAGCTTATACTTTTTATCTGATCCTCTGTTCCCGCTTTCACTTACAGCATTATAGGTGATAACAGCAATGGGAAATACTAAAAAAATACCAGCTGCATGCACCTGGCAGCATTCTAACGTCATTTTCATTTGATCCTTCTCTGAAACATAGTAAAATCTCATCTACGCCCATGTTCCCACCATTTTATATTTTGAAAGGAAAACAGTTTAGATTCATCTTCCAGGGTCAGAAAGCAATTTACTGGCTGTGCTTATAAAATAGGGATTCATGCAAATGGCAATAATAATTGTTAATTTATTTAAACCACATCTTTTTGATCAACTGCCCTATTACTGGTAGTCTTGGTGGGTTTCCGCCTAATGTCTGAACTAAGTAAAATAATGTGTAAAATAATAGTTCAGGTCTGAATTCTAACACTGCCTCTCAGAGTGATTGCACCCTTTCCCATTATGGTGTTACCCAGAAACTGCACTAGAACATATGCAACTATGAATAGAAATACTATTAAGCAAAGGATTTACGACAGTAACCTGTCATCCCATCCTGAAATTCTTTCTCTTTCCTGGAGCTCTTCATTGATAGTTAATTTCTGAGAGTAGCTTTTCAACCAGTGGCATATGAATGTACCAGTAATTTAACCCGGAACATGTTTCACTAGTTTGCTTTACAAAATGCCAAAGGCAGCAGCAGGAAAACTTTTCACAGAAGGCAATACACACAAGAGCTGTTTCCCACTTTGTCAACTATGACTGTCACTCTGTGAGGAATGAA
Source organism: Pseudotriccus pelzelni (assembly GCA_035584735.1). Classification (NCBI taxonomy): domain Eukaryota; kingdom Metazoa; phylum Chordata; class Aves; order Passeriformes; family Tyrannidae; genus Pseudotriccus; species Pseudotriccus pelzelni. Next base: position 13,772,110 of record JAWMRA010000090.1, on the reverse strand, counting down.
ATTCAATTGATTTGACATGATTTGTTCTAGATAAATCCATGCAGACTCTGTCTTACTGGTTTATTATCTGAATACTTTCAAATGATGGCATAGAATTTGTTTCTGCATCTTCCCAAGAATCAGTATCCAGTGGCATATCCAGTTCTGCAACACATGTTGTCCCTCCTACATGCCTTTTTTAAAGATAAGTAACACAGTTGACTTTCTTCCACTCTTCCTTTTTTCTTTGAAGAGACCTTGGATGTAATTGCTGAGGTTTACAGAGTGCTGACCAGAATACACATAACATGTTTGTATTCTTTCAAGGTTCTCTTCCATTTTCTTGCCAGTTCTTTAACCCTTAGCTAAAACTATGTTTTATTCTGTTCAGGTAGTGAGCATAAGTAAGCTCTAATTGCCTTTCTGTGAAGAGAGAAGCAAAAGAGATAGCTAAATGCTTCAGCTTTCTCTGCTCCTCCTTTATTTCATTTCCCTTAGTTAACTTGATGAATTAAAAATTCTTTTGTAGCACTCCTACATGAGTTTGTTTTACTTTTCATGTTTTTTTCAGACCCTGCAACACAATGAAATTCAATTTGTACCTTAGTCATCTCAATTCATAGTTTTGTCCGTTTTCTGCAGTTACAGGCATCAAATGTCTTACAGGCATCATAAGCATCACTTGACTGTAACCTCTAAGAAAATAGTGGTGTTTTTTAACCTCCTATATCTTGGCAGAATGAACATACATTTAAGTATTGACAGCAAAATATTAATTCTGTGTTCAGCTGACAAAACAGCCAAATCAACTAGTGACTTGGACAGAAAGATCAGTTATTTGCATGTCATCACTAGTGATTAGAGCAGTGGAAACAATAAATTGATTCCAACAGTCAGTTGCTACTTTTACAATTGAAAATTAATACTCCAAAGCCTACTTAGCATTAAAAGATGCAGATTACGTTATGATTTTGTTCTTCCCACAGCAATCATTTTGCTGAACTATTATACTTCCTACCAAGAACATCATTATGTCCTCAAAAAAAAAGACTTAATCATTTATGTCATAAAGCTCAACCTGCAAAAACCCAGAGTTCCTGACTAAAATCAATAATGAATCAATGAACCAGCTTAAGAGAACTTCTCACAACTTACTAAGATCCTCAGGTCCGCCAAAAAGTTTATAAATACTGTAGCATGAGAAATATTCATCAGAAATACATTTTATTAACTCCTAGCTTGTGTTTTAGTTTTCCCAAAAGACCATACGTGGCAGACCAGCACAAAAGGCGGCATGCATTTAGGGTGTCCTTTTCCTAAACTTGTCTTCCTTCCCTAGAGCTTTCCATTGGTTTAAGGCTCCTATTAGCACACCAGGTGTCACATTTTCAATTGTCAAGAAAAGATATCCTATACAGTTAATTCATTTATGCTACTGAACAACCAGTGTATAAACCTGTTGCTCTGGACTCTGATTTGTAGTCAAGGGCCTCTCAGGTTAAAATTGTGTAAAAGGGTGTTGCTGTCACCTACCTATCCTTTACCAGATGCATGGATATCTGACAGCTGCATCTTCTAAACTGTGGGAGTGAGTATAGTTCCTCTAAAATCTTGTGCTATGAACAATGGTTTTTCAAGGTCTGTCTGTTGAGAAACTGAGCTGTCTGCACAGCAGGAAGGAATGCAGCATCTTGTCAGACATCCCATGTAAGACACTCATTGCTTATCAGTCTGATCCTGCAGTCTTTGATTCACACTGATGGTTAGAAATAAAGAGATTTCAAGAGTATTTGGAACCATCTAGTTCCCCTATATCTTTGGGTTTATATTTAATTAAAAAGAAGCACTTTTCCTTTTACAAATTTTTCTGAAAATAAACTGACTTTTGCTAATAAATAGAAAAACTCTGAATATATGTAAATAAAACTTAGGGGTTCTGGCTGTGGCAATAAAATTTCTCATTTCTGAATCTCAAAACACCTAAAAAACTTCATTTACTGGTGCTATTGATCCATTGTTTTTATGTAGATAATTGTTTAGATTTACATATCTCATTTTAAAGCTAGGATTGTGCTTATTGTGCAGAAAATAAAAATAGGCTACACAATCCAACCAAAATGAGCATATTCATGCTTCCTTTACCTAGAAGTTTTTGGGCAAAAAGTCCTGTGTCATCATTGAGACCGGTGAAAGAGCTAATCATGGTGGAAGTATCTAATTCTATAGCACTCCAACCCTGCAAAATCTGTGCATGTGGCAACACTGCAGCGAGAAGAGTCTTGCAGAGCAGCTGAAACTGCAGACTGAATGATTGGGGCTCTGTAGAACTGAAGTTCCTGCACAGCTCTGCTGATTTGCTGAGCTCTGTGGAAGCAGAGAAGCAGAATCAGCAGCCTGTGATTTTTAATCTCCCTGTAATTCAGAAAGCTAGCCCATCAGACTTTGAACTCATCAAAACTCAGAACATGCACTTGGAGCAAACCTTTTAAGATAAAGCCTATTTTATCTGAACAATGTATGCTTTCTGATCATAAGTACAGAGAGCTATTTCAGAGATGCCAAATCTTTCTACCAGTTTCCTTTTAAGCTTGACTTTTTATGCATGAAATATTTTTGGATCAGATAGGTTCTATAAAAGCATTAAGGATTCCTTTGCATTCACAGTGAAGCAAAATATTTTCCCTTGAGGGAGCTGAAAAGCTCTGAAAAAACCAAACGTTCTGTCACACCAAGTTTAATGGGAGAGGAATGGTATTTTGTAACTGACTCTTCATACTATCAGTATATGCTAAGGTTAAAAAACAGCACTAAGCTCCTCTGCATATGAATTAAAACCTTCCTTGGATGTGTCTTCTCTCTTAATGACTGACTAATTGACTGGTGTTTAAGAATTTATTGTCCCTACCTGCAGTGGAACAGACTTAAGTGGGTATTATTTTTTCAAGGGTGAATGTCCCAGTTTTAAACCTCACTCCTTAGCCCAGGTAGTTTCAATGCCCTCTGTGTCTTGGTCTCAACAGCATTTGTATAGACAACAGCTAGAAATATAAATGCAGTTAGTTACCACAATTTATGATTTATGCTGAGTGCTTGCACTCTAGCAGAACTGTAATCCTTTTGCCCCTGTATGCTAATTTCATTTTGGAAATAAATGTCATAACTATCATGAGGTAAATGAGATTTAAAAATGTTAAGCTTCTTTCTTTGTTGCTCCTTGCTATCTTCAGAACTGCTTAGAAGTCAAAGGCTGATGAGTGTCAGGTGAAGATTAAAAAAGATTTTTTGCCCTCTGCAGAATATTAACACATAGACTTATGCCTAAAAAGTGGGTAACCTTACTGAAACCATATTACATTAACTATTGAACAGCCATTCATTTCGTAGGACTATGACTTGTTTACATTGAATATAGTCTCATTTCAGCCGCATTTGGAATAATCACATGCTTGTCTTAGAACAGTTCCACCACATGGTCGTCATCCACACATAATAAATCTAAAGTACAATATTAGTACGGGATTTTCACATTGCAGAATAAGGAGTACTAGTCAGCAGGTATTAACTGGATTTAGGGGCAAATGGGTCTGTAGGAATAGGAAGACAGCCTCAGAAAATGGGTGGTGAAATATATACCAGTTTATAGGCTGAAGGCATCTTCCCCTTTTTTTTCTGTGAAACTGGTGTTAGAGTACGGACAGTTTCATTGATTCCTTAAAGTAATGTATATGGGCTGCAATGGTCAGAGATACAGGGCCACAGCTGGAACATAATGTCCAGTGTTTTGTCCACAACTGTTCCAAATATTGAGCCTAACGGGACATCTTATTACTACTAGTGTGACGTCCGTGGATCATACTAATTACAGAAGAGCTGAAAAACACTGATTTCTAACTACTCTTACTTCTATTTTTACATTGGTGTTTTCACAGTAGACAATATGTTTTTCCTCTTTTGCAGATCTACATTCAGGTGTAAGCAGGAACACAGAGACAAGCAGTTGTGTGACCTACATTCTCTCTGCAATTTTTAGCAGGTCATTTAAAATTCTTTCTTGACTGCTGCCCTGGAAAAATAAGTGCTGCCAGTTTTGTAACTTACGTGATATAATTATAAAAGAACTAAAACAAGTTCTTTTCATTTCTCTATAAGCAACTCCTTTTGGAGTTTTGCTTAGTGAACTATTTCAAACTGCAATAAACTGATAGTAGAATTAATGTATACAAGTAGAACAAAAATGCTGAAGAAAGCAAACTAAACATAACAGTATCTCACACTGGAGAACTTTATGTTGTTAGATAGTAGATAGTATACTATGGTATTGCCAACTGTGAGAATTCAAAACCCAAAAGCCAGCCTCCAAAAAACATAGCACTGACTTTAACAAACATTTAAACAACAACTTCTTTTTCCTTTTCCAACTTTCAGACTACAACTTCAACTCAAGGGACTTGTTCTTATGAGAATGAAATCTAAATGGAAAAATAGGTACATCAAACAAGCTGTTAAAAAAGAAAACATTAAAAACAGCAGTGAATTATTCCAGCACACAAGAAAAGCAGGAAGTATATTATAAGACTAAAATTATTATATCAGAACCTTGAGAACACTCTGAAAATCAGAATGTATTCTCACAAAACTATAAGCAATGACACATTGTTAGGGTGTAGTACGGAATTGTGGGAAATAAATGGAGGGCGGTTTTATTACAAGCAGGAGTTTGATCATGTTAAGAAGCTGCATAGTTTGGGAAATTGGAGGGTTATTTAATAATGGGCATTACTGTTTCTGCTTACTGCCATTTACAAATCTACCTGCAGCCATGGGAGGCTGGGCTTGTTTAGATTGCTCGTTAAATGTTTTGTCTAAGGGCTAACTCGAAAACAATGGGCCTGGCACCAAGAGATAACATGATCAAATGACTCGATAAGCTGTTTGACAGAACTAAGGAGCTGACAAGGGAGGAACGGGAGCCGGCCCCGAGATACCCAGTCAAGCTCAAGAAGGAAAACTGTGACACCCTCTAAGGAAGAAAAGGAGCGGAGCTTGCCATGAGAGGAGCGAAGGCGTGGTCATGCAAATCAAGAAACCTTAAAAGACTGGTCCCTCCGGTTCTGAGCATGCAAGGGTGGGGGGAGGTTACTTGGCCTCTTGCATCCAGTGCACTGTTAATAAAATTCTTTGTTCCATTTTACTTGGCCGTTTTCAAATTTTATTCAGAGATTTTTCTCACATCTACCAATCCCAGAAGAGGGTCTGTGGAGAAGTTAGCTATTAAGTTGAGCTTTGAGATTAAAGTACACAGAAGAACTCTTTGGAAGGGAATTTAATTTTGTAAGTTACTGTCTTGTAGCAATAATCAAAATTACAGGACTCCTGAGAGTTACTCATTTCCTGCAGACTACCTAATTTGTGATTGTGGTAGCAATACATTTCTAGAACCACACTGAAGCATTAGCTAGGGGTTATTTTCTCCTTAATTTTGTCAAAGCAGAGAACCAGGGATTTCAAGCCCTGCTTTTTTTATATATAAACACACATCTTCATTCAGTAACCAAACTGGATCCCTCTGACCTATGCAATTACATTTCCCGGATTCAAAATGTGTGTTTGTGCTTATTCTGTTGATTAATGGCATTCACATTTAAATGGTCACAACCAGCCTTTGAAGTCATTAACACCCCATTAAGATAAATGCGGTAACTTCACACCTTTTGTTTCAGTCTCCTGACTGTGGAACCAACAAAACCGCAGCATATTGATTTACAGAATAAAGACTACCTTCATAATCACTGAAGGAAAATATATGGAGATTTAAATACAGGATTATGCTTCAATATTTGCTGAGTAACTCTGGATAATCAACTATCCTGAAATTTCAACACCTGGAGAGATATTGGCACCTTAGTAATGGGGTAATGACATTTAAATCACTAACGAGTCTAGCACAGTTTGCACCCTGATGCAAATAACTGTCAGCATGAAGTTCCCATTTAACATCTTCTAAGAGAAAATAAAAAAGTATTTGCAGCATCTAACTTCTCTGTACAGAAAACATCTCCCCGGGTTTGAGTATCTGCTGACAGTGATATTTATTCTTATAGATAAAACAATAATGTAACCTCTACTGTATCTTTTTATTTAGAATGCAGCACTGATTCACGAAGTCTAGTTAGAATTAAGTGGGGGTGGGGTGGGCGAGTGTTCTTCACAATAAGCAATTGCAACTAGAACCATGTTGTGTCTACAGTAGTGTGCACTGTCCTGGCTCAGCTACATTAGTCTTACTCAGCAGAAATGTAATTTACATGGACTTTTGGAATAGTCTTCCTAAACTAGCCTAATTCTGGGGTTTCTGCAGTAACAAAGAAGCTAAGTTATATAAGAGACAAAAGCCAGTACTCTTGGACCTGATAAGCTGTGGACGTTGTCCCATGATCACATTTAAACCAGAGTGCACAAAAAAGGAAATAAGGTACAAAACAGGAAAAAGCACACCACTCAAATTCTGGCTTTGAGCCCTTTGTGGGTCATGAATTTCCTGATAGGAAAAGGTGCATTATCATTATTATAAAAATTGGAAATAATTTTCCTTAATTTCTACAACACTCTCTTTTCTTTTTTGCCTCTAGAAAGTAGGAGGCAGATATTCTACATCCCCATGAGAAGCTACCAGATGGTTTATAACAGATCATAGAGATCAATGATTTTTCAGTGCTCTGCTCCATGTTTGAATCAGGTAGTGAATTGGGACTCTTGATATAGGAAAGAACTGTTCAGATTGAGTTATGGCAATAGATTAATAAAGCATCAAATTAATCTGCTTAACATTACTAAGGGACAGTTAGGCATTGTTATTGCTATTCTGGAGACACACAAAGAGTAGCAGACACACAATGATTTGCCCAGGGCACTCAACAAGTCAGTGGTAAAACTGTAATCAGGACTTGAAAAGTCCTATCTCCCTGCTGCCAAGACTAAATAGCTTAATGAACAGCATTTGCACTGGTTTGCTTTTATAAGGCTGTTCCTTGCTCTAGATCCCTTGTGTTGGGCTTTTCTCTCTGCCAAGGTAGAGGGAAAAACACATTAGTTTATCACTGAGCACTAAAAATGCAATGGACAAGCCAGTTGCAAAAAATCTTAATTTTGCTTTCAATAAGAACTTGACCTATTATACAGTGCTGAAAGCAGAGAGGTGGCTCTAATTTCCTCATCAGTGATCAGGTAACCTTGCTTAGGCGAAATATCTGACCTTTAGACCAGTTGTTAATCCACCTGGCAACTGGAAATTGGATTATTCCCTACTAAACCAGGAGATTCCTCTCATTGTTTCTTAAATACCGCCATAATATTTTGTTCCAAAACAGTAAATAAATCTTCATTACTGACTGTTGCTTTAAAACAATCATCATGAAAACCAGCCTGGTAATATTCTGAAAAGGTTAGTCAGATAAAACAATCTGGTTAAATTTAGCTAGTTTTAAGTTTGCTGCCCTGGGGTTCAGTGTATCCTGGATGGAATTAGCTTTGTGTGACTCAGATATTTTTTGATTATATCCATTTGTTGGTATCCTTTTTCTTTGCTATCAGACACACATCCCACCAGAAGTATATTTCAGAAGCACAAAGATTTAAACATCATTACTCACCCTTCACATTAGATTTAAATAGGGACAATATGAAACCAAAAGCTCCTATTTCCTGACTGGATTTAAAACTTTTTTTTTCCCCCTCCATGAAACATGAAGAGAATCAATATTTCACAGCAAGTCTGTATATAACTGCAAAAAGGCTACAAGCTATGTGAAGTACGGCTACATTTGGGTTAGAGTTTTGGCATTATTTGAATAGAGAAATCTGGAGCATTTTGTCTTGATTATAAAACCCTAAGGAATGCCCTGGGTGTTTCACCACATGCTAGGAGAGATGATGGGAGAAAACTGGCAGAAGTTATCTCTTCCCACCCAGTTTAACTGATTCAGACAGGGCAATTTTGTTGGAAGAGTCTGCTGGCAATCAATATGTCTCAGCTTGCTCCTATATGTCTCGCTGAGAAAGAGCGAGCTGCTGGAAAAGAATCAAGACATGAAACTTTTTCTATTCCAGTTTAAAGCTTATGAAAGCAAATGATCTCCAAGGCACTAATCCTTTCACCTTGGTAAACATGCAACGAATCTAAATGAAAGAAAAACAGGAGTCCTCCCTAGTCCTCTTTCTTCTGCAGCAGCACTTAGTTTTACAGGCTGCATGATGGTATCTGCCTTGCCAGTCCACTGCAGCCATCCATAAAGCTCAAATGTTTTTAAAAAACTAAACTAAAATAAATACATTTAAAGAAAAGGAAGAGAAGGGAAGAACATTTTTTCCTGCCTATTTCTCACCATGCATTATCAAACAGAAAATCAGACTTTGCCCTACATGAACAAGCACAGGTTTACAAATATGAATATTTTCTGGCAACATCTTTGTTCCTGCTAGTGACAGGCACTCATTCTCCTGATCTGCCTGTCTTTCTTGGTACTAATTCTGTAAGTAAAAGAGCCTGGCTTTAAAAAACAAACAATTTGAGAACAACTTGTTCCTAAATAATTATTTAACAGAGTTTACTTATTGACCAAATTTTTTTGTACATGATACAAACAAACCTGGCTTACTGAGCTCAGAAGGCAATAAACACAATCAGGATTTTTACTGAGGTATTTCTTTACTTACTTAATAATACTGATTATCAGTAATTTAATCTGGCAGTTCAGATAAAATTATACCCTTCTGGAAACATAGCATCAGGTCAAAGAAGAAAACTTTCTCTTTGTACCCTTAAGGAACAAAGAGTGTGCCTAAAATAGCATTTTTTGTATATCATTCTACAGTTAAAGTGAAACAAAAGAGTAGTGAAATTTACGAAAGCTCGAGTCAAGTATATTATACTTGGATTTTAATCAATAACACTGCATGTTTCTTCACTGAAGCTGTATCAGTTAGCAAACTGTCTCTGCCTGTTTAGGAAACACTTTTCTAAGAGCTTCCAGTTCACTGTGTCATTTTTTTAAATCCATTGATTTGTTAGGAAAGATCGTTAGGTATCAGCTGTTTGCTGGCTAAATGATATAGACCAAGACCAGATGCTCTGGCTTAAATCATTACGGGCTGACCACAATTAGAGGATGCTGAATCATAGAATCATAGAACAGTTTGGGTTGGAAGGGGCCTTAAAGACCATCTAGTTCCTACCCTGCTGCCATGTGCAGGGACACCTTCCACTAGACCAGCTTGCTCAGAGCCCCATCCAACCTGGCCTTGAACACATCCAGGGATGGAACATCCACAGCTTCTCTGGGCAGCCTGTTCCAGTGTCTCACCACCCTCACAGCTGAAGATCAGTCCAAGAAGTTCGGCACTGCAGGAGCAGCAGATGGAATGGAGAGTCAGATTAGCTTGAAAGAAGTCACTGTGCAATACTTTACATGATAGCTAACCAGTCACATTTTTCTTCTTGGTATTAGTGTCATGGCTCAAGATAAATTTCTCTATTCTCTAGCATTTTTCTTTAAAAAACCCCAAAACACACCTCTGAGGGAGAGCGAGGTGTTCCTTCTATAACTATGTTTATCTGCTTGGTACTGAGTCAGAAAGATGGTTACATTGATGCAACAGGCCAAATTCAGCAAAAGCTGCCTAATGTGTGGTAAGAAGCACTGCTGTGCACAGACATATCTTGGTGAAAAGCTTTTCTCCTAATGTTCTGCCAAGAGGGATCCTGCAAGGGAGCAGTAGGAGTCTTTGTTTTTCTCTCATGAGGCTCTGGTTAAGCACAATTTTAGATGCTCTTTCATGCTTTCCTTGAACCAGTCAATTCAATATAAGTATTTCATTATCCCTCTGCCATGGAAATATGGCATGTAATATAGAAGAACATAAATAAACGTAACTAAAGAAGAACAAACAAATGGAGCAATGCATAACACAAGCAGACATTTATCGGCTAGGTCATGTCTTCCACTCCTACGTATCTCACCTCTCACCTTGGCTGCAGTTAGATTTGCCTGCCCAGTATTTCTCCTTCAGTGCCATTCTGTGATTAGTTGTTTACACCAGAGTTGCAGTCAAAAAGCATAGACTGCTTTTCAAGAAACATGCATGAATTTTCCTCTTTAGATATTTATTGAGTTAAAATTAGCTGGTGTAGAAAGTCAATAGGAAGTTCTCTGTCTCACCTGAACTCCAAAACAGACTGAGATCAGGTACTACATTCTTTATTCATTTGCACAGCATATTTGGGTAGCTGGCACAGGTCAGTATACAGTAGGGAAAACTTCTATAGGAAGGAGATCAGCCATGTGATTGCAGGACACAGACACTAGTACTCTCCTTAGAAGTAATATTTCAGGAGCCTGAGTGAACAACGCCCATAGCACAATCCCAGGCTCCATAACCTGCTTGGAATTTCTTCTTCTGTGAGCCTTAATGAAGCACAGTCATGCAAACCTACCATGCTCCTTCATCCACATTAAAAGCAAAGTAGCTACGGTTAAGATTACTTTGTGGGCAAAATGGCAAAAACAAGCCACTGACAGTTTTTACAAGTAGTCACTCTATTTCAATGTGTACTTGAAAATATTTTCCTTGCTATTTGGGGGGAGGGGGAGCATGAAGCCACAACAAAGCTATTCAACAGTTGTTTCTAAAGCATATATACACACCAAGAACCTGTGGCTCCTTCCATCTAGTCTGAATTCTTGGAACTGTGTTTAATGCAAACTGCATGCTGAAATCCCAAAGCATGCTTGGACTAGCTGAGCGAGGCAATTAGGAGTTTCCTTCTCACTTTGTTGCTTCATCAAGCACTTTAAAGGAATTTAGCTTTTTTCTTTTTTCCCCATAGAATAAAAGCATGAAATGCTCTTGCTAAAGAAATGCTGACTAATTACAGAAGCCATTCAAAAAAAATCATCCAATTACCTGGTTTTGAGAAAAAAAAGGCAAAGAATCAGTTCCAGTCATGTAGAAAATTTGTCTCCAACTCCTTGACAGGAAAACATTCTATAACATTACTATTATGATAATACTAGTATTACATTAAACAAAGGGGACTCCACCCATAATCTTACTTTAGGGCATGGCACTAACACATTATTCTTTCAGTGTAATAGTGACTAGTCGCAATTGTTAATCAAATGTTTCTATTTATCTCTTTGTGTTTGGAGGAAGAAAAAGGGAAAAAAACTGTTATTCAAAGAATTGCATGAAAGTGCAGGTTTCTTTTATGCTGAAGATTTAACTATTTAGATACAGCTACATTTAATCAAGTTTTCATCTATCATATCACAATAATCTCTGAGCTTTCACACAAAATACCAAAATGTGGTCCATTTACTCCAGTATTCTATCTGTAGTAGTGGCCGACATCAGAAGCTTCAGAGGTAGGCAGCTGCTAGAATACCTCTGCCCATGACATCTTCACCCCTCCTAGCCATCAAGGTTTTATTCTAGCCTTGATATCCAGAGACAAACTCTGAAGTATAAGATTTTCTGTTAGTGTAAAAGTCCCTGGGTTTTGAGTTGTGTTTTTTATTATATTTATATCCATTTATACCATATCAATTTAGCTGTTTAATCCCAAATTGCCACTGATTTCTAGGTGTCAACAATATCTCATGCTAATGAGAGCTAAGTGCAAGATGGGGGAAAAAAGTGTTTCTTCTTCTCTGTTGAATTGGCCGTCTTTGGGGGACATCAAGTAGTACCTTGGTCTTATAATTTTTCCAGGCTCTTTCAGACTTGGCTATTTCCCCTCTCATTTTGCGCAAAGATTTCTGAGCCTAAATCAAATAACACACTTAGCAGCATGATTATTGCTCAGGAGCCTAGTGAACTGCAAGAAGGAAAAAAAAAACAGGAATAGCTTGTTACTTCAGTTACATCAGAAGCAGTTGGAAGACGATATTTCTAAGATGATGCTAAATAGTGAAGAATGAAACAAAGAGAAAGTGAAGGCAAAAAAAGTTGTTTAGGCAGCATATTGCCAAGAAAGGGAAGGCAATCCCATTAAATCATGGGCTCTTTCTTGCTTCACTTGTGCTGACAAGAGGAGGTAGGCATGAGATGAAACAGAAGACTTGTCTCTCAGCCTGGACTGCTACAACTCTACTTGAGTCGGCATGCAAGGCACCATCTTTAATTGGATGGGAAAACTCAGAAGAGACAAAGCCAGATGGTTTTCCACCAGTGGACCCCAGGACCATGTGTTTTTCTAGGAGAGACAGATCCTTACATATTGCACCTTTTGAGCACTCAGTTCTCCTCACTTCCCAGCAAACCTAGACTAAATTCTGCTTGTCAGCAGTCCCGATTCAAGACTCCATGTGAGAGTTACAGAGATGGATTATATACTCCACTCTAAATATATTGATATATATTTGTTTTGTTTTGGTGTTTGGCGGGATTTTTTTTACAGAAATCATAGAATCATAGAATGTTAAACAGTTGAAATGGACCTGGAAGACCACCTAGTCCCAACTTCTTCTGCACATGCAGGGACACCTCCCACTAGACCAGGTTGCTCAGGGCCTTACTTAACCCAGCTTTGAACACTGCCTGTGTTGGGGCATCCACAAACTCCCTGGGCAACCTCTTCCAGCATCTTACCATCCTCACAGTAGAGATTTTCTTCCTAATATTCCTTTCCAATTTGTACCCTTTATTCCTTGTCCTATCTCTACAGTTCCTGATAAAGAGTCCCTTTCTGGGTTCCCAGTATTTCCAGATACTGGAAAGTTGCTATGAGGTCTCCATGCAAACTTGTCTTATAAAAACCCTTTTAAGTACCAGAAACATGATTTATATAAAAAGAAATTTAATGGATAGCCTAGAATATGTATTATTTTTCTAATTTGCATTGAAAGCAACATATATTCAATATATTACCCAGTACTCAGTACAATTTGAGCTAGTGTTCATCAGCAGTTCTAAATTACTGGGAAGATGGTAGAGAACCATCCATTTCCTTCTGTTTTCCAGCCTCCATGCCAAAATCATAGGTTGAAATAAAGTCCCTTAAAACTATAAAACGTGCTGCAACTAGTGTAAATTTTTTGGAAATGTGACTCTAATTATCTGGAGTCCGTGCCAAAAGGAAGCTTACATTTGAGTGCAACTGATGATGTGATGAAGGACAGTTAACAAATCATCTCTGAGGAACAATTTCTCTTCTACTGAAGCCAATTAGAGCACAGGAAAGTATTCAGAGAACCTTTTTCTTGCTCAGTCCAGTTTTCTCTATGCAGCCACAAAACTAAGTTTACTGTAGCTTTGAAACCCAAAAACTGCAGACTAGGGTCTAAGGGTGTGGGAACATCAGTTTCCTTTGGACTCTTACATAACTTCTGGGAGTGTCAGGAAGGGGTTTAGGCATAACCACCTCCCAGAGATAAGTGCTACTGCCTTCTGAAGGGAAGAAACAACACAGAGGTTGGGAAGACAGACTATTAAAAGTCATTTGTCCATAAGAACACAGTAACAATACAATGTGCCCAAACCAGCCTTAAACAGAAAGCCCAAATCACAGCAAACTGTTTCAAACTGCATTCCAGCCAAGATCCAGAAGGGACTTCGCCCATGCTCTAATGAGAAAAAAATTAGCTCAAATTCTGAATATAATGCAAGATCAGAGGCACAGCTCCCATAACACCTGTTCAGCGTTAATGCCCCACACCAGCTGGATGTTCAGTTGCCGATCCAAACTACTCATCCAGCCTGTTGTGACTCCAGAGCTGTGGGTCCAGTATCAGGTCAGCATATCCGTCAGTTTACTCTGGGGGGTCTCTGCTTCTTCAGCCTGCACAAACCTTAGCCCAGTGTGAAAAGCTGTGCTAAATATCACTCACCCAGGGCATGTGTCCTCCACAGATAATGCCTTCTACTGCATGGGAGAGTTTGCATGTCCTCACGGGTTTCTGTGTCATCGAAGCTATCCAACCTCTCCTCATCTTCTCAACAGGAAGGGGTACATGAGGAATTGGAGAAACCCTTCTTACGATGACATATTTTAAAGTCTGCACAACCAATAGTATTTTTAAAAATGAGTGGTTACAACTTCAGTTCCCATAATCGTGTTATGAGTAAGACATGTTGATGAGTGAAAAAATATTCACAATAATTTGATTTTTGATGCTGTAGATAGAAGTGGGGTGAGATTTTCAAATGGCTGTGAGTATTCAGTTCCCTTTGATACCATATGAATATAAGCAACAGGGTGCTACTGAAAATTCTACTCTCTGTTTGCATGTTTAGCTGCTAAGTACTTTTAAATTCTGGTTCTTAAGACCAAAAACTAATACTCTAGATCTGTTTAAATTTGTGACAAGTTCCCATTGACTTCGACAGTCCCAGAATTTCATCTTAAATCTGTATTCAAGGATCTAAGTCTGGTTTAATAAGTATTAAAATTCCTAATGGGTCTGATATTTATGTAAATAGGGGTCCTGGTGTAAATTTGGATCCATATTTTTGAAATCTTCCCTCTAATCATACATGTGATAGTTTTAATTTTATTAGTAATTTTAAAGATATAGAATACCCAAATGTAGACTTTTTTTTTTTTTTTTTTGCAGCAGACTGGATCTGCAGAGACTTTTAAAGGTTCATTTTAGAGAGCTGCAAATTTGATCTGACTTCAGTGTAGTGTGTAAAGGTGAGAAAAAATAATGTCTTAGTGTGTAAGTGTAAGAAACTTATTACTGGAATAGCCCAAGTGCAACAGGACAGATTTGAAAACATATTGGCAATATTGTGCCTGGATCTGGGGCAGCACAGGGTGAGCTGGTTTTGTAGCTCACATCACTTCTTTATTAAGACAGTAAAACACTCCCATAAAAGAAAGGAAGGGAGGGAGGGAGGGAGGGAGGGAGGAAGGAAGGAAGGGAGCAAGGAAGGGAGGAAGGAAGGAAGGGAGCAAGGAAGGGAGGAAGGAAGGAAGGAAGAACAGTGGAACATTTGAAACAAACAAGCTACTTTGGTAAATGCATATTGACATTTGTACATGAATGTGTTTTTTTAATAATTGATTTTAAAAATTGCTCTTTGTCTGAGACCTCTGCTGCAGTTTCCGTCCAGATCAATTTTTATAGCTGAAATAATGCCTGAACTACAGAGCTCATAACAACACCAGTGACAGATCCTAAAGAGTAGCCCTATAATCAGGTTCTACTACAAAGAAAAGTATAAAACTCCTAGGATTACTGCATTTTCCTTTTTTTGCTTACAGTCCTATACAAAACAAAACCCTAGTAAAGATAAATTCATTACTACTGCTTTTCTCCTGCAGAGCATTAAGAGGTTTTAGAAATGAAGTTATTTTATTAATTTGATTAAGTCAAAGGAAAATCCAAGGTTTCCATGAATAATTCAGACTAACATCCTATCTTCAAAGGTCATATGTAAAACATTATTATGCATCAAATGTTCCTCACAGTCTAACATACATTTAATTTTCAATAATGTTGATTTATAGTTTTATAAAGGCAAATAATAAATATAATAAATTACTCATATTTTCTGATCTCAGTCACTATAAAATAGCTGCTGTAGTTTTACATTTTCAGTGTGAAATATTAAATACATAAATCAAAACAAGATTATTTTTCATCTGAAGCTGGCTGGAAACTGGTTTTTGAAACTGACAAATTCATTTTAGCTAAAATGAATGTTTTAGGAAAAAGATCCCTACTGAGTCCATAGCTGCTCTAAAAGAAATAAGAATTTTTGCATTCTAATATTCTGCTTTAGTTGGCTTCCCTCTGACAGGTGCTGAGTCTTGTAAATGCAATGGGTAGAAGCAGCTCCAAGTTTCTGAAAAGCATTGCCCTGTTCTCCTTGCCAGTATTCTCCTCACTCTTTTTGCCTGCTCAAAGACCATTCTTTTCAGAATGTCCACAGCCACATTGCTCCTAGGCTGACATTCTTCTTAGCTGAAATCTTTTCTACGATATGTTCATATACACAAATATATATATAGGTATGTATGTAGGTATGGAACTGTCCCTGCAATTAATTGTTTACCAAGAAAAATGTTAGGAGATAACAGAAACTACTCTGATGTGTAAAAATAGATTCAGCTGCTTTTACACATTTGCTGCCTCAACAGAAGCTTTATTGAGACCTGGAAATACTGTTTTGTATCCTTGATTAAAAAGAGTAAATCTATTTATAAGGAATCGTTAAAACATTTAAATACATATCAGCCACAAGAAGCTTTCAAAAAGAGTGATGATACCAGAATACTAAAGAATTTCAGGGTGCATGCCTGAACAGGAAGGGAAGCAAAATAGAGTCTATCCAAGGCTAGACATTAGATGGTTCTGGAAACCAGCACACATTTACACCAGGGCCTTTCTTGAAACCTGGGACTGATCAAACCTTGGCAGCTTTTTTTTTTTTTTTCTTGTAGAATTCAGTTTGTGTTCTACAGTCACTGGTTTTTTCCTTATTTGCATTTTAAGACAGTTTTATTTTTAGCAATAATACACTGAAGGGACACTTGAGCAACATAATGTGGAGGAGGCCAATCAAACGGCACCTTTTGGAGCTATGTGCTTGCCTTTCCTCACAAAGAGATAATGCTGGATTTTCCTTGTTGCACTACTTTCCCCGAGTAGTATTTGCAAGAACACAAAGAATAAAAATTGATAAAAGAAAACATCTAGCATGGGGAAGTCCAACATTTTAGCTTGGGCTGTCTGTTGTTGGATTTTTGATTGTGTGTGTTTGGTTTGGTTTCATTTCAGCCTGATTTGTTTAATTTTGAGGGGAAAAAAACCCCTGAAGCCCATGTAAACTGTTGTCGAGATGTATATCACATCCATGTGATAAGTTCCTGAGGGGCTGTCCCACTGCTGAACATTATCTTGGCCTAGCTCACTGGATAGGCTGTTTGGTAGCTTACTGAGTATGACAGTACACACAGAGAGGAAGTCTTTTGAGCATGATTTTGAATTTTCTTTTACTGCTAAGTAGATAATGCTAAAAAAAACTTATGAAAAGAGAAGAAAATAAAATTTTGCTATTGAGTTTACTATTTGAGGAACCACTACTGTTGGAATTAATTTTCTCACAGTAACATTACTTTTGTTGTTGCAGTTTATTAGCCTTTATTTTGTAGGTTTCAAAATAATGCATGTTTCAACAGTGTTGCTGATAGATGCATTCAAATTCTCAAATTAGTATTTCTCTTTGCAATTGAAAATAGATCTTACAGGAAATTGACTTATATTTGCAGCATTCTAGTACTGAGAGAACAGGTTATTCTCTTCCCTTTTGAATCACTGGGAGGCAGAGACACCTGGGTGTCACAAATTAATTAAACTCAGACAGCCAGGAACTTCATTAATGGTACCTGTAATTCTCTGTATTGATGCAGAGCCAAATCTTGAGATCTCTATGTGACTCTCATTAAGGCAAAAATCCACTCAGGTAACTATGAATTTTATTTGCTCAAGACCTAGGGAAGGATTTCAATTTGGTGTATTGTGGTTTCAGTCCTTCAGCCAAACCCTTACAGACTGAAACGGCTATGAATCTTGATTCCATCCAGCTATTTGCAGACTATTTTGATCTAATGAGAGAGATGGTATAAAACCTGAACTAAAACATAATAGCAATGTACACTATATACTGGCTGAGAAGTCTCCTTGTTCATAAATGCGCCACCACTAAGCTATTTTACAATTTTTATTCTTCTGGAGTCAAAATATTCAGTAGGCCATGAGCAGCTTGCCCACAGAAAATATTAAATGAACAGCTATAGAACTATAGACCAAATAGAGAAAAAAAAATTAAGGTTGGCTATTAACTCTGGCAAGTCCATCTTAAGCTAATACAAAAAGACACAGCCATTAACTTCAGCTATTGAGTCTCAGAATCCTGTAGGATTCTTCAAGGGAGTGATACAACAAGGTTTGAAAAAAGACAAGAATTCACTGCCATATCAGGCAGAGATGGAGCACATAAATGATTCAAGGATCTGTTTTCTCTCTGTCCTGTGCTTCTCTGTGTGCCATAAACTGTGTCCCGTGCCTGTCATATCACAGATAAAGAACTTTTAATCAGCAGTTACCTCATAGAAGCAGAAAGAAGACAAGAGTTTAGAGGATGACGTAAATCCATTGACAAAGAACCACACAGATTGCTAACACCTCTAGAATCCTATACTAAGTTGTCTGGCTGTTTACTTCTAAATTCTTTTGGGACTCCTAGTCCAAATCAATCTTTATAAAATTTATCAAATCAGCAGTTATGTGAGAGGACTTCTAAAAGTACATTGAACAAAGTATGTATACTTTGTATATGTATAGTATATGTATAGTTAAGCAATAATCTTTGTTTTGTTCACCTCTAACCATTTGCAATTTAATATTGTACAATGGCAGTGTACTGTGTGATTAAAAAGGTATGCATATATATTGCATATACAGATCATCATAAGTAACCACAAGAAAAAAAAAATTATTGCATCATGATCTCATCCAAATTTTTTAGAAGCTCAAGCAGTTCTCCTTTTCTCTCTTTCTTTTTTTATCTTTTGCTTTCAACTGCTATCTTCTGCTGCCTTTAAAGGAAAGAAAAAGTGAACACCAATTCTGCATATATAAACAGTTTCTGAGGAATCACATCATCTCCATAATGTAATTAACTTTATCACATTTAAGTTCAAGTTATTCGGTTTTTTTAAAAAATCACTGTTCTCCTCTAACTGTCACTCAAAGTGTTTTCCATCATATTTATCGGTTTTTACTTTCCACCTTCATGGATGTGTCTTCATATATTTAAAATATTGAGTTCTTATCAGTCCTCATGGTTAACTTTGAATTTTTATGTCCTCTTGTTGTTTCGAAATTTGCTTTTTAAGTTGAATGAAGTTGTCAAAGGAAAGACAACACTAAGTACACATTAAACAATTAATTCCTGTCAAGATTATGAAAATCTGAGTCAAATCTAGTTTCTATAATGTCCAAGAGATGATGCTTTACAAATAGGTGAGATGGAGATCAGATGTAAAGAACTTAGAGAAAACAGAAAAATGAACATCCTGAGCCTTTTAAACATGCAGAATTGCTGTAGAGTTTATTTCTTTTTTGGCTGCAGCTTGTCTATGTTGAAGTAATTAGGTGAGAAAAAGACTATTGGATTACATAGAGAAGAAAACATGATGAATTGAAAGTGAGGAAGCAAATGAAGATGAAGACAGTGGGTTAAAAGCAACTTATAAGGACCTGTAAATTTGGAGTTCATCACTTAACAAGAGAAGAGAAAACTGAAGCTTACTGTGGAATAGTTTCATGAGAGGAGAAATCTCAGCGAAGCAGCTCCCTGGACAGGCTGGCAACTTCAAACTCTCTGAAAGACCTAACCCACCTTGCAGAGGGTATTCTGTGTCTCTCAAAATGGCCATACCTTGTAAGACATCTTGGTCATAAACCTTTAAGTTTGTTTAAACTGGCAGGGGGCAGGCTGGTATGGTTCACAGAAAAGCAGGGGCAACCCAAATGTAAGGAAGGAGTCATTGCATCATGTGGACTTGGGTGGAGAGTGACCAAAACCCATTTACTCTCATGAACATATATTTTATATGTGTATGAAAGAGAGAGCGCACCAAAAAATCCAACACTATTATAATAAGTCACAAGGAAGAAAATCTTACCCGAAGTCACCAGTTCATATGTTTCTGTGATTTTACTTTGATAATAAATCTTTTTGTGTCTCTAAGTTTCTAAGCTTCTAAGTTTCAAGGCTGATTTCTCATTAGCTATTTTTTTACAGGTTTTTCCCATCAAATTTTGATAGGCTCCATTGAGTGATTCAGCTGTGATTTATGCTCTGTTCAGAAATTGCCAACATCCAAGCGTACTGCTTTCAGTTCAAGAAGTATGGTCTGTGCAACATCCCCAGCAAAGTGCATTGCCATATTGACTGCCTTTAGTCCTAAAGATTTTTAAAATAATAATGTCCTTACATCAACCATTGGATGAATTAAAAACAACGGGTCTAAATGTGAAGACGAAGGGCATTTAGCTCTAGGAGGACTGCCAACTGAGTGATGCTATTTGAATGGGCTCCAAGGCCCTGACTCAGTTACCATCACTTAGACGTCTGGTGCCATGTCAGATGTGATGCTGTATCCCACTTGGCCTCCATCTGTCTCTCCAGAAGGCTGCAGGCCTCCTCATGTGCTGTATCTACCACTTCAGACAGATGTCTTAGATACTTTAGGGTATCTAAATATCTGTGCAACACAGCACAGTCAACCCCCAAATTTTCAGCTTCACTCACCTAAGAGTGCAATTTGACTAAAGACACAAAGCACATACCACTAAATGTGAGTCACAACTAGGTGGAAGACTTGCTGTCCAAAATTCCAATATAGTCAATGAGCATCTGGTTGACAGAATCTAGAAAACCACACACACTTTATAACAGGCACCTGCAATAAGTTTACTCTAGAAGAGCTATAGCTGACAGCTAAACTAAGATATTTTAATCTGGAAAATTAATCCCATGCTACATATCTAAAGAAAAAACAAAAACACTATGTACAGGAACCTATTCAAAAACCTCTGAAATGAACCCTTTAAGAATTCAGAGCACAGAACAGAAATAGAGTGCGTCCAAGACCAAATGGATAATTTTCAACCCAAAAATCATAAGAGTTCAAAATTGCCAAAGGAAACAGAGCAGACCATATTCTGTTCTGAAGAATGCAAGAATACAAGAACAAAAAAGCATAATCTGATATAGATCAAGTTCTCACTGTGTTTCTCCACCTTTTCCAGTATGTGAATTTTAGTGGATTTGCATATCTATCAACTGTTTTGGACTATCGATAGATTGATTCACACACTAACTATGTAGGATATGTAACAACAGCATTTCCTAATCATGGCACAACATGAACCATTTTGTTAACTAAGAGTCATCTGACTACCAAATAATGCTTACACCTATTTAGACAGAAACCTAAGACCTTAATGAGGTGCAACACTTTAAGCATTTAAAATGTAGATCTAAAGAACTGTGAAGATTTTAAATTACCAAGTAAGCATCACACTGGTCTAGGCAACACAATGAATCATTGTGAATCACTTGGCAGAAACTGCAACTCAACTTCAAAGCAAAAATTAGTGGCTTGGACCTCTGGGTGGAGTGAGTTATAAAACACTAACATCAGCTTTTGTATGTAGCAAGGTCATTAGAGAAAGCTAACTCTGCCCAGTACCTTGTATTACTAATGTAAGCATTCTTCTTGCAACTCATCTTCTTTTCCTACACTCTCCTTCAATGTAAATTCAAATGCAAGAGGTAATACCACTGTAGTATGTGAACATGTTTTCTCCCTCTGCAGTAGTCTTTTCCTTTCTATTTACTTTCCTTTCTGCAGCAGCTTTCTGAAAATTCTTGTTTCCAGGCACAGCACTCCCAGAGGAGGCTTCCAAAAGAATTCTCAAGTCATTTGACCAATCTCCCCTATGATACCTCTTTCCTCCTTGCTCTGTTCAGTGCTTTCACGATTTTAAATTGTGAGGAACTAAACTAGGATCAGTAGATTCCCTGAGTTTGAGCCTGTAAGAAGTGGGCATTTGGTGGAAAGCTGCAGCATTCATCCATTCCTTCTGCACCCTGCTCTTCTACTTGCTCTCCAAAGCAGATGCAGAACAAACTTTTCTTCCCCTGTGTCTGCTTGGAGACCCATTACTGAGACCAGGCTGGAAACACACCATACCACCTAGAAGCAACACAACTGATTTTAAAATCATTCTTCAAGTACCAGAGAGTCAAACTTTTCTCTACAATCAGGCCTTTTCCAGAACTCTGGCGTGTGCAGGATGAATGCTAGGGATGGTTTTAAGCAATTTACACTGTCAAAACAATGTATTCAAATATTCATTATAGATGAGAATCAGACTCAGGGTCTCTCAGTCTTGTATAACTCAGTTGTGGGTATGCCTGCATGCATGAAGACAACTAAGAATGAAAGTGGACTGAGAAAATACCTCCCTACTTAAAAGGAGCTAATTAAAAAGCGGAATGCAAAATATATCAGCTAACTCATCTTAAAAGGCAGAGAAGTGCAGCCTACGCAGGAGGAAGAGCCAAACTGCTGCTATCCTCTTTTCAGAGGATAAAGGAAGACATCTGTGATAAGTCCTCCCTTCAGTTTCTCCAGAGTAGCAAGTGCAGGAGTAGAGTAGACATTAATTACATTCCATCCTTTGTATTTGAGGGAAAAAAAACTCTGTGGGGGGAATAATATGACTGAGAAAAACCACCTACCTTTGGGATCAAATTTCGTAATGAAATATAACCACCTTTTTGTTGGAGAGGTTCTGAATTCCTGGGTCTAGGTAAGTGGGAAGTTAGCTGTGTTTCTCTGTTTTACAATGAGAAAGATCCCCATCAAATCTCTCTGTCTCAGGATACCTTCCAGCAGGAAAGGGGAATATGTACAGACTTCTTGCAGCATAAGTATACTCTTAAGCTGTCCTTTCAGACAGTATGTAAATTCAGAGCTTTGATGGTCAGCACTGGTGCCACCACCCAATTAGTGGCTGTGCTATTAGGGCTCTCAGATGTGTGTGGATGCTCTGTAATAATTTCATTTGAATATGATTAATGTTCTTTACTTTCTAGCTCAAGCTGTTTTCCGGTGTTGCTTTGCACAGCCAAGCAGTTTACACCCCAGTGCTGGCTAAACTTCACAGGGAAGGTGAACTGATTCATACATATATATTGTCTCTAAAAAAACCTTGGGATCCAACAGGACAAAAGACATATTTAGAAATGCAAGTAGTCTTTATCATCAATAAATTGGATGTTGGAGTCACAAAGGCCACATTCAGAGGCATGAATATTTTTTTTTTTCATTTATTTCTAAAAATACGGGAGATATACACCACAGTGCTCATGAAATTGTTCAAGCTGGTTTTAATAAGTCATTATGTTAAAAAGTGAAACTTCTCCTTGTGTCACAAATGAACTGGGAAGAAACAAAGGAGAGGAAGTAACTCCTGCAGCACCTTTTTGCCCTTCTAGAATTGCTCCTCATCATTCTTTCTTTCAACAGTTCCCTTGCTCCTTTTGTGCAAAAGGTACCACCAGCTAATGAAACAATTAAGGCCTGACAGTTTAAATACGTTTCTCTGTTCTTTTCAAGAATAAGTGCCAGCCATCAAGACAAACTATACCCACTGCTTCACTATCAGCAGAGTCATTGTTATCCCAGATAGAGTGCCCTAAAAATAAAAGCCATTCTGTATGTGCAGCTTCATCAAGTCAGGTCATGTCAGCCCCGCAGGGTAGACAGCACTGTACTAATTTTGTTATTCTATTTTTAAACATGACCTCCTTAGATCTTGTACTGTGTCCCACATAACAATGCAGAACTGACACACTGCATTCAAGTTCCTACCCCCAGCTATCCCCCAGTTTCTGAATATCCTATCCAGTCCGTATGTTTGCTGTCCAAATCAATGAAGAAGTGGTCATATTTGTCTTAGTATCACCTGTTGTAAATTGCTTGACTGTTAAGGGGTCATGAGATCACATCAAAATTCATATCTGCAAGATTGATCAGTGTCAACAAATTACTGCCCTCGGTACTAAATTTTACAGAGGGTCCCTTAAAACTGAACTGAATTTTAAAAGCACATGAATGCAGTGGCAGTTGGAAGGTTACATCCTGAGTTACCTCAGACACACCGATGGCTAGAAGTCACCCTGAGTGTGATTTCTCACAGAGATAAAACAAAAATTCTTATGTTTTTTGGGTATATCTGAAGTATTCGATCCTCAATAGCTGTTCTCCCACAAAACCAAGGTCACTCAAACTAAGAGTTATAGTGTTAGCACAAGACACAAAAATAGAAGGATTGCCTATATTTTTCAAGCCAAGTTGACAGAACTCCATTTGGTGCATAGATTTACACCAACCTGTAGCTCTTATGTTACCACTCATATTTGAATTTTTTACACCAGTTGACACTGAGCAGGTACATACATTGTAGGGCAGCCTTTTCAAATATGACCTGAATAAAAAAGTACTTTTTCTTCCTTTGCATCTATTCCTCACAGCAATAAAAATAAAAAGTCTGATTTCACAGAAACAAAACTTTTTAAAAATCCTACCCTACACTAGCAATTTGGGCATTTGCACTTTGCACACTGTTGACTAGAAACCTAAAAGAGTTTCAAGGCACACAAAAGATACTGCATTTGGTGCCACAAGGTTGGTCCAAAACATAACAAGAATCCATTCAGTATTTATGTGCACATTAAAAAATTACTAGGTGAAAGGAAGGTAAGGAAGAGGAACTAGGATGTATTGAGCAGTTTGGCTTAACTAGCTCTTAGCCTGAGGTACAGATCATGGTGAAGCAGCTCTGTCCCTGCTTTCCAGCTCAGAGAGATCCACAGGGGTGCAGAGATCCACCTGCAGTCCAAGGAGGACCCCACTCTGGAGCAGGTGGATGCCCAGAGAAGGCTGTGGTCCCAAGAGAAGCTGAAGCAGGCTCCTGGTAAGACCTGTGGCCCTCTGGAGAGAGGAGCCCACATTACAGCAGGTTTGCTGGCAGGACTTGTGACCCCGCATAGGACCCACCCTGGAGCAAGCTGTGCCTGAAGGACTGCACCCTGTGGGAGGGACTCACAATAGAGCAGTTCATGAAGAACTGCAGCCTACTTACTTTAAAGTTCATGGAGAACTCTTTCCCAAGGGAGGGATACCATGCTGAAGCAGGGGAATAGTGTGAGGCAGAAGAAGCAACAGAGACAGTGTGTGATGAACTGATTGTACACCTCCTTTCCACCTTCCTGAGCTACTGGTGGGGAGGAGGTAGAGAATTTGGGAAGCCAAACCTGGGAAGAAGGGAGGGGTGGAAGGAATGTACCTTAAGATCTGGTTTTATTTCTTATTATTTTATACTGATTTCTTTGGCAATAAATTCAATTCGTTTCACTGAGTCTGTTTTGCCTGTGATGGCAATTGGTGATCTAGTTTTCCCCCTGCCCATGAGCCTGTTGTTGAATTTTTCTCCTCCCTGTCCAGTTGAGGAGAGCAGTGTCAGAGTAGCTTTGGTGGGCACTTGGTGTCCAGCCAGGGTCAACCCACCACAGCTGGTAATACCATCCCAAGGAAGTCTAGATGAAGATAATGAGGTCACAGGGGACACCTAGGTCTGATGCCTGCTGCACTGTATTCCATCGGCTAATCCCCAGCTGGGCTTCTTTGAACTTGGCAGGGTGCTGCATAGTTGTTTTCTTTTTTTCATTTTGCCCAATTATCTCTTCACATGTAAGGGTCTGGAGCTTGTTTTGTTTTGTTTCTTTTATTTGTTTGGATTTCACCCAGGAAGGAAGGAAAGACGGACTTCGGCCCAGTATTTGAATTGCATATTAGAAATTACTTAATTTCTCTTCCCACATACCTCATTAGCTAAGAAAATAGCACTGAAACAGGACTTAGAGGTCGCTACCGTCTCCTCTGCTTGACTGCCTCCACAAAAATGTATACACCTTACTACATGTAAATGATCACCTAACACAGCAGGATAATGACCTGCCGGCAGCCTTGTTTATCTGGTTTCCAAAGGCTTTTCTGCAGGATAAACCCAGCTTATTTCAAGAAAAACAGACTGTAGAAAACAAAGAGCATGTCTTTGCAGAGATACAATGTCGTGAAAAAAACCTAACTGCAAGCAGGACAGTTTCAGGCACCAGTGTGTGTTAACACAGCAGCATGTCTAACATACTTGGCTCCCGGGATGTTGGGAAGGTTTGCTCAGGTGATTTTTTTTTTTTTTCTGCCTTAGCACAGCTATGCTGTTGCCATTATCCCAATCAGCCAGGTGTCACAGAGCCCAGTATCATTCCACATGAATATATCCAAGGAATCAGTGTTAATTGATCAAATACTGAAATTCAAACCTGACAAAATATATGCATCCTACGTATTTATCTCAGTTTGTTGTTCTGTCTGCTTTCATTTTGTATTCTCTGTCTGTCCCATGAATGATCAAGGCAAAAGTGAACAAACAAGGATGAGAGATCCAAGGTTTGTGTTTATCAGACACAGTCTGAAAAACTTGCTGCTCTTAAATGTTTCTTTCACAGGAAGCAACCCTGACATGTACTCTTGCCGTTGGGCAGATCAACCTGCCAGCTTCACACTTGTGTCACTCACTAACACTGTCTCAACTTTACTTCTCAGAAAAATGGAGAAGAGACATACCAAAAATTTCTCAGAAACATTTTCATAACTTCTCTTTTAAACATGTTTTGTAGGCAGACAGAAGAATGCTGAAAAACAGCAAACTATGGAGAGGTTAATAAATATATTTGTTTGAAATATATATTTACAGCTAATAATGGCCAGTCTTCGCGAACGAAGATCCGGGGAAGGTCTTTACACCTTTGAGCCTGCGCATTGGATTTTTTAGGTGAGACACAGTGTGCGCGGAACTGAGCCCACCCTTTAATCCTAAGGT
>JAWMRA010000090.1:13730550-13745503 GCA_035584735.1 Pseudotriccus pelzelni | reverse complement strand
AAAAACAATCTGCCTGAGGCTTGCCATAAAGAGTCACCTCTGAAAGAAATAAGCTAAACCTTTTTGGGAAGTGTGAAGTGACCTCAAAATGTATTCATAAGTTTTGTTAGGATCCTTTAATTTTCCAGAAAAATTAAGTGTAATAAGCTCCCCTATTTTATAAGAGATGTCAACATATCTATGATGTTTCTGTCTCATGGCTCCTATCTCAAGAAATTGCACTGTCTGGATTATACTGGTTGAAAACTGTGCAAGTCCACCTGGAGGACTAAGGGAAGCAGGAGTAAGGGCACTGGGCTCACTGGGACCACTTTGGCATAGAGCCTTTCATATTACTTGGCTTTAGCTACAAAAAAGCTCCCACCCCTTCCTACCCCTGACACCCAGCACAGAAGCAGATAGAGCACTTAGCATAATTTAGGTTAATAGGCTCTTCAGCCCCAGCTCAGTTACACAGCAAGATGCACAGTAAACTGAATTAGCAATTTATCACCTGTACTTTTTTCAGCACTAATTGATGCTATAATCACATAAGGCTTATCAACAGGTTTCAGTGCTGCTCAAGGCAAAAGTACAACAAGCAAGCACTGATCAGCTGTAAATAGTTCACATCTGTAAGAAAGGGACATCATCTCTATTTGGTGGTGCCAAGCAATAGCACAGAAGGCAATAGGCAGAAATTCATGCACAGGAAGTTCCACCAGAATATGAGGAAGAACTTCTTTACTGCGTGGGTGACTGAGCACCAGAAGAGACTGCCCAGAGAGGGGGTGAGTCTCCTACTCAAAAGCCATCTAGACAAAATCCTCAGTAAAACATGCTCTAGGGGACATGCTTGGGCATGGAGGTTGAACTAGATGACCTCCAGTGGTCCCTTCTAGCCCTACTCATTACATGATTCTGTGATATCAGTGGGAAAGACTGGCTGGAATGACTTTAGTTGCAGCTCTGCACCACATACAGCAAGGAGACCTTCCCAGGCACACTGAGCAAGGCCCCAGTATTCTTCCTCCAGAATTATTCCAAAGGAATCTAAAAATTTCAGGGAATGCTGGCTACCAAAAAGTGACAATTCCAGTGGTTGACAATACCAAAAGCTGCTTCACATTTCAGTTCCGAGTTACAATCTTGCACTATGGTGACACTGCAATGACAATACAGTGCTTTACAAATGCTTGCTACGCAGTAAAATTTACTCTAGGAATTTACAGAGAAAAAATAACCCTGTCCTAACTGTCACTTCTACCTCCTTTCATATATTTAGAGTTAGCTCCTCCCAATTTGGAATCATTTACTCACTGCTGATGAACTAAAACTAGAGAGAATGATGTGTATTATCTTCTATCTTTTGCATCATCAACAGAATTGCAAATAAGTCTGAATTTGCAACACTGAATGTCAACAGTTTTGTTCTAATTATATCAGTGAGTCAGCACTAAAACACAACAGGCCACAACTAGTGTAGAGCACTAATAAATCCTCATTCTCTGTGACTATCAGATACTGCCACAACTGGAACACTGGCTACTGCTAAAAAACTCAATGAAAAAGCACTAAACTCAAAAGATTACTTCACTTAAATGAAGAATATGGAGATCTTCTATGATGCCATTTCTATAAAGCCATTCTTCACAGAATAATTGATTTCCACATAACATTAAGTGATTCCTTTTGAGAAATCATCTGGGTTTTCTGTCAGTGCTGTTGCAAGGTTCCTGCACTTATCTATTAGAAGACATAATTCATCTACGGTTATGAAAATCAAGCTACATATACAATTTTCCTTGGAGTTCCAGAGTTATAAATGCACTATCTTTAAGGCTTGGGAAAAAAGTTTTGCTTCGTTTTAAACACTAAAAGCAAGTGATGAACAGGAAAAATTCGTGAGTAAAATCCAGAAGGCCACTGCTAAAGACTGGAAATGCCAACAGTAAATAGAAAAAATTATTTTGACAGCCATAAATTTTTCAGATCACACAGCCTCATATCACATGCACTTCAGGTATAACTTTCAGATATGCACAGCTGCAATTTTTGTTTAGGGGCTTTTTATTTTTATTATTAAGGAGGAAGAGAAGGGGAGGACAGGAATAGAGCCAACTACTTTGATCACTTCTGAAAGAAGCGCCATCACTACAGATCAGCTTCCTACAAATTTCTGAACAAAAGCAGTGAAATTACAAGGGTTCAAAAATCACACAAATGGTGATTTTTTAAAAGAAAGACGACAGTAAGTAATCTGCTGAACATGACCCTCCTGCCTTCCAATTCCTCTGTCTACTGTGGAAGAAGACAGTGGTAGGCCAGGGGAGAGCTCAGAAGCAGAAGACATTCGTCAGAGACATGCAAATCAGTATGACACAGAACACATGCAACAAGATCCACCAATTAATAATGCAAACACACACTGATGTCAGCAGCAGGAGTTTTTTGGTACCAAACCTTCTCATTAAAGCTATTATTTCCTCCTGCTAGCATAAACAGTATTTCATCTCTGACTGCAGGACGTTCTTTGTTTGATTTTGGTTCCTTGATTTGCCTGTCACTTTCTAATGATGTGCTTTTGTGATGAGGCTAGCTAATTATGGCCATTCAATGAGAAGTGAGCAGCACTGCTGAAAAAAATAAATATCCAGCAAGTTGACTAAAATCAGGCATTTATTACTCAGATAACCTCTTCTGCAAGCCAGTAACAGAAGAAATACACATTAATTAGACCATTTTTACCAAATCACAAAATGTAAAAAGTGCATTGGATTTCTAGATTCAAAGGTAACACCAAGACAGTGAAAGAACACCCTTATGACTTCTGTGCAAGGATGCTGTTACCAATGTATAAATGTATCTAATGTAAATGCATAGTCCTTGCACTTAGATTTGCTTCGAAAACGTCTTTGGTTCTCAAACCCCAAAACTTTAGGAGAGTCCTGAAAATTATTTCAAAATAAAACAATAAACTCTATTGTTTATCCATAGGCATATAATTCAAATTGGGTAACTTGTGAAAACCTTATTTGTTTTTCTGTCTAAAGAATGAATTTTAATTAAAAGAACTGCACATAACAGAGAGCAAAAAATAAGTATGTTGCTTCATACACAAAGAGGAAGTCTCTTTCAAATAGCGTAAGAGAAAAAATCTTGGTAGTTGTTCTTCAGGGTATGTACCAAATGGCATATGTGCAATATTTTCTGGTATAATTTGTTTGTTCAACTGTGTATTTTAATTATTGAGGCTTTAATAAAACAATGTGTGAGCACTATGTGGGTATATATAAAACAAACAGGTATGCCACTACTGCAAATACTTCTCCTACATATCCACCTAATTTTGTCATGAGCCATCCCATTTATGTTATTGGGATTACTCATACCTCTAGAATCAAATATGCTTCTATCTATCATAAACTTGAGCCACTCAAACAATACACATGCACTTTCTACATAGAGACATGTTGGCTTGATCAATGGTGGAGTTTAATGTAACTCTGCCCTGGGGAGATAAGGGGTTTCATCATAGCAAGCATCCTTATTCTTTAAGGCAGTGTTTTGCAAAAAAATCCAAAATAGAAAAGTCTCCCAAAACTTAAGTTTGCTTCTGTAAAAATATGGGAGAAATTTTTATATATCTATATGTATATATATCTCGGTGTATGTGTGTGTGTGTATGTACACATACGTAAAAATGATATTTTACCTAACCTTGTATACACACAAACATATATAATTTTAAAGGACTCATTTCTGTACAAACCCTAACTCAGTTAGTTGCATGCCTGTGTCATGCACCCGCATTAAACAAGCAGTGATTCTGTTTTTCGGAAAGTCTTTTGAAACCATACATAATAAATGAAACGTGCCCATTGAGTTTTAATTCTAAAGTTTTGGACCCAGTTAGTAAATAGAGTGTTTTGCCAGCATGCTGGGTGTTTGGCTTGGATGGGCCAGTGACTTCAGGATACTGGTCAAAATTTTACACTGGCACACACCATATTTCATTAAACCATGTCACCCAAAAAAACAAATAAAGCAACATTTTTCCTCCCTGCATTAGACAAGGATATGGGGAATATACCATATGCTGCATTAGCACTGCTGGAAATGTGCAAAAGCAGAGCAGTTGTACCATGCAAAGCATGCAGAGAGAGAAGGAAAAAAAGTACTGAAGCACCAGAGGGATACACGCATTTGTTAAAAAGAGATTCTCTAAGCATACTAACCTGCTGGTTCTAATGAATTTTCTACTTTGTCGTTAACATCGAAAACACGATCATGAACACCTATAGTTTTCATACAGCTGTCTATAACGAAAATAAAGATAACAGCCAAATATGTTAGTGAGACACCCTTAAACTCCCCACTTTCCTTCTTTCCTCTCTTTTTTTTTTCTCTCTATTTACTATATATAGTTAAGCATATTCATATTTTTAAGTCTGTGGCACTTGTCCAAATGCCAGTATACTCTGTACCCATTTCAAGAGACAAGAAGTTAGCAACTGCCATGTAATTAAAGCTTTATGAAAAACAATAAGAAAATACGACGAAAATCGTAACACAAATGTTGCTGTATGTGTAGAACAGATAAAAGATTTAACAGTTAAAAAAAAAGATTTACTGCTGTTTACTAGACCACACAGTAAAGCATGCACTAGAAGGCCACCCTCAAAAACCTAATGTGAAGAACTTACTTGCTGGTCGCACAAAGACCTTAAGCTTTAGGCAGGATCTCCTTCCATTATCTGGGATTGCCGAGGCTGTAAAATGAAGAACAAGGAAAGAAAGGTGGAGGAGTAAGAGAGTAAAATGCAAAATATATTTTCTGCTAAAATAAACTATCCTTTATCTTCCCTTCATCTGAAGGGCTGGACACATTTCAATCTCTGCCTGCAAGGACTTCAAGTGCGCAAAGTAGCAGACTATGTAAAAGCAGGAAAAGAACTGTAGGTTTTATTCTAATTAATTTCTTTATTATTTGACATGGAAGTAGTGAAGCACACAGTATTTTCAATGTTTCATTATCTCCTTTCACCTTTCCACACCTTTTTCTTGGAAGCTTGTTTGATATGGTTTTTGCTATAATGCATATGTCCACTCTGAAAAAACAACACTTCAGAATACAGAACACTTAGAGAAAAGCTAGTCTTGAAACACTAGGCCATAGGCTTCAACAACCTAAAAAGGCATGAAAAAACAGAATGACACCAAAGTTGACAGTGCTAAAAATGGAACTATGTATATAGTCCCAGAAAAGTAGAAATACACACCATGAAATTTTACAGCAAAGTCAGCCTCCATATGCATCTGCCTCTGTTGACAAAATATTTATCTAGCTTCAGTCAAAACACGATTCCCCATGTTATACAACTAACAAATCAAAATCAGTTTATTCCTCCTTTCTGCCCTCCTTCATCATTGCCCATTCAAAGTATTTAATTTTAAGAATACTTACTGGATTAGGAGAAAAAGAGTAAGTGGAAGCATGTCTAGCCCTAATGCAAAAGATCACACAAAAAGATCTAGTGTCAACACCTACTTATTTCCCAGGAAAAAAGAGTGCTGTTGTGAAAAATTCCTTTCTAGAACCATTCTTGCCTCAAAATACATGATCATAATATGCCTGCCTGTCATCACAGACTGGACTCTCTTGTGCAATGTCTGCCAATCTTTAGGTACTGCTAACTTTCCTCAATTTTAAATTGTACACTGGCCCACAGCTGAACATGCACACTGGCAACAAAGCAACTTGACTTGGGCATGCAGATTTTCACTTCTGAAAGACCATTCATATTTTTATTTTGCAAAAACCCTCAAAAGCTGTTACTAATAGAATAAAAATATTGCCTGAAGCACTACAGAGTAACTTCTATTTTATTGCATTAAAGGCATGTATTAGGACAAAACAAGTTTTGTTTTGCAATAAATGGCAACTACTGGGAAAGATGATTCAGCTGGCAAGATGTTAGTTTGCTCTGTTTATCCTTGTTTCATCCATTTTTATTAATTCTGTCCCTATGTGTGACAAATAACTAAGATGATTTATACACAGAGATATGACTGCTCACTCTTTGTCTTCACGTTAAGCTCACACCTGAAGAGCTCCTCAACTAATCTGAAATAAATTTCCTAAGTCTTTGATGATGTGCTTGCAAGCCAGGCATCAGATTTTCCTTAGAAGAAATTACCAAGAACTAGAAAGCTCAGTACAAACACAAAAAGGGAGCAAAGTAAAGAATCTAATAAAGTTAAAGCTGTGGTTCCACATCTTGAAAATTGTTTCCTTTTTTTAGTCAAAAGATAAAAGTGAAAAGAACTATGCTCCCCCCTTCACAATCCCAAGCAGTCAAAAGAGAGAGTTAACAGATAGTTTTGCTACAAGATCTTACTAATCAAAGTCAGAAAATCTCCATCTATTAAC
The DNA here is from genome assembly GCA_035584735.1 of Pseudotriccus pelzelni. Classification (NCBI taxonomy): domain Eukaryota; kingdom Metazoa; phylum Chordata; class Aves; order Passeriformes; family Tyrannidae; genus Pseudotriccus; species Pseudotriccus pelzelni. The sequence continues at coordinate 13,739,091 of JAWMRA010000090.1, read as the reverse complement.
ATTTACAGTAACTGGTGTGTTATTTAGGGCACAATATCTACACTCAGTAGCTATATTCAGGAAACTCTGTCCTTTCTGTGGCCCTCACTAAATATACATAACTGGCTAAACGGTTTGCTAAGACTGAACAGGCAGTTGTAGATTTCTCAAAAGATAAGAATTCTACAGTCATTATCAAATTACCAGCATAGAGGTGGAAATAGCACTTGCAACATTAGACAAAATAGAATCCCTACAGTAAATTTACCATTACAGATTTTTTTGCCCAGAAATTATTCCAGAACTGCATTATGACACACATTTATTTAAAGGCAAATTTTAGCTTTGATGCTTACATGCTGTTGCTTATGTCCCTAAAATAAACGTGTTTTTGTCACTAGTGTTTATTCACTGACTAACTAGAATATCACTAACTAGCTAGGATAGCTAGGAGCCAATTAAAAAATCTAGAAAAAAATATTCTTTCTGGAAAACACAGAAAATTAATGCTTCGTTTGTATCTGTTCAAAGGTGTACATAATATTTGCACACCCTTAGGAGCAAATAACAGGTAGTGATTGGCCATGTTCTTTGGAAGAAAAATATTAAAATTCATTTACTGTTTAAATCCCTTTCCCCCATTCTTCACATTGGTTTGCAACTACAAAGTATATAATGAACTACAGTCCTATTGCAATCATAGCATTTGCACTTAAATCATCATCACAGAAACTGACACAATTTTAGTGAAAAGTATGAAAAAGTGCTTTCCAGAAAAATGATGTACTGTTAATTTCTTGCAGTAAACTCAGGAAGATTCCTCTTTAATCAGTGCATTACTCTTTAAAAGGGAATAATGAAGAATAAGGAAAAAAAAATCAAGTAGCACTGGTCAGCACTCACATCTGCCTTAACAACCAAGACCAAGGTGGTGAAGGGATATACTGTAACCTCTTTGGTCTTCCTGAGACATTAGGTACTGTTTGCCAAGAAGCATGACTGCAAACAAATTTTTTTCCTTCCTTTCTTGTTCTCCCATCCTCCCTCCTTCTCCCTTCTCCTTTTCATCTTAAAAGAAAAAACATACACCAGTGTCTGTTTTTGTCCTAAGACCAGATGTATCACCCACAGGAAAGAGTCAGGAAAGAAGAAAGAGAACTGCTCTTTGTCAGCTGGGATCTGTAAAAGCTGCTTCTCAGGTAAACCACTGCTGTTGTTGCTACATTCCACTGAAATTAGCTACAGTATAAGAAAAGATGTCCTTTCTAGGTAGTACAAAGAAAAATTTCATTCTCCTTCCTGCAAAAATCAGGTTAGCCCCTAAGGCTTTGCTATGAGGCTTTTCCATTTGCCCATTTTAAAGGTGATACTAGCAATAAAATAGAGACCAGTTCTGAGAGCAGGAAGCCTCTGACAGTAATGCAACTTGTCCCAAGCAACACTTTCCATTTCAAAAGCCAGAATTCCCAAGGGAAACAAAAAACAAAACCAACCAAACAAAACCAAACAAAAAACCCCACAAGAAAAACAGACAAAAACCCCCCAAAACAAAAACAAAACAAAAATCCAAACGAAACCAAAAAGAAACAATTGAAGCCTTGCTGCACAACAAAAAGATACCTTTGAAAAAAAATCTCTTATAAGGAGCAAAAGCAGTTATGTGCTCTTTGTTCTTCATGGATGATATTAGACTAGAAAAGATCTGACTGGTTTAGTTTGTGACAGGAAGAATCACATTTGAAAACAGAAAAGGAATTCTGCAGCGTTACTAGTTCTACATGTCATTACAATTCCTATGATACTTCCCTCCTTCCCTGCCCTACCTTACCTTTATCAGCAACTTCACGACAATCTCTTGGGTCTCTCTTTAAAGAAAATGTTTTAGACTTCATGATTACATAAAGACTTCGGTTACAAGAAAGTGAACAGAAAGACTTGGAGTTAGAAGAAAATGAACGCTAATGAATTAACAAGATATACAAAAACATCTCAATTATTATAAAAATAACTGGTTTGGTCTCTTCATTATTTTTTTAAAATAGGAAAATTCCACAACTCAGAAGAAATTTAAGTCACGGCCTCTGTAGTCTTCAGATGAACATTCCATCTCTATTAGCTGAACTAGAAAAAAAAAACCATACAATGAACTACTGCACACAGGACTAGATCTATGCTGGATCCAAAAATGGCCCATAAAGACAAATTAGATGGGAAAATTTCTCATCTCTGAACCACTTTTGGTTACCATTTTTATACCTTGCAAGGAAAGGAAAGAGTGTGACAAAAATTATTCTCTCCTCTATTTAGAGCCAAATCATAAATATTTCAGTATTTGCAAGCTATATATAAATATATTAAAAAAATAAAATTATACAGCTCTCAGCTAGAAAACACATATATTAGATATAAATAACAGGTTAGGTCCTTCCTCAGCCTGATAACACTTAACAGTTATTCAGTGACTGCAGGAAGCTGCAGATAGAGAATAAAAAAGTAACATACACAGAAAACAGTTATGCAGTTCAATTTACTATGATAAATCCCTAAAACTCATTAAAGGAGTCATCAAGATATGGCCCAATCAGTGTACAAAATAAGCTAATCAAAAAGTAAATGTACAAAACAAGCAAACAAACAAACAATAGAATTTTAAAAGTAACTTGGTTATCAGGACCTGCTAGAGATGTGACAAAAGCTGTAATTATTTCCTTTCTTAAGATGGGCAACAGTTTGACTGGCAACTACCTGAGGCTCAGTTATCAGGATGCCACAAATAAAGTGTCTCAACCATCCTATTTACTGATATTCACATGTAATCAGTGGTTACCTCTGTTTGCCTCCTCACTCATTCTTAGCTTTCTAATTACAGGATTGCATTTTTCCCTAAAATGCAAGTCCTGACACAGAACAAAAAAAAGAATCACAAATGTAGTCCAAATCCTCCTTTAGCACTACAAAGACATTTAACATTCAAGGCACAAGTCACTCTGGGCCCTATTAGACAGCAAAACTGGTTCACTGTAGAAAAAGGGCTCAGTTTTCTTCTGCTCTCTGCTAAGAAGTCCAGCAAACAGGATCTCCTGTAGGGACAAACTGAGGAATCCCACCAAGATCTCATTTCAGTTCACTGCAGATGTACTACCACCACCACCCTCTGTTACACAAATTCTTGCCCTGTAAGTGCTTCCCAACCATAGGCACTAAACAGAAGAATTGTTTCAGACTGGGAAGCCAACAGAGGATTAATTTTGAACTTCTCCCCAGCACACTAAACTGAGACATGCCTACAGCTTAAGGAAATACCTAACACTGTCCAGGCAAAAGGGCTGCACATGTAACTTCTGTAATCACGTGGAGAAACACCACAAAAAGAGAACCTGCAGCAATCCCACACACAAGATGCTGAATGTTGTAAATCGGAAACTCATGTTTACACAGTCCTTGCACTCTCTTAGTCCTGGAAGTTACAGACAATCTCTCCAGGAGAAAATATTTATAGCTGTGATTTGTCTCTAACCCTTTCAGTCACAACAGCACTCCCATTAGTCAAATCCAATATCCAGGTAACCTTCTACAACCTGAAAATTGTAATTCCATGAACCTGAAGTGTTTTAGCATCCAATATCCTGTGTCAGCTACAGAGCTTTAGAAAGTTTTATTTTTAAGAAGAGTCATGTGCTTCTTTCTTGGTAAAGAAATGAGTATGTGTGAGAGCATTAAAAATGCAGTTTTCCATTATGTTTGCCACAGGCAATATTTCTCAATTTGTGCAAGTCAGAAGAAAAAAATAGCCTATTAGTTGTTAGAAGAGCTCAGCCTTTCCCCTGAAGGTTTTCATGTGATTTACCATACAACACAAATGTATGCAAATTAGCCAGGTAAATGCAGAATTAGTTATTAATATTCTTCTCACAGTTTAGATTGAAAAAAGTTACAGATTTGCATAAACGGTACAACTGAAAAAGTCAGCTAGAATTAAATCAATCAATAAAGCACTCCTTCGTGTGCATACATGAAGTAACACCAGCAGCTAAGGACAATAAAGGGTTCTTCAAAATTATCAATCAAAAAGAAGTTACTTCAGAAGATTTAAAAGTCTTTTTTTCTTATACATATTAAAATGATACAAAATTTAAAAACATATAAATACTGGCCCTACGGAAAGCACAGCTCTCAACAATACTTGAGTTTAATTTAAAAGACTTTCCATGATTGCTCCTTCATTCCAACCTAACAGCAAAAGCTTTGTTCTGGTAGCATACACAACTCCACTTCGAGAAAATTAAAATATTAAATGTCCATGAATTACTTATTCTCCGGTCCAATAATTAAGCAGAATTCCACAATAAATCATGATTAAACTTATTGGTAGATTTGGCATAGGTGAGTTCACCATCTCTCTGTATTTAGGCACAACCAAGATAAGAACAACAAAAAAAAATTCCTGAACAACTTAAAGGCTCAAAATTCTCAAGCCAACGGAGAGAGAATCTCATCTGAAAAGCCACCTGATCTAGGACTGCTAACAACACTTGAAAACTACCTAAAATGGGAATAAATAAACAAACAAACAGATGAAAGATCACAGTTAATACTGCCTATGGCTTAATACAAGTAAAAGGACTATGGATACCAGCATTTCCAATTGCATATTTTAAAATACACAGTATTGATAGGACACCTAATACAAATGCATATTTTGCATTACTGTTGCATACTCAACTGACATCTGTACGAAGTGAAGGTAAAAACAATCATATTGCATTTTTGTACTGACCCCTGTCTGTGTGAAGATACATGTCTACACACAAACATGGACTTAAATTCTGCACTCATTCAAGATATAAACGACAAAGTGCACAGCATGGAGAAAAAGACTCGACAGCAGCCATGTGCACAACACACAGATTGTGAAATGCTATGTTCAATTCCTAATGTCTTATACATAATTTGCACTGGCATTGCACTGTGTAAAAACACTGGAATTATTATGGCCTACCTCACAAGTGACTGTATTTCTCAGACCTCCTAAAAATAACCTAGTGAATGGAAATGACTTGCCAGACAAATGCTGTTTTAGTGAGAGTTCTTGGAAGAAAGTAATAGAGTTACTGTTTCTGCACTTAACGCTGAATTAACTGTCCCAGTGCAACTGTTGGCCAGAAAGAATATAATTTTTCTTGCAGTTTCTAACTCATTTCAGCTTATATACCTGACTGAAGGCTGCATAGATTGAAAGTCAGTTTTGCATCAAAGTCATATGAAACAATAACAAGTCACGTATGTTAAGATATGCAAACCATGCACTTCCAGCTTAATTAAGCCATTTGTTCAGTATCTCCTCTTAGCATGGTCTAGGCCTATATGTCTCTCAGGAAGGCCCCTTTTCTGCTCTAAGGAGTGATTTAACGACAAGCCTTCCCTATTGCTCCTGGCCCAGCTGGTGTACTGGAGTCAGACCTTTTCAGAGCAGAACATCAAAGAAACCCAAAGCCCAGCCCTTCTCAGTGCTGGACACCTCCAGAGGTGAACAGCAGCTGCAGGCTCATATGAGGCAGACAGCATCATTTTGAATCCAGTCTAAAGGCTTATTACAGTCATACTGTTATCGTCTGTCCTCCTCCCAAGTTGCCGACTCCTGTTGAGTTCAGGAAAACCTCAACACAGGGCAGTCAGTACCCTTCACATCTTCATGAGAGCAACAAAACAGACATTTCAGATGCTGGAAAATCCAACTCTGCCTGAGCTGTATCCCTGAACCAAGCCTTGAACCAGTAAGAAAACAAAGCTCAGTTGTTCTTTGCAGAGACTTTTTTTCTTCTCATAAAAGCAAGAACATTTATGTTTAGAGCAATGCTCTCATCTAACTGCGGACTGAGCTTCTCAGAGAATCAGCTTTGCTTCTGTGGTGTTTCTTCTCATTAAAAAACAAATAAAGCTCTGCTGTAAATAAATGAAAGGCATACCTTACTTGGAATGGACTTTTAGTTGCATGTAAGTTCCTGTCAAATATAAGGAGGCATAGATGAAGAAGAGACCATATAGTTGCTTCCACATGAAATATTTGCAGGTGTTCCTCTCATATAAAAAGGTTTCTCTTTCATAAATGCAAACAGTATTACATACCTTAAAATAAGTACTAACATTTCTGCACTAGCCCAATATTAATGACTGATGTAATACTTTCTACTGCAACAGACCAACAGTTATTAACTAGAAAGAAAAACCCTCAGATCTCATTACTGTTTTCAGTGGCATTAACAAAACCAAATACAGTTATTGTACAACATTAAGACTGTATTAGAGCAAATTGCTAATAAACCAAGTTAATACTATCAAATAAAGCACTTAGAGAAAAATATACCCTCCTCAGAGTTTTCATAAGTACTTTTGTACTTTGATTTTCCCTTGGTATCACTAGAAATAAAATGGTTTTCTTCAAGCAGGCTATCCATTTTGCTAATTTCCATCTCTAAGAACTAGACATAAGTAAATTCTTTGAAGAGACATTATAGTCTTAGTAATGACTTTTTCTTTTTGATCTTTAAAGCAACATGTTCACCCACACAGAATTTGTGGGTATTGTATCATGTTACTAAACTCATACACTTTAATAGACTTCATATTACCCATGGCTACCTTTACCACTGCTGACACTATGCTGACACTAAGGCAGAGAGAGGCATTCCATTCTACTCCATCTTCATGGGCTTGACACTATCTTCAAAATAGTTAGAAACTTTTCTATCTTTCTATGCTATCCTTGAAAAATCTGTCAGTTTATAAAAACAAAATAACTATAAATGTTGTCACATGTATGCAGACATGAAAAGATATTTTTGTTACCTAAGCAAAGCAACAAAATATCTTGTTCATGTCTTGCAGGAGAGAATAATGCAATTTTGAACGTATTTGAGTGCACACACACTCAGAGTTTGCAAATGGTGCTTAGAGATAATACCTTCGGTCAAAAGATTTTGGAAGGGTTTTTTCCCTTGTCAAAGTTTTAATAGCACCTTGGCACAGCCTTTACACAGACAAACCCAAACTTGTGTAGGATGGAAACCAGATACAAAATAGAAAACAAAAAGTTTGGAAAATACATGATAATCCACTGTAATTCAAACTCTTATTCTGAAATGTCAGGATTCTCAGGGCAGTGACCTTCAGTTTCATTACACCTACTGTGGTGGGGTCCCAGGCCATGACTGAGTACAAACACAGTAACAGATGCCAGCACTATATTAAACAGTACATCTTTATCATGTGAATTCCCAGTTTGCTCAAGTCCTGCAGAAGGACTACTGAAAATTCAGTCACTCCACCATACAAGCCAGAAATTTATATCCAGTCCTTGGAAGGATTTCCTTAACCATTCAACTTGCCAGCTTTACCATGAAAAATTCAGGAACACATCAAGATGATGTATTTCCTCTTTACTAAAATTTATCCAGTGTACCAGGCATTGCACTTTTATTTAAACTTCTATATCCCTGCTTCTGTCTTTCACTTGTCTAGCTTGTGTCTGGTGCCACAGATCTCACTCATGCTTTGAAAATCTGTATTTCAAAAAGCCAGCCTATGTGAGCCTAGGCACAGCTTCATCAAGGAGAACTCACCAAGACTTTGACATGTCTCACCTATGCCAGAAAAGGACTGTAGTCTGTCATAACTATGACTGTGGGAAAGTCTAAGACACCCATGGGAAAGCTAACCTTTCATTTTATTCTGCCACAAATTATTTCCTTTTGTGCCTTTTTTTTTTTTTAAGAATAATGTATACCACAGGATGTTTAGCCCTGTTCCCAGTGATCACTCCCAGATGAACTCAAACTTAAGACATATATGTGCACACTTTTCCATAACTGGGACTCAAAAGCCCTGGTGGTTTGGAAACCATTTTAAAAGCAATGAACGCCTCATCAGACTTGAAACACATGGGTACCTCTTGAGGTTTCCTCTTCCTGACTGCTGTAACAACTGTCCTCCTAGAACTGAAGAGAGAACTCTACCTCTCTTCCAGAAAAGCCCGCTTCACACTAACAATCTGACCAAGTAGACTGGGAAATTATTATCTCTATTTTCTACCTGCTATATCATGATCTAAGCAAGTCCCTCCCCAGTGCAACCTTATTCTTCTGCTACATGTTAACCAATTAAGAACCAGCATAACCAAGCTGTGAGCAGCTTCTAATAGTGTTTTCCATATATATCTGAGGTCATACATATGGAAAACAATACAGTACAACGCAAATACCTTATTGGAAAACCTCCTTGCTGACACATATTTCACTTCAAAAGAGATGAACAAAAAACTCTGCCAAATTAACTTTTCTCAACCACACAGTGTCCTTCACTGCTCAGTTTAAAAGCCTTTAACCTACTGTGCCATCTACACTCATCACTGTAGAGGGCTCAAGCCTTGTCATACTAGAGTAGCCCTGACAGTGAAGTGAACAATCCCCATCCTACTTTCTGCAGCAGTATTTGACAGATCAGCTGCTCACTGGCCTGGAAATACGTGACCAGCAATCCCTGACTGTAGAACTATAAAAGCCCAGT
>JAWMRA010000090.1:13695399-13730450 GCA_035584735.1 Pseudotriccus pelzelni | reverse complement strand
TCTACATTAACAAACATTTGCCCTGGCTACAGTTCTGGTAGCTGTGCAGAGCTGCATAACAGTGTGCACCAGGGGCTTCTTTCCTCTCACATTAAAAAGGGGGTTCCATCCCCTGAGTTTCTATAAAGAAATCTGGACACATTATCATTCACCTTAGTTAGAAAAAGAGTCATTTGAAATGCATGAGTTACTACAGCAAAACTAACAACTGAACAAACAAAAAAATCCCAGTTGAGATCACATCTCTCACTTTGGGGTCTGGAGAAGTATCACATCTGCAAATATGTGTGTACCATCTGATCTGGAGTCTTAAACAGCAAGAGTAGTGCATGCTTTCATACACATCTATGAATTCCACAATATGGTATTGTTGGCTTGAAGGCCAAAAAACCCCCGAGTATGCCTATATGGATGCTACAATGCCAGTTAAGGCAGGCTATTCATGCTTGGTGCCTGCCCATCCCACTCTCACAGCTGCCTCCAGGAGCATCAGCCACCCTGGAACACACTACAGCATTCAGCATGCTCCAGCATGACTTCCAGCCAGGACAATGGTAAACCTGGGTGTCTCATGGCCTCTTCTGGAATTGCATAGCCAGAACCAATGACACAGAAGGATTCTTCTTGTTCTGTGTTCCTAGTTAAATTTTAAGATCTCTGTAAACTTCCAGTTCACCTTTTAGGGGTCACTGAATAACTTGTTCTTTAGCCAACTAAAAGCGCCTGTGGTACACTCAAGCATTTTTCTCTTCTACCCTTGTGAAATATCCTGCAGAGACAAGAATATTTTTTTCTTGGATCAAGATGCATTTTTTTTTTTTCTGAAAGCCTACAAGGTGTGTAATCAAAGCTGGCACTGGAGCATCCTAATTACAAAACCCAGCAAGGAGCTTTCACACGCATTTGGTGGACTTCAGATTTCTTGTTCACAGAATATTCTTGCTGAGAAAGAAGAGATCATGAGAAAAGTTCAGAAAACAGGACCCAGACTGACAGTCAATAATTTTTCACTTCTGCCTTTAATACCAAGATCAAATAAAGAAAAATTGACCCTGTATTTGTAACATGTCATTCCATTTTTATTTGAGAAAACATCCTGAACTCCTCAGACAGAAAACTAACATGGAGGAGGGGAATGACAGACATGGAAGGGAGGGGGTAGTTATATTTTTGTTTTGATTTATTCAGAAAAATCATGCTTCTTCTTTGAATCATAGAATACTTTGGGTTTGGAACGGACCTTTAAAGGTCCACTCCACCTCCCCTCCACAGGCAGGGACATCTTTCACTAGACCAGGCTGTTCAAAGCCCCACCTAACCTTGCCTTGAACATTTCCATGGCTGGGGCATCCACAACTTTCCTGTGCAACTTGCTCCAGTGTCTCACCACTCTCTGAGTAAAGAATTTCCTACTAACACCTAATGTAAACATACTCTCTTCTAGTTTAAAACAGCTCCCCTTTGTCCTATCACTATGTGACATGGTAAAAAGTCCCTTTCCCTCTTTATTTCAGGCCCTCTTTATGTACTGATTTAAGGGCTCCTGGGAGGCTTCTCCAGGTTGAATATCACCAGCTCTCTCACAGGAGAGGTGCTCCAGTCCTCGAGGCCTCCTCTGGAATTGCTCCAACATGTCCCTCTCTTGCTGGGGGCCCCAGAGCTGGGCACAGTACTCCAGATGGGCTCTCACCAGCTGGGAGTACATGAGAATCATCTCCCTAGACCTGCTGGATCCTCTTCTTTTGACAAGCCCAGGATAAGATTGGCTTTCTGAGCACACATTGCTGGGTCAGGTTGAACTTCTTGTCAACCAACACTTTCAAGTCCTTCTTAGGGCCGCTCTCAATCCATTCTCTGCCTGGCCTGTATTTGTGCTTGAAATTGCTCCAACCCAGGTGCAGGACCTTGCACGTGGCCTTGTTGAAATTCATGAGATTCACAGAGGCCCCTTCTCAGGCCTGTCAAGGTCCCTCTGGATGACATTCCTTCCCTCCCGTCAACCACAGGTGTCATCTGCAAACTTGCTGAGGGTGCACTGATCCCACTGTCCATGTCACTGACAAAGATATTAAACAGCACCGGTCCCAACACTGAGCCCTGAGGAATGCTGTTTGCCCCTGGCCTCGACTTGGACATCAGAGCCCCTGAAACAGAGCTAGAGATAAATAGCTGGTCTGAAGTGCTGTCACTGCTGGCTGCTTTCTGCTGAGCTGAAGTGACCATTTTCAGATCCTTTCAATCTGTGGTGAAAAGATCATTACCACGCTACTCCCAGGAAGTCAGTCCTCCTGCAAGTAAGCTCCTTTGTTATGAATATGGAACAGATAGAACCAAATCTATCTGCTCCATAGGAACAAAAACACTTACAACCTAGCTCTCTCTATTAAAGACTGTACTTAGCTCCTTTATAGCACTGGCTTTCTGTGCACTGCTGTGAGGTTTTGACTTTATAGAAAAAGGCGCTTCATAAAAGCAATAGTTCTTGCTCCTAAACCAAAAGCAGCCTAAGAACAGTGGAAGATGAATGCAGTGTTTAACCCGCATGGCTCCTTGGAGATATGCAAATATTCAATTACTGTTTTTTTAAAGCTACAAAAAGGATTTTTTCTGAGAAGGAAAAAGAGCCATATGTCGCAAAGACTGTGCATCAATGGCAGAGAAGTACGCAGACGGTAACAGGCTACTCACTTTAATAAAGGTTGAATATGATTATGTTATTGTGAGACATAACATGGATTTTTTTGTAGATGTGTAACTGTGGAGTAAGATGACATTTCTGCAAAGAAATCTGTATTGGTCTTTCAAAAATTGACTTTTTTGGTAGGAGACAAAACACTCTGAAATTAGGTCCCCACCATAAATACAAAGATTTAATGCATCAATTTATTTCCAAATGCTGTATCATATAGGACCTATTTCCTAAGACTTTAACAGAAACTACATCAATATAGCAACAATTTACTGTCCAAATTGAAAATACGCACAAACTGTAGCTGAAACCGATAGATTTACTTACTGACTCTGCTCATTAAACAACTACATGTAGAGGATCTGTCACTTCTCTCACCCTCAGAACAATAACAAATGTTTATTCCTAGCCACACACACACACATACACAGAGATATTGTTTATATCAACTTCTCATAAAAACCCACAGAAAAAAAGTCAGAGGCCTTCTTTGCTCACAGTTTAATATGTTTATACATATAGTGTTTGTCTGCTTTTTCTGAACGATTGAAATAAGGACTTCTGTTGCTGAATCCTTTGATTCTAACCAAATCAAGTCTTCAGGCAAATCTCCCCCCTGCCCGTGAAGGCACAGCTTGCCTCAAGTCATAACCTTTGTTGGTGGAAGGGAACTGGCCTTGAAACAGCTCATGAAGCAGATGTTTTATGCCAAATCAGAGTCTAGGGATACACAGCCTACTGCAAATAAAACTCTTCTGCTGTCTGTTCAGTCATTTCAATTCCCTGCAGTGTGAAATATGAAGTTGCCAACAAATGGCCAGTGCACTGTGCAGCACAGCAGGGAGAGCAAGTGCCACAGACGTACCAAGGGCTGGAAAACTCCTTCATTAGCTCTGCTTTTTAGCCCAAGCCTCAGCAGTGACATGTGGGTCACCCAATGGAAGGTGATGGCGCTTGTAAAGACAGGTTTCCATCAACTCCAATTATATAAATTGTGCCTGCTTGCCTGGGGGAGAAGGAGTTTCATAGGGCTGTATCCACAGATCATAGTCCTTAGTGGCTCACAAAAAAGTGGGCTTTTCAAAGGATTTTTTTCTACATTTTCTCACCTGAGACAAGACAGCTGATAAAATACCTACCTACAGGCTCACAAAAAAAAAAAAAATCCCATCAGCTTAATGTCAGGGTTCTGCTAAACAATTTCCGACAGAAGACCTATAGGAAATCCCGTTGTTAAAACAGTGAAATACTTTCACACCACGAAGCTGTACAAATCCCACTAACTACCATCTGTGGAGGTGGCATTCGAACAAAAGGCCAAGGCAGGCCAATGCTCCAGCTCCCTCTATTACTGGTCTCTCCATCTAAATGTTTCCATCTGATTAAAGAGTCTCAAGACTCTTACTCTTGAGAGACAGATGTTTAAAACCCTGTTTTAAGACTTTCTTTTTTCTTAAAAGGAAACCTGTACTTTCAAGTCAGATTCCATCCATATCAACACTACAACTCTTTTATGTGTTTCTAGGCTAAGAACTGCACTTCATGTTAAAAGGAAGGAACAATTAAAATACTAGACAATCTTAGCCCTTGATTATGGGAGAGCAGAAATGGGGCTCAAGTCGATGATAGTATTGTATTTTCATTAAAACCCATAAACAACACAAAAAATCCGGGTAAAAATACAGACATATAATTCAAAAGAACCTACTGACAAGCTTTCAAGATGTTTACAATCGTCAACAGAGATCACATTTTCAGAAGAACTCTGTGCTTCGTGTGCAAAGCATTTTAGAAATCAGGCCAACTATCTGGATACTTAAGTGACAGCTATGCACTTCTAAAATTATGACTCTAATTGGGAATACTAAACACTTCTGACATATGGCCTGTAATATGAAACCTATTTATTTTACCTACTTTGGACTGGAACCAAGGAAGAACAGGGTTGAAGAAACATATGTGCAATTTATACAGAAAAAAATATAGAAACTGTATCTACCCTGGGGTCAGGTGGTGAGATTATTGGTTTGGGTTTTTTTTCTTTGTTTTGCTTTGTTTTCTTTTGTTGTTTTCTTTCAATTGTGTGTTAAGATGTATTTTGGACCAGTGTCCTAAAGCCTACATAAAGGGTCCGCTTAAATGCAGATGCACCGAAACCAATGTAATTTTCTCTGCCACTCAAGTCAAAACAGACCACTATGATGAAGTAGCCTGAAAGCACAGTTGCCAGAACTTTTTTTCAGAAGTCCAGTAAAGTAAATCAAATCACTATTTTTGTGTGTGTGTGTGTTCAATGTACATACACAGTCTCAATTTACTTTTTGAACCTGAAGTAAAACCGACAGTGGGAATTTATGTCTATAAATTAAAAAAGCTGTTTCTTCATAAGAAGTCAAAGAAAAATACCACTGTGTTTAGTCTTTTTCTCCCCCTTCTCTCAAAATTATTATTTCAGGGTCTGCTTTTTTCAGACTAAAATACATTTGCTCAAGAGCTAAGGCAATTCCATGGGACTTTCTGTTGTTGTTTTATTTGTGTGTCTTTCATTACTGGATTTTTTTCGGTTATTTTTTTAGAATGTGCATGTGCTAGTAATTTTACCTTGTATTTATAAGGGTGGAGTGCAGATTTACATGTACATATTAGCACACAGAATACCATATGCTGTTCACAAGCACTCCATGGAAAGAGATATATCTTTGTGCAAATCCAACTGTACTCACACAAGTACCAAAAGTGTAACTTTAATTTAGATTTCTAAATCACAATGTTCCTCACCCTCCTAGTCAGTACAGTTCCAAAAATTTTGCCTTCCTTTTCTGCCGACAACTTCAGCATGGCACCAGGTTCCTCAAAAGACTTATTTTTGATTTAAGACTATATTTCACTCAAAATATTCTATAGTTCACTAAAATGAAAAAAGTCCTAGGTGGAAATATATCTTTTCAGCTAGGTAAGCATATTAAGAAATATTCTCTCTAGATAGCAATTTTTAGGGGCTTTCCCCAAGCTAACTCTTAATGTACATCTTTTAAATTTGTGTAAAATCTAGAACCAATTATCAGATTTGAAAATTAACCCATGTAATTTCTTTAGAAGCAATGCTATTGTTTCTAGTAAGAACAAGCAGCTGGTGTTTCTAAGCTGGGACTGGTTCAGGGGTCTGGGACTTTACAGTGCCCTCAAATCACAGCGAACACTGATCATTACAGGTAACTGCAAAGCTCCTGGAAAAATTACTTTGTTCCTCAATTAAGAAGGCAGCAATAGCATGGCATGACATGTAATTGGGAAAACCCTAGGGAAAATGAACATTTTCTGTTTTGCATCCCAAGGATTTTGGTGGCAAACTGCGAAGTTTCCTTATGGAAGCTGGAACACATTTTGAAGAGAATAGTTCCTTCTTCCATTTTCTTCAACAGGAGAGATTTCAGTGAGACTGTTTCTCCCTAGTGCACATCCATTACCACATGAGTTACCAACAAGAAAGGAACTAAGCACAGAGAAGTAGTAAAGAGAAGACAGACACTGCTGTACTCTGAGAAGTAGAAAACCATGAACAGTCTCCTACCCACGCAGTGCTGAATTTATCTTTAGTCTTGTTTTCATTTTGAAAAACACAAGCGATGTGCAGTGATAATAGTACGATTATGCCACATCAAGGGCAAGAACGAACAATTGGTCAGATCAGGCCATACAGGAAGGAGAATGATAATCTAGTGAAATTATAATACAATGCCCAGGAAACACTTCACTGGCACTTAATATTAAAAATATCTTATCTTTCAATTGAGTAAAAATTATGTATACTTTTAGTTTGTTAACCCACAGCGGTCCCTTCCAACCTTACCCATTCTGAGATTTTGGGATTCTGTAACATGAGACTTTTTAGTAGTAGTGTTATTATTTTATAAATATATATGTGTATATATTTATATGCATACATATGCATATAAAAAAGAAGAAAATGAGTACACACATACAGGCTAAATAAACACACCATAAATATAAGAAAAGAGCTCAGTCAGTTGAGAAGAAAACATTATTAGAAATATTTTGTCTTTTTGAAAGAATGGTATCTGTAAGACGACACTCATTTTTAGAAGAAAAAAAAATAATAGATCCTTCACTAAATAGATTCACCGCAAGTTTCACTTGTGCTTATATTAAGCCAGGAACATAATCAAGTCCTCAGACCCATTGTATTCATCAGCTGGCCTGTACTGATTTGGGGAAAGATAGAGCACATTAACTCCATGACACAAGACTTCCAAAACCTCCATGAAGCAGAATCACCCCTGCAGAAATCTTTTTCTGTTTGATGTTGAACAGTAGCCTTCCCTATTATAGTTTAAGTATTAGACAGAGGAACTTTCTCAGGAGAATAACACTACCTCTACTGATTTTATCGTGCCCTTTTCTTGTGAAATATTTCACTGAAAATAATTGGAACCTAATGATGCTTCAGAGGGGTCTCTACACGAAAGAAAAAAATAATAGGAAGAAATGTTATATTTGAGACTATACTTTCTTTTCACAAGATTCTTAGACATCCAATGGGAACTGTCAGAGCCACCAACCAATTAATTTTCTAATCTCTCTATAATGAGTTTTTTTCTCCTTCAACTCTTGTTTGTCTCCTTTGTAGAAAACATTGGATTTTTCACTTACCTTTTGATTTCCTTCATTTTCTACCATCCTAAAATGCAAAAGTGGAAGCAAAATGGGAGTTAGCCCTAACAGAATAAAATATAGCATGTCTCTCCTTTAATTCCTTGGAAAATGATAAGCTCAAAAAGGAGTATGCTAGGAAAATGATTCTGTCTGTCCAAAACACATTGAAACTGTGAAGATCATGTTGGCAGACTGCCCTGAATTGCTGTTAAATCCTGCAATATTAATTTTGACCCCTTTCTTATCATTGGAGTAATTTCTTCACACCCTGTACCAGGTTCACGGACCACTCCTATGGTATTCCACAGAACTACTTGCAGATGCACAGAATAGGAAGCAGTCATGTGTACTTCTTTTTCCCAGAGATCTAAATAGGACTCAAGAAGTCATCTTGAGGAAAAAAAAGCATGATGTGGGCAAAAAAAGAGAAAGCATGACGAAAAAAATTAACCAAACCATGCTAAAACAGCAGTCAGACATCTCACTTCTCCTATTGGAAATCTGGACTTGCCAAAAAATGAAGAAATTTGGGTCTGGTTTATTTTTTAACCTTATTCTGCTTTGTTGATTAACCTGTTTCTGTTCTTAAAATGAATTACACCATCTTGTGTCTCCACTGTATAATTTTATCAAGGAGGCAACAAATCATGCTGGCAGTGATGGTCCGGACTGAAGTGGAATGCATGGTAAAACACAGTTCTCCTCAAATGAATTGCTGAAACCGTTAATCTTTATCTAAATGCCCATAATAACTATTTTGTTCTCTGTGGCAGTTGGGAGAAAAAAAAATGTCTTCCAAAAAGCATTTTGGCAGCCAATCTGCTTGTTAATAAAACCTGGAGAAACATTTGTGATTAATATAAATTACTAATTCCTCTTTTAATGCCTAAACGTGACGATGACTAATTTACACAGTTTTGCTTGAGCTGCCACTGAGTATTTCAAGTGGGACTGTGAATAAAAAAATGCTGTTGCACTGGTATATGTTTCCAAGCAAAGCTACCACAGGTGCAGGAACTACAGATGAGGAACTCTGTCTCTGGCAATAACTTCTAACCGTGCTGGCTGATTGTTCTGCTCGGGATGGGGGGAAAGTACCTAACACTCCTACTATAAGCTGAAAGTTGCACATTTTGTAGAGACCTGTGAAGTGGCTGTTTCTGATACGTAGTCCACAGCACGTTTTAGTGCAGACAACTAGTTCAACAATTAGTATCTCCGCCTTTTTATAAATGTACACTTTAAATACACTTTAAATGTATCTTTATGAGTGATTATTAATTTGAAACTCCAGCAGCATTATAATTTGCCTGCTCATATTGAACTGCCAATAAAATAAAACTTTTGTGAAATACTAGAAAATTCGATAAAAAAGATTGCTAAACAAAAACCTACCCATATCAGCTGTTCACGTATGAACTACACAACACTGTCATCATCATCCTCATTGGAACACACCTTTATTTTTGAGGTGATTTGCTTCTGCACCTCTCTCTGAGAAAGAAAAGCATTTTCTACCTTGCTGATGTGCCTCTGGATTTTTCACTATGCCTTCTACTTCTTGGTGCTGTCTACAGGTAAGAACTAAGAAAGTCAGATCGCAACTCCATGAATCACCAACAGGAACTACACACATAACTTCATTCCAATTTTCATGGGAGAAAACAAATCTGTGACTTATCTGTGCCTCACTAGCCAGAAGAAAACAGGTGTTAATACTAAGCCCTCTTCAACGGGACATGTTGCATTCTCCACGTTCAAGAAGGAAGGTGCTATATTTAAGGAAGACAGCAAGTCCTGATGCAGCTGCTGCTACAGATCCTGACTTCAATCCCAATACAGAGTTCTGTGCTATAGGATAGCACATTCTTCAGTGCCTCACACCTGAATGCCTCCTGAAAAACCTTGAAATATTAGAGAAAAGTAGTCCACATGCAGTTACAAGCATTAAGATATAAGAGAATGACCCAGGATTACCACAAACAGGTGTGTCAAAAAATACTTAGGAAGAAATCCAAGGTCGTATCTTCACAATGTCCTTACTCTAAATATATAATTTAGATCAGCTAAGATGTTCTGGTGTACTTTTGCCTGAACACATTTTGAACACCACTTTAAATGAATTGTCAGGGCTCTTTAAATTGATTAAAATACTGCTATTCTGATAATCCTTCAAATAATTAAGATCATTTCACCCCCCAGAAGATCAGCAACAGCAACGTTATTCCCTATATCCATCATCAGGAGCCTGGTTACATTTATGCACAGAGGTATGGCACAAGAGAGACTCTGATATACCTTCAAGCCATTCTTAATTCCCTAAAGCAGTGCTGTATCTAGCTGACTATACCACTTGATACTTTATATATTAAATATCCATGATGTAAAAGGGAAACCAGGGAGATTTTAAAGGCAGCAAAAATCTCATTTGGACAATAATGTAGACCTGAGGATGACCAACTGCTTTCCTGAGGGAAACTAGAAAGGCTGAAAAGATTTTTCAGTAATTTTTCAGAATAAAGTAGTCTATGTATTTTGGAATACTCAGTGAAAAAAAAAATCTTATTCTACATAACTTATTTGCCAAGATAGAAGTATTAACTACATGTGCCATTTTGCGCCCAGAGTCTTGGCCACCTTGTCTGAATGCTATCTGCATTACTGGGAAACAAAACAAAATTATTGAGAATTTTATAATCTTATAAAGCCCCCTCTAATATCAGAGGGTTAGGTAGCTTAGAAACAAATCTGCTTCTTCTAAATCCAAGTATTTAACAAAATAATGGAGTTGGATGCTGAATATTAACTTATGAAACAAGACCATCAGCCAATTGCTCAGCATGTGGAAGCATTTTTATCTTGAAGTAGTTTGGTTTTGGTCTACTGGTTGCAGGCATGCATATATAATCAAGCTTGTATTGTGACACATACAGTATCACCAGAGAAAGCGCTACCTTAGTGAGTTAGTCTGAGGAACAGGGAGACTAACATGCTGATGACATGGAGGCAATGAAGTACAACACTGTTATTCCAAATGTCACTGCTATTTCCACTTCTGTTGGCACCTGCTCCACATTACAAAACCTGTACTTCCAATACAACAGCTCATTAAACAGGTTTCAGTTTGCTCAAAAATCAAATTAGAACACTGTTACAGAGTTATAAATCCTCAGATAATTATTAATATTACTCTCCACTTCTATGAATTCTTTCATCCAAGGAATCCACATGCTTCACCTTATTAATCTCATAACATTCCAGTGAAGTACCACTACAATGAATCTCACCCACCAGCTATGTGCAGCCACCTCAGAGATGTTAAGTTGCAGCTGTTCAACATCAAAACTGATTTAAAGCAAGGATTGATGAATGGTCCATCAGGATTTAAAGAGCTGTGAGCAATTCATTCAATGGTACTTCCAGCATAACACTGAAATTTAAACACTTACTCTTAAGAAATTGCAATGGGATTTTTACAAGAATCACAAATGTAAAAATTACAGTCACCAGTATGGAACATTTAGTCACCATTTGTTTTAAGGCAGGTGCATCACATATGGCCTCATCAGATTCCTAATGCTCCTTAAAGATCTTTTATCCAAGGTCTAATCAATCTATCTTTTTAATGCCTGGGATTTGATGATAACAAAACTAAATACATGCTTTATTTTCCTACAAAATTAACTGGTCTTTGTCAAGCAGCACAGGTGAGAAACAAAAAAAGGACAAAGGAAGGAAAATGCTGTCATCTATCTTTCCAACTGTGGTCATTCCTTTTTTCTTCTAATGTCCAAAATCAGTACTTCACTAGAAAGCAATACAAGTCACTGGTCTTCATAGAGGGGTGAAGACCTTACAAAATATGCTCTAAATAACTAGAAAGATATAAAAGATATAGAACCTCCCTCTTTTATAGTTTTCCTGCTATCAGGATGTTAATGGCACCTAAATTTTTGAAGCATGTAAATCCAAATCTTCTTTAAACTTGTTTTCTGAAAGACATTCGTTCCCTTTGAAAAATTCAAACAATAGAGACCAGCACTTCCATGCATTCTCTCTTCATTTTCTTATATGGATTTCTCCCAGGCCCCAAATTATTCAGCAGCTTTTAACGTTCCCTTTGAGGATTCTAAGAACACTACCAACGTCAAAATCTATTAGACATTAGTGATTATTTCTGCTTTCTTTTAAGCAGGACCAGCACTTAATCCTTCTGATGCTTTCTAACAGAAACTGGTCCTTTAATCTACACACTAAGCTAAGCATGAATCCCCTGTAAAGGTCACCTTCCTTGTCTGTCTAATGTTATCACAAAAAATATTTTTTAAAGTACACATTTATCAAACCCTTTCAATTGCTTTGATTTCATTCAGAACATCTCAAGTGATTCTGGTGAACCAGCTATCAAAGCAGGATTCATAGTAGAGTAGCATGTCTGATACCACTGCTGTCAAACCAGCATCAGTGTTTATGTTGATCAGACCTTGACTGAAAGGTTAATGGGGAACCTGGCAATAAACAATGTTTATCCAAAAGAAAGTGCAATTAACAAACTTAAGATGTTTGTCATTCTCTCAGCATCCTTTAATAACGTTCTTTAGTTAACCTTCATTTTTTAGCTTTTGCTGTGAACCAGGATGTCTGGAGAGAGGGTTCCAAAAGTGAGCTTCTGACATCATGTCTTCCAGAAACCATGAGGAAACATAAGCATCAGCAGTACCTGCATTAAGTAATACTGGCTGAATTCAAAAGAGATTGCATTTTTCCACTTGATGAAAGACAAATCCTCTCTTCACTTTCAAAGAAAAAGATCTGCTACTTAAATCAACCATTTTGGCACCTCCTAACACAAGTTTAGCCTATGAATAAATAGAGTTCGCTGTCTCTGGTACAAGCTAAGTACGGCACGACAAGACTTATCATTAATCTGATATAGTCATTTCTCTAGAGTTCACACAACCGTATAAACCTAAACTTTGTCCCAAATCAAATCTTTGATTTTGAGTTTCACTATTTAAATACTCAAGGCGAAAAAATATCCAAACCAGGCCGTTTACATCATGTTAAGTCACTGATATGAGGGGAAAAAGAACACCCAAAGAAGGGTTTCCTGAAAGATTTTTTCATGCAATTGCTCAGTGAAAAAAAGCAAAACAACCTGTTTTCATGTGTGGGTAGTCTTATTTTATCCCGCAGAAAAAAATACCATGGGTTTTGGTCAAGAAGTCAAACATATTTAGCCAAGGACTTTGTGAGACAAGTACTACTCAGGTCTGTACAAAATGATCTACTGCTTGAACAAGCTGATATATAATGTACTCAATGGGTAATTGCAAAAGATACCAAGTCTTTATCATAGCTACAAACAGAAGAACAGAAATTCCCAGAAATACAGAGTATTGCTAATAAAATAGAAACTTATCTCTTTCCTGCAGCTCTAAGGATGTTCTGAGGAGGGATCAGCATTAGGTGCCCTGATGAACATGAAGACACAGTTCTCCTCTACACCAAAGTAATTTTAAAATCAGACTGACAGTGTCTCTACGTTTACATGGGTAAACGTATAGATAAAATGTTCATTGTGCTTTCCTTGAATTTTCAAGATGGTATAATTTGTCACTTATGCCAAGTTCAGTTTGCTAATTAAGAGATTCTTCTTTAATGGCATGACAGCTTATACAGAAACCATATATCCTAACTGCTGGATGGTTTAAAAATAAACAAACAAAATAATTTCTACAATATTAGCAGTTAAATATTATTGTATTACCTCCCAGCTGGGATACAACAACAAAAGCACTGACTTCCTCCAGAAAAAGTAATCTAACCAAAACATCAGCAAAACTGTCTGCAGTAACCTTTGATTGATTCTAATACTCTCCAGGATGCAACTGACCAGTTGTACTCTCTTTTTTACATTATTTCCTTTTCTAGCAGGAATTTCCTCAAGTAAGTCAGACTCAAAACGTGAGAAACAGTGTACTTACACTCCCAGAGAGAACCTTCTACCAAATGACCTACAGTCAGCAGTAGAAACTGCTGTGCTGACAACATCAACTGGTTCTGAAAAAGCAACATTTTCAGGTTTATAACACAACAACAAAAAGAGTGAAGCGTAGTTTTTGGGGGGGACTTACATTTACCTGTTCTGATGGGATCAAATTACAGCTCACAATCTTTCTGTTTCATGCTCCTATTACATCAAACTGAACTTCTAGCAAATGCAGAGATCCCTAAATCAAATAACCATCTTACAGTGAGTTGTACCCATTCATGCAAAACATTGATATCCACTAATATTAAGCTGGTGCTCAGGCATGAGCAATCAGCTCTATGCAGCTGTTTAATATCATTCTTGAAAAATACCAAGTAACTATAATAAATTATAGAAATTTCTCTGTACTTTTCTCCCATACAGTATCACAGGATATTCAACCTTGTCTCTGCAAAGTCATCCTTCTTAATTCTTGCTACACTGAAACCACTCCTAAAAGAATAAGAGCCAAGCTAGCAATCTGGAAGCTATTCCAGGTTCCTAGTCATGGAAAGCTATTGTTGGGTCTGTGATAATTTCCATAAAAAGTGAACACTGCCCTTCCTATGCTAACTGCTGATCTCTATATGGACACGTACAGTTCTCCCAGTGAGTTAAGACTTCTAAACTCTACCAATTATTCTTCATTAATAATCAAAAATCCTTATACAACTACCACCAGCAGCAAGCAGTGGTAGTTGCGTGTCCTTACTCATCCCCAGAAATTCAGTGGCTAGGCCACATGGAGAAAGCATTTCAGTACAGGTTCTACCACAGACCTCTCAGCTGGAAAGCAGTGAACAGGGCAAATTGATGACAATTTAAAATATGCTTACGGTTTTGGACAAAAAGTCAGTAATCCTCCCAAAAATTAACCTGATCACTAAACGTAGAGTTGCACAGGACAGAGAAAGGACCAAGGATTGTAGCAGAGACTAAAGAAATGCAAGAGCACAAACAAGCACTCAACTCTTAAATACACACAAAACACGGTAGAATGGGGAAAAGAGAGTAAGTTCAGCTTTGCTGTCATCAGGGACACCTACTGCCTCAACAAAACTTTAACTAGAGACCTTCTTAATACAATAAGCTAAATACTTAATTAATAGGCAGAAGAGGTGGACTATTAAAATGCTTTTTTCTACTACTTTTTTTTTTTTCCTTAAGATCTTTAGAATCAAGGAACCCTCCAGAGGTGTGCAGATGGTTGCAGAGCGATGGTCCAACTACCTGGCAACTGTTAGTGAAAAATGACTGCAGGATTTTCAAACAGTTCCACAGTTTTTGGAACATGGTGAGGACAACTTTCAGACTCAAAGATGGACCGAGCAAACAGAAGAGAGACAATTTAATATTAGAAAGAATGCAAATCACAAGTTTTCCTATAGAAGCAGCAGCTAAGACTGTCAGGGTGGAATGTCGCTTGAATAAAAGCCCTCAGAATCAGAAATTTCAGGAAAAGAAGGAATTAGTGCAGAGAAACAAGAATGATGAGGGACAAACACAAATATTTAAAAAATCAAGGGAACAGGTAACATTGCAGTTTGCTTGGGAATATTGTCTATGAGGAAAAGAAGTACAGGATGGCTGGATGTTATTAAGAAGCAAAAGTACAACTGAAAGTACAACTTTACAAACTGCTTCTTAATTTAATCCGAAATATAAGAACAACTTAAAAAATATTATTTATAACCATAATTAAATTCAAATCACAAAATCGCATTATCCTGGTGTGTACACAAGCAATACAACTTCCCAAAAGCCTTCTGAATTGACAATCAGAAGCTTCATGAAAATAAATGGTGACAAGAGAGACACAATGGTAAAGACACATCATTAAAGGTGACACAAAGAAACGGCACAAGCATTTTGAAATAAAATCAGAAAGATACATGCAGAAGATAAAAGTAGAAAGAAACTGTAACAAAAGGAGTTTATACAAATAAACCACAGGATTTTTACAAGGTGAAAGGAGCTCTTTTCTCAAGGAGAATCGGAGAAAAACCCCACAAGTTATGTTTAGATATATTACATGTAAAGCTTGCTAACTGCCAGCAAAAATCTTCAGGATCTTATGCAGAAAAGGAGAGCGGCAAGAGGACTGTAAAGAAGAGCAAACCTACCCGTCTTTCTAGGGAAAGGGTATAAGCATATATAATTGAAAATATTCACAATGATCAAATGACTAAATAAACAATACATATAAAATCTTGGAGGATAAGATGATAAAAATACCACAGAATTCTTAAGAATAAATCCTGTAAAATATCAAGTTCTTGAATTAAATAAATGGATTGATGGCTCAGAGAAAAACACATGCTACAGTTTAGTACTGGTACAACTTTTGACACTACAACAATGATGCACTGTTTTCAAGAAAAGAGTAATGTGCTCTAGCTTAAATCAACTCAGGAGCTTGGCTTGGAAACTGAGGTCAGGATTCTGCAGTAATCTGTAGCAGTCTGCTTCTAGCCATGTCTTCCTTTTTTTTTTATTTCAACAGCCCTGATGTGTATTTGCCAAGCTGTCACTGGTATTTTTTTCAATACTTAGCCCATTAATAAAAATAAATTACCCATAATTAAGTTAGAATAATGGAAATTATACACGCATTTTGAAATATATAATTAAGTAACATTATACATTTTTGGACTTTCTTCCCTTCCTTGCTTTTGAGTTTAACTCACCGTGCACATACCTCACATTAATCTGAATACCGAAACTTATGTTCCCTTCCGAAGGACATTAAAATCATGTCATGACACTGTTTAGTTTCTGCTTTCTCTGTATTCTATTTGCTTCTGTTTCAGTAGTAATACTATTTTGTTTGTTTTCACGCTAGCATACACTAACCTGTGGTGAACACCTGCTAAGAACTAAGTAAAAACTGAGACTTCAGGTCATGATACATTATTTACTTCCCCCAGCCCACCCCCACTGTGCACACCCTAAGTAAATAAAAGTTAATTTCTCTGTAAATATTTAATTAGCTTTTCTTCTTTCAAAAGTAAACTTAATCAGTACTTTTTGATTGCATGACTGTAATGTTTAATTGACTTCTTTGATGTAAATTTGATACCAGACAGACAAGATTTCTTTTCTTGCATTTTCCTAGAATGAACATGACAAGAAGGGAGATCCAAGTTCATCTGAACTATATATGAAGGCAATGGCATAACAAGGAAAACTGACATTTTCCAAATGAACTGTTCACACAGACAGTGATTGTTCACAAATTATTGCATTTTCTGAAAATAATGAAAGCAAGAGAGGCAAGCCACATCCTTAAAAGGTAAACAGTGAAGAATTTTGACAAAGCACCAGATAGTAATAAAGCTAACCAGCCACTTATTATTTCTGTCTTTCCAGACGTCTAGGCTACACAATATATTTCGCAACCCTTAAACAGAACATATCAGGCTGATCCTATGTAGTCAGTCTTCTGTCTCTCCTGCAGAGAGGGCAAAGGTTTCAGAAAGGAAAGGAAACCTTTCATGGCAAAGCAGTAATTTCTTCAACATGCAGATACAGGAAGGTAATAAAAAGGTCTCCATTGCCTGAATTAGCACCTGCTTACAATTGTGATAAGAAAACAAGAAACAACATTTGACCAGTTTGTTTCGTTTCTTCTACAAACTATGAGAAAAAACATTCCAGGGCGGACAACCGTGCCCTGAGAAGGTTTGCATATTATTGCTAACTTAGTGTTCAGTGCTTCCCTGAAGCTGTAGCAATAACAGCCTTGTTAGTGTTCTTATTAAACACAAGAATGAAGGAAGAAAATTATAGAAAAGAAGTAAAAATGCTTTTTTTGTCCCTAACACATGAAGCTTAGTTTAAACTAATACTTTACATCTCTTTGCTAATTTTTTGCCATTTTACCTTTCATCAAATAAAAGAATTCCATCTCCATGCAGCTGAATATCATAAAGCTCTTCAAGTTTTAAAGCGCTTTGAGACAATTATTTTGAAGGGAGACCTTGACAGTTAAATGACTCAGTTAAACAAATGTTATAGATTTTTAAGTTAACGTTATATGATTTTTAGTGACATACTGAATTTAACCACAAATAATAAAAAACAG
This sequence comes from Pseudotriccus pelzelni, assembly GCA_035584735.1. Classification (NCBI taxonomy): domain Eukaryota; kingdom Metazoa; phylum Chordata; class Aves; order Passeriformes; family Tyrannidae; genus Pseudotriccus; species Pseudotriccus pelzelni. Next base: position 13,712,969 of record JAWMRA010000090.1, on the reverse strand, counting down.
GTATTAGCAACCTGGGTGTTATTTCAACAATAATGTCTTGCTTGAGAGTTCAATGGATTTTGTATGGTTTAAAAATGAAGCTAATAGCTAGACAGCCCAAGCTGAGATTGCTCATATTTTTTCCTTCACTTTCATGTTTGGTTTTACCATTATTAAACATTTATCTTTTTTCTCTTTTTAAAAAATTTAAAAGACCAATTTTTATTTTTTTTTAGCCTTGCACCTACTTATGCCAACCCTGTGCTGCAGCTGCAACCTTGTGATGATAAAGATTGCATTCCTTAGCCTAACTATGCCTGCTTATTTTGCTAAAGCTCTGGAAGTGAATTGAAAAAAAAAACAAAAAACAAATTAAAAAGTACACAGAAAAAAACCCCCACTGTTCCAAAGGAGCCTGATATCAGAGTTCTGATTGACAGAGAACTCTGGTTGAAGTGACTCAAGTAGGACTGGGCCTACACAATGGACATTTATTTACCTTGAACATTATCTACTTAACTCTGATATTTTTATGTCATTTTACATGCCCATATAAAAAAACCAGTTTTAAATAAAATTACAATTTGCTTTTTGAATTTTTTAATATTACTGTGCTGAAGTACAGTAACAAGGCACAGTTCTTCTGATGACAAACTACCACTCACTAAAGATTTCTATTTGACGGAAGAAAAAGAAATGAATGGAAAACTATCCACTAGGACTGTTATTTCCCTGTAGATTAAAAAATGGAAAACAAAAATCTCAATGATGAAGAAATGAGGCTAAAAATCGGGGATCATACATTCTCAGTTTCTCTGGTGAAATGAGCTGGAATGACTGTTTCACAGTAGAAAGGCCAGCTATACATATGAAAGCAATATTTATTGGGATATACAGTCTGTCTAAAGCTTTCAGCTCTGTAGTCTAACACTAAAAAAAACCAAAGAAGTACTGCTGGAACTTGTTACAAGTGAAAGATACAGGTACAAAACAAGTTGATGTAATAAGATTTTTGTTGAGAGTATTAAACAAATGAGCTGCTCAGTGGAGTCAGAGAATCATTTCTCTTAACTGTTTTTTAACCTCCTGGTGTTTTTACTTCCTTAGACCCATATGCCTGTATGTCCTCTGGGTGCCCAGAGCAGCCCTGTTCAGGACTTCTCACCTGCCTGCCTCCTGCTCCCAGAGCATTCCCACCACCCACAGTGACAGAAAGAGCTCATCCATGAAAAAGATGGAGGGGGGCGGGAAGGAAGGTAGAAAAAAGGAGACACTTAGCTAAACACGAGGATTACTTAGCCTAAGAAATACTACTGGACCACTGACATCAGCACCATAACACCACTGAAAAACTGCACCTACCTCACTTTCCTCGGGTCACAAATACTACAAAGACAAGAATATTTCATCTGAGCAAATAAGAAAATCCAGGTATTTCATATGCAAAGGATTTTTTCCTCATATTTGGGGACAGCTACCGTAAGTACCCTTCTTGCCCAATCCTCCTCCACCCTCAGAGTGCCGAAATAAAAGTAATAGCACATTTTACTTTAAATGTCAGCTGTGGTTCAGTAAACAGGCTGACACGCTATTTCATAGGGGAAAAGACGCTTTGATTTTATATCATTTTCACTAGCTAGATTCCTAGGTAATGTATCTGGGGATGGTTAAGCCTGCATTCACTGTAGGACATCTGCGTTTTATACTATTTGTCCCTCTGTATTTTCACAGCGCATAGGTGAAAAATTAGCTGGGTTTCTTACACCTGCTGTGCAACAATGGGAAATCTCTATATACTCACAGATGTAGAAATATTCCCGGCCTGGCCTGAACTCAAATCCTAGTGAGAAGGGTGTGAAGAGTTGGAACTTTTCCGAGAACTTCAATGGTCCATTTGGGGAATGCGGCCGATTACACTCCCACCTCTTGAACCCCTTGGAAGTGTGATCACAGGAGCTGTAGCCATCAAAGTTCACCATGTACAGAACATAGCGTTCGGTCTTATCTTCTGGCACTGAGTCTTCGTAGTGAGGGCAGAACACATCCAGGTAGTCATTGATGCAGACATCGATGTGGTAGTCACCTCTCTGGAATCTGAAATCACAAGAGGAGTTCAAATATGAGCACAGTTTACTCAGGATGACCTTGCAGCAGGGAAACATTCTCATAAAAGGGGCATCACTAATGACACTTCATTTCACTCCAGCCATGCACACTCACTCTCAGAAATGACCCTTACAATTCATCAGAGCTACCAAAGACTGATTATGCAGGACTGTGATCATAAAACCTTCTGGATAAAGGTTTTGCTCTATTCTCTTGCAAAATGAGTCTGTTGCTAACACCAGGTTATAGGCAATCTTTCCCTACAGTTTATCAAATAAACAAAGAGAGCACCTGCTTTATCTGTTAGTGGTTTGGGGTTTTTTTAATTGAAGAAAGATGCAAAGAAGCCAAAACTGTATCAGCCTTCCCAAATCAGTATCTATATAAACATCTGCTTATGCATGCAAATAAATAAACTAGACATATCCTTTTCTCTGAATCAGTCAGTAATCACCCCTGTGCTGAAAGTAGATTTGACTGCAAGTACTTATAGTTACTACAAGAATACAAACATGTTACTCTTTTTTCATAATTAGCAGCAGTTTGTCAAAATGCAATGAAATGTCCATATTGCTTTTTAAAGAGATTTGAAAAGCAGTGCTTCTCCTTTGCCAAAAGTACACAGTGGAGACTCTGCTCTGTTCAGGTGAAAGGATTCTGGGATACGAATTATCATTATCATTATAATGTGACAGTTCTGAGTGAATGCCAGTTGAGAAATGCAGTGCAAGGCACCAGCCGAGATGCATTCATTTTATTATTGCTGTTACTATTACTGATGACTCCTTAGGGATGTGGAATTCTCCATTTGTTGGGGGGGGGGGGGTTTCCTTTTTCTATCCTCCATGTTTCACTTACATTACTTTTCTAATGCCTACAATAGTATCTGGAAGAAACTATGGAAACAAATTCACTGCCTCCATGGGAGCTTATACTATGATGGATTTAATGATTCCATAAACCAGGTCTGTATGTCCATTAAACTCCCTGGGGCAGCTAAAGAAACCAACCACTGACCTACTCCACTTCAGGCTGACTGGGCTACTTGTAGCTTCTCTCTTTCACGGCTGCACTTGTCAAGTGTACCACAGAGCAATAAAAAGGCCATGACAGATTTAACTATAATACTTCTTTTTAGCTGAGGGGCATATTTTAAACACCTGATGGGCCTGAAATCTGCCATCTGGATCCTTCTATCTAATTTCAGAGAAAAAGCAATGATCTGCTGGCCCTCTAAGGATAAATTCAGAGCAAACTATACCTTTTCATATCCCTACAATAATTTAACTTCTATAAAATAGCTTTTTAAAGAAGAAAAACTGCATACGCATCAAAGCATGATATATCTGTATAATTTCAGCCAGTGCACAGCCTCACAGTTCTACTATGTAACATGGAAAAGCCTCTATGAACAACAGTTCTACCAGCAGAATTTACATTTATCTAAATAATTGGTCAGAATCTATTTTTTGTACTCCAGCGCTTTGAAAATGTGTCAGCTGAACAGACACCCTCTTAGCATACTTGCAAAAATGTATTGTAATCAAATTGATGTCTATTCTCTAAATCAGAGAATCTGCCACTTCCTGCAGATAATGAAAAAGAGTGTAACAAATAAAAAAGCCACATTTGGGCAGTGATATCTCCATTTTTTAAATTACAGTTGTAGTAAGTAATATGTATATATTTATATATATGAGTGTTTGTGTGTGCATGCTTTTTTTTAACCATGTAGGTGATAGACAATGGAGTCTTCTCAAAGGACTGTCAAGGTTACCTCTTATATCAGCCTATGCCTTCACAACAATGCCCAATTACAGTTTTCTGACAGAAACTTTATGCTTCCAGGACTATACTTGATACATTATATGTATTATTATTATGTTATTACTAAAACACTTAATACTATACATAATACAGTCAAGATCAGACTGAACTTCTTAACATTAGACTTTTACAACACAAATAACCTTATGTGAACTGTTTTTCCACATTATCTTTAAATCAATGTAGAGAAATAGGAACTTGTGAAGTCTAACTCACCTGGCCTCTTTAGGCCCAAGGTACATTGTAGATGGCTCACCCTCTAGAAGAAGCTATTTCTCTCCTTGAACTATAAGAAGAGTCTAGAGAGGCAGTCTGCCTTGTAAATAGATGAATTTGAAGGGAATCCAACTGCACAGCCCATGATAATGATGATAAGTACAAAGAGGCAGACAACTAAGTGGGTCAGCACACCTTAAATCCATGTTAGCAATGAAATCAAATTCATAATCTGCACCACTGACATGTTCTACCCAATACCACAAAAAATGACCTAATCTGTTTCCCTTTTGGCAAAGTTTCCTAGTGTATTTTTGTTAAATAAACAAAACCACAATGCAACTTTCCTCTTTGATCACTGGCATATTAGTAGATTCCTTTCCTAAGTGCTGAAGCAGTTGAGTGTCTTCATTCATTGCACACACCCTTGCCTGTTAAGTGCAGTCTGCAAAGCAGGTCTGAGAGTGAAACACACAGACCAAGTCCTTTTTATCCCAGTGCCTTTTCCTCCCTGTTCCCCTGCTCTCTCAATAGTTTCATTCCACAGTCATTCACCATAGGTAGAAACTGTTTACATTTACACATTTTAAAAGGGAAGAAATGGTGCATATTTTAAGTGATCTAAACTGGCCTTTAGCCAATACTGCTGGCACAGCCGTAAACCTGCTTGAGGGAAAACATATATCAAGGTGTTTTATTGGGCAGCTCTGAGCGAGGTCTCTTTACTCCAGGTTATTGGCCAACTAAGATTCAGAAAGCAGGTATTTATTTCCCCTCTTGCAGTACCTCAAAGAAGTAAGTAATTAAAACCTCGTCAAGTGTACTAAAAAGATGTAGAACTAATTTTATGTTTCCAAAAGTGGCTGAGACCGTTCTCATTTCTCCATCTACATGCAGTGTGTGGTATTTACCTCCTCAAAGAGGAAATGCAAAGTCCTCTAAACAGAAAGACAAGGGATGGCCACGAGTTAACTCACAAAAAAATTCATCAGCTCAGATTCCTCAAAGCTATTAAAGGAAACACTTCAGAAACACACTTACAAGAATTTTAAACCACATTTGAGAGGAAAACACTTAACATTTACAGGCTGAAAACCTCTTACTAGTAGGGCAATGCCAGATATGAGACTGAAACAGAAGTTCCATTGCAAATTAAAGCTATCTGTATACGGTGAGGAGCAAAACATGTAAAAGGAAGGTGGAATCCATTAACAGACATTTGCAGAGATGATAGGAATAGCAGATCTCCTGTCCCTTTTTCCAGTCCCATTTAGAACAGAAAGCTTTCTAATAATGCTACTGATGCACTTTTCTTTTTCTCAATTAGGTCTTCATCTGGTTCTGGCAGATCCTCACCCAGACTCCCACACCCTTCTGGAACCATGTGATATACATGAGGATCTTTATATAAAAACCCCACTGCAAGGAAAAAAACTAGCCCTAGCTAGATTTTCCAGAACAGAATATTGTACTGTGGTAGAAATCAACCGAAAAAAGCTTCTCCAAAAATCTGACAGGATCTACAAACCTTCTTCAAAATTACATCATTTGTCTCCACACACTCTAACTTACACACAGCAAAACACAGCTATTCTTCAAACATAATTAACCTTTGTTTTTTGTCAGGTGGCATTCAAACATCTTGGGAACCTGCATACTATAAAGCTACTATTAGGCAGTAGTGTTCTAAAAGACATTTTAGAGACAGAGACAGATAGTTAAGCAGCTTAATCTAAGCATTTCCATAATCAACACACATCAGCTTGCTATGCAAAATTTGCATAGCAGAGACTGTCATAGGAATGTCTCTGTGCTCAAGTGCCACTGATGAAATGTCCAGGTATTCAGGATGCAGAGAAATGACTCAGTGCTTATTTTAACTACAGAAACACAAGACTAGCAAAACACTTTTAAAGTAATTAATGCCTTCTGTATTGTGTTATTCCATTAACAAAACATAAAAGTACACTGTGTGCATGCTTCTCTTCATATTTTAAGTCCTGAAGCGTAAGTGATTCATCTTGAATTTAACAACCTTTACTGGTCACTGAAACAAGTGACAATTTATTTGAACAGATATTTAGAATGCAATAACAATTTCGTTCGGTTTGTCTCTTTCTTCCTTTCTTTCTCAGAATAAATGCTACAAAAATCCAGTTTAAGAACAGCACAAATAACACTAATTGCCCATTATCACTTACATAGATAAAACATTGCAATAGCTTCTGCTTGTTGCCTCCCCTACAAATCCTATTAGTTATATTCTGTAGCCCTTCCTGTAAAATCGACATACCAGATGCTTTACTTCAAGATAAGTGTACTGGAAAATTTGCTTTTTACTATGTCAACCTTTCTTTGTTTGGAGTCTGTTCTGTCAAATGCATGCGGCAAGGCTTCACTGTGAACCAGAAAAGACTTCAAATAAACGCTCTGACAATGAATTACAAAATTCTGGTCTTCAGTCAGGTATAAGAAGGGATCAGATGCAAATGACCCCAATTCTGATGCCTGCACGGCCTGTTGACATCAATGGACAGAGGACATTGACACTGCTGAATGCCTTACACCAGTCGCCCTGTTGTCAAATGCTAATCTGAAATGTAAAGCAACATCAACAATATTCCCTGAATTCATTCTTTTTTTTGGGTAAAAACAAACCACAATCGCCCACAGTTTTTTCAGAAACAGCTCAGCAAAAAGTCACCTGCTCTGTTTCCTAAGGAAAAAAGGCTTTTGTGAGCTGCACATGTGCATACTCCTGTGCCCACTGGTCACTCAGCTCCTCCTTTTTATTTTCATAACCATTAAGCCACTTTAAACTAAATTTAATGGAAACAGTGAGGTCTCAGAAAGAAGTCCATTCCTACAAGTACCATGAAAAAAGCAGCCAGGTAAGAAGATCCTGTAAGAACTCAAAATGTACTGGGTTTCCGTGGCTGGGTTTTGGTAGCGGGGGGTGAGGGGGAGGGGGGCTACAGGTGTGGCTTCTCTCAGAAGCTGCCAGAAGCTTCCCCTGTCCCTTGGAGCCAACGCCAGCCCGCTCCAAGACAGACTTCCAGCCACTGGCCAAGGCCAAGCCAATCAGGTGTAATAGTAACACCTCTGCGATAACATATTTAAGAACAGAAGGTTCTTGCGTAGAAAAAATTCCAGCCAGGGAAGAGCAGAGTGAGAACATGGGAACAACAAGGTATACACGAAGGTCAGTGCAGAAGGAGGGGCAGGAGGTGCTCCAGGAGCCGGAGCTGTGCCCCTGCAGCCCATGGTGCAGACCATGGTGGGGAGCTGTGCCCCTGCAGCCCAGGGAGGAACATCGGGGTGCAGAGACCCCCCTGCAGCCCAGGGAGGAGCCCACACTGGAGCAGGTGGATGCATGGAGGAGGCTGTGACCATGTGGGAGGCCCGAGGCAGAGCAGGGTCCTGCCAGAGACCTGTGGCCCGTGGAGAGGGAAGCCCACACTGGAGCAGGTTTTTCCCAGGTAGGACTTGTGGCCCCTGTGGAAAACCCATGTCGGTACAGCTCATTTGTGCAGGACTGAACTCCATGGATGAGTGACCCACGGGACAGCAGATTGGGAAGAATTGCTGCCCAAGTGATAGACTTACTCTGGAGAGGTCCATCAAGATCTGTCTCCTGTGGGGAGGACCCCACGGGAACAGGGGAAGGACTCCTCTCTCCGAGTGGCAGTAGAAACAACAACATTCCCCCTTCCCCTGCACCGCTGGGGGGAGGAGGGAGAACAGGGAAGGAAGAAGGGGTGGAGGGAAGGTATTTTTAAGACTCTTTTATTTCTCACTCTTTGGCTCTTATCCTGTTATTGATAAATTTAAGGACTATCCCCAGTTTGAGTCTGTTTTGCCCGTGAGGGAGATCAGTAGGTGACCTCTCCCAGCTCTTATCTCTACTCATGAATGTTTGGCTGTTTTTTATTTCTTTCCTCTGCCCAGTTGCAGAGGGAGAGATTGGCTTTAGTGGGTACCTGCATCCAGCCAGGGTCAACCCACTACAACAGCTATTAGTAAGCAAATTTAAAATTTAAATTATTAAGCAAATTTAAATGGTCCCATTAAAAGCTGACAACTTACCAAATATGCAATGTACACTATGCTTAAAGCTTTAAGAATGATTAACAAAATTCAAGCAAATGCCTGATGCCTTGTCATATCCTTCACCATTTAGCCATCTGTCTAAAGATGGCTATGTGTTGTAAACACCTACTCAAAGATTGACATCTCATTAACGTGGAAAATCTTTTCAATATTCTACAGATCCTAGCTAGAAATATTTTCAAATAGCTTACAATGAAATAAAGTAGAAGTCATTATGGTGTTATTATATTTCTATTAGTAATTAGTACAATGTCAGTTAAGCAGGCATTCATTCACATTTACTTCTTTTTATTCAATTGAACTTTCAATCAACTGAATTTTTAATCAATTGATTTTTTTGTTGAATTATGTTGCAATGTCTGACAATTTTTGTTAGTAGTGCTCTAAAATTTTTAATTAATAAATAGTATTTTTAATTACAGAAGGAGGAAAACTAGCAGTAAATTACTTTATCACATCTCTTTTTTTTTTATACTTCATGATATTTTATTGAAACAATGTTCTTTCAAGCTTCAAATACACTTATAGTGGAGTCATGGAATGCCATAATGTCTACCTAGAGATATGAAAAGGGTCTAGGTCTCTGTTGTCATCTTGAGGAATTATATTTCTTCTCAGACTTCTGGTTCTTATTGTGTGCTCAGCTGCATTCAGTGCTGCAACAAACTAATTTACTCCTGTAAAATTTGTGCATAGCCTAAGATATGTTATGTCTCCCTTTAAGAGCTGTGAGTGTGGGCATTTTGTGCTGAGCTATTTCATCCATTATTGGGGCTGAAGAACCTTCTTTTCACAAAATTAACAATACAACATTGTATTATTTCTTTTGATCTCCCCAAATTCCAGCTTTGTTCTTATATTCAAGAAACAAAACACATATTTTACAAACCCTATTCTGAATTCCTTAGCTAGTCAATTTTAAAGTACTTGGCAAAAAAAGCTCTTTAATAATTCCAAAGGTCAGATAGTTTTGATGTTTCATTATAAAGTTCTTATGTTATGACTTCATTTTACAGAATAATAAAAAGAAAAAAAAACAACAAATGTAATCCAACTTTAGCATGATATTTATTTTTAATTTTCTAAAATTAATTAGTTTTGAAAGTTCTTAATTTTGTCTTCAAAGCTTAACAAAAGAATGGTCATCTTATGTCAGCATACTGTTCCAGAAGAAACAAAGAAGATAATCACTAAACAAATGTATATAATCTCTTAATCTACTATCTTTACACACTGCATCACCATTTACAAAATGCGACAACTGAATTGCACTAGTCAGGCTAATAAAATGTACCTATGCAGAAAACACATGATTAATTTGTAGTATTTAAATACAACATTTTCATATCAATCACACAGATGAAGTCATAGTCTTTGTGAAATAAGGATAATTTGCCAGTGATGTGAGCAATTACACCAGGTGATAATTATTATTCCTACAAGACATCAAAACTAAAACTTTACAGAAAAATATACAAATATCAACAGTACTGAAATTTCTGGGAGAAGCTTACACTCAATTTAGTATTGTCTAGTACATTCAGAGCGTTTTTTAGGGATGGTTAAAATCTAGGCTTGCATTTTTTTGATAAAGAACCTTGATTTCTAACTTCGTGTTAAACTCCAGACTATTAGTCGTCTTTTGTTAACAATTTCAGTTTATAACAGCACATATGTTTTCGGCTGAGTATCATTTAGGGCTTCCCTATCTCAAGTTCACATTCTTTTCACTAAGCTTATAGGTTTTTATTTGGTTGTTATTTTATTATTTTTTATTTCCTTGTTTTTACATGAAGATTTTTCAAAGGCCAAAGGTAACCTTGACTCATAAAAGGAAATCAAAACAAACTAAAAGAAAAGCAGTTCTAGTTTAATAAAAGTTTTTATTCTTATTTTCAACAGGGATTAACAGACTAATAATCTATTAAAGGAAACTTTAATTAGAACTGAACAGTAGAATGCATACAGTTGCAATCAGTCTAAAGATCCACCAAATCAAACTACTCATGCCTTTGCTAGCAGCCCCCAGTGATTTTCTTTCAAAAATCTCTGCATGTATACAGTGCAGAAAACATATACTGCATGGATTGGTTTTGAGTTGGACAGAGTTAATTTTTTCACAGTGTGGGGTTATGCTTTGGATTTGCTCTGAAAACAACATTGTAATACAGGGATGTTTTGGTAACTGCTGACAAGGTCTTGGACAGAGATAAGGCCTTTTCCTCACCCCACCAGTGAACATGCTGAAGGTGCTCAAGGAATTGGGAGTGAACACATCCAGGACAGCTGATCTCAACAGACGACACGGATATTCCAGGCCATATGGCTTCACGCTCTGCACATAAAGGTGGAGGGAAAAGAAGGAAGAAAGAGGATGTTTGAAGTGACAATGTTTGTCTTCCCGAGTCACCGTTACACTGAGGGAGCTCTGCTTTCCTAGGAATACCTAAACACCTGCCTGCCCTTCAGAAGAAGTGAATGAATTCCCTGTTTTGCTTTACTTGTGTGCGTGGCTTTTGCCTTTCCTGTTGCCTATCTGTACCTCAACCCACAAGCTCTTTTACTTTACCCCTCTTAATTCTCTCCCCCATCCCATGGGGGTAAAGTGAGTGACTGGTTGTGTGGAGGTTAGTTGCTAGCTGGAGTTAAACCATGAAAACTGCATACATATAAAGAAATGCTGCTTTAATTAAATAAGTGAATAAACTAAATACTTATACATCATTTTACTGCCACTAAGGGTGTTGAGATCTAAATGAAGGCAGGCTCTTCAGTGGTGCCCAGAGGGAACTGGCACAACCTGAAGCAGAGGAGGTTCCCTCTGAGCATCAGTAAACTTTTTTTACGGGGATCATAAACTGATCATAAACTGATCTGGGCACAGGCTGCCCAGAGTGGTGTGGGAGTCTCCCTCCTTGCAGATATAAAAAAGCCATATAGATATGAAAGCCTACCCCAGGCAACTAGCTGGAGGTGGCAGTGCACCATATGACCTCCAGAAATCCATTCCAGCCTCAACCATTCTGTTGTTCTGTGAATCCTCTCAGTAAGTATTTCTATTTTAACCATGCCCTATAGAAAAATTTTGATGAGACAATCATCGCAACCAATTTCATGTTTCTCTAACTGTGGTTTCACTTTTTCTATGTACTAGCACCTCTTTTGTAAAGGAGTTATTTTTCAGAATGTACTCTTAAAGAATCTCTTTTGTTGCGGTTTGCTTCTCATCTTTCTGTGACTGACAGGCAAAACTCCTTAAAATTTTTGATTCCAAATCCTTTCTCTATAGAGCAAAAATAGCTTTTCCAGTTTTCTTCTGCTGTATAGAATTATCAGTTGGAATTCTACAGCAGAAAGAAATCTGCTTATATTAGAAGAATCTATGTAAGTGTAGGTGCTCTTATTTTCTTCTTATGCATAGAATCAAGTATTAATGATCACGATTACCAGTTAAAAGGATTTTTTCTTCCCATGTCCAATTATCATCTCTGTATTCTTTGTTATTCAACTGAATATTTCAACTGACTATTCAACTGTTTATTTTCCTCATTCCTTGCTGTTCTCATCAACAGTTCGTGATGCTAATCACTTAATGCTTTTATGCACTTAGGGAACATTTATCAGTTGTCTGATGATGTAACTTAAACAACAGTGCAGAAAAAAATTTGCAGATTAATCATCCATTTGTGTTTAAAGTTAAAATTTGACTTTTAATATTTGTAAGTTCAGATCCTACAGGAAAAAATTAAAAATGTATCAGTAGAGCTGATTACTTTGTGTAATCATTGTTTAACAAATTTGCACTAGAAGAGTATGCAATAAAAGTGCAACTATGATCATATGATTTGCAGTTGTGTGGTCTCAGCTCCTGAATTTGTGAGATGTTGATTAGCTCAACTATTTAATCACTAAAGCCTGCGGGAGTCAGGTCTACTCATGAGAATAGCATCATGTTATCTCAGGTCTTACACAGCTCACAAAAACAAAAGGAGTAAAGTCATCCTAACATAGCTCAAACATGTGTGCTAGAACAATTCTACGAATTAATGTTGTCCATATGAATGTTTATTTAAGTAAGTTTCTGCTGTACTTAGATGGTCTTTTTAGATGAAAACTAGATTAAATTAGAGATCAATCCTGACTGCTGTGCCAGGAAGTTACTACAATATGGAAATATTCACAGAGGATATCAAGAAATGAGCTGAGAGCCCTCCTAGAGATTCTGCCTAGTATTGCAAGATTTTGGTTTTATTCTGTATTTATTTGAGATCATAACTCAGAAATATGAAATAAGCAAATGCAACTCCAATTGCATGAAGCTAAGCTTCTGGCGTAGCTTCTTTTTAAAAAAAAACCTCATAAATAATTTTGGAAGGATTATTTGTTCTGTCTTTGCGTACGTGTTAATAAATGTGCTTCTATGACTTTTCCCAGAGCAGAAGCATCACCTTGTAACTCTTCAGTTTGGCAGAACCATTCAGCTTTGCTTTGTGATTCTCCCAAACTTAAACACCACATATATGATCTATAAAAAAAAGACACATGTCTGTATGGATTTACAGTATTTTCCCCCTGTGATAAATTTTCTGGATGAAGATATGGATGGATTTGGATACAGGAGAATCATTTTGAGAGGGGGAAAAAAAGGGTTTTTTTCTAAACATACAGTGAGAGAATAGTGATTTTATATTTAGTAAAAGGACGAATAGCTTGTGAATGAAACCCTCTCCTAAATAAAAATGAGCAATTATATAAGGTCATGGTGGGGACACACAGCAGGTGTCTGTTTCAAAAAAAACGCACAGATATCAAGTGAGACTGCTTGCTAAATACTGAGTAATTCTGACTTTAAAATTATCTAGATGAAACATTTTTCTGATTTTATTTTATGAAACAAGTTGGTCACAGACAAAAAAAGACAAAAATCTCCTTCACATAGAAAAAATCCCAGAACTTTCTCTTCTGCTGAAGAACTACAGCTGAAAGCTTTGATTTCTGAAAGTTGTTGTTTTCTGCCACTTCGTTAATAAAATAATTTATATTTTCTGAGACTTAATGGTCCTTCTGTTGGGTATGAATCTCTGACTGCAAGAAATGATTAACAGGTAAGAGGAAATTACTTTGCACAAATGTTTATCACAACAAACTACTTTTAATTTATTAAAAGCCTTTCTGTATCATTATAATTTTTACTGTTTCTTGCCAGAACAGCTACTGAATATGTTCTGCTATTTGTCATGTACATATACTGCTGTAGCAGTACACAAGATTCTCAAAGAAAACCAGGGCTCAGTGCTGTTGCCTTAACACAAATGCCATTAAGGCATGGTGGTATATTTAAGATATCAGCATGGAACTGGCAGAATTCACCCAAATCTTGTCAAAACATGTCCTCTTGCAATCTAAGGGAAGTACTCTAGGGAGTCTTAAACGACTTTTCCTTCGGCAGCTGAAGCTTGCCCAAGTGACAAGAGATACTGAAGGGAAGAAGAGGAAAGTAACTTTCAAGTTACAAAGCAGATCAGCAGCAGTCTTGAATCACTTCAAATATTGGTTTCTTGATCTTTCAGTGATCTATTTCCTAGAAAACCCTTCCTATCTTAATGTACATCAGCAATAAAATTGGTGATTCAAATGCATTATGTATGAATTCATCTGTCCCTGTACAGCTGTTTCCCTCATATCTTTCATAAAGCAATACCAAAAAAAATCCAAACTCTATTGATGAAATTACATTAGCTTTTTCTAATGATTTTGCTTGCTGTACTAGTCATCTATTTAACCATTATAAAAAAAAAATCAATAAATCACACATACTTTAAAGATCATAATTGTAAGAAAAGCATCATTTAACTTAATTAAGGAGTTGAGAATATGTTAGCTGCACAAATGTGCCATTATTAGAAAATTACTGGTGTGCCCAATTGTTTTATTATCAATGGAACATCAAGCAATATAGAAGTGAATGCTTTCCTTTGCTACTGTCATGTTTCATTTTTTATTACTATGTCACTATGGGTTTTTACATATAAAAAAATACCAGATGTGATAGAATAAACCATTTTATTACAGCTTAAGAAATGTACATATTTATATTGTCTAATGTAGCTCAGTCAATACTGAGAATACTGCCTTTATCTCAGAATGATTTTGGTTGACAGTCTTTTAGAAGAGTGCAATAAAGCAAGAAAAATATTATACCAGTGATATACAAAAGATATATCTGTGGCATGACTTTCTGACTATAATGAAGTAAAAGAATGTCATACAATTAGTTACTCAGATGAAACAAGCATTGAGATATGATTGTCATTCTAGTGATAAGCTAGCTCTCCAGTTGATTAAAAATCACATTGTTCATTTAGCTTTTCAAGAATTGAATAAATCACACAACAGGTAAATGCCTATTAAGATATAGATTAGCTTATGTGTGATACCTTAATACAGTAGTTTGACTTATAGCCATAGATTAGCTTATGTGTGATACCTTAATACAGTAGTTTGACTTATAGCCTAAATATCATGGTTTCAGTCAACACAGAAGATGTGCTAAAGATGTCTAAATAAAGGTAGCTTTATTATTTTTGTTAGCTAGGGATGTCAATTTCTTTATTAAACATTTTATATTTTATAAATATATATATTTGTGATAAAAGTTTATGATTAATTGAGACTTCAGAGTCTACATAAAATTTTCAAAATGACATTATTTATTTACACATTTGAGATCTATTGAGTGGCATACTTTAAAAATACCCTTTTAAAAGTGGATTCCATACTCTCTTAAATATTTTTTTCTTCTGTTTTCCCAAAATCCCCTATACATTGAATTTCTTTTGGGGTTTGTTGCTGATCCTTTTTTTCCCTATTATTTTGATATTCCACTTATCCCTCTTCTTGGAGCTGTTGGACTTCAGAAAGCTTTCTATTAAACAATTACAGCAGGAGCAATTTACATTTCCAATGACTCTGACCTCTCTGTGCCCTTGCTAGCTGGGTTGGAAGTGCAAATTTCCTTATCTGACACTTTCCTCTTTTTTGTTCAATTATGTGTTGCAAAGATTTATTCTGTTCTCTCTTTAGACCACACTCCACTTTTACCACACAGATCAAACAATAATTGTAAAGCTGTTTTGTGTAAAACTTGTTTTATAAAGTGAGCTATGATTGCACCTGAATTATATAGGTTCCGCATCTGAAAGAAAGAGACTAGAATGACACAATAGAGACAAATTAAAGTCAGTATGTCTAGAACAGATTGCCACCCCTTCCCATTAGAGATGCAACAGAAAAGAATTTATGGACCAGAAAACACTGAATGGAAAGAATTCTCTATGCATTTTGAGGTAAAGTAGTTTTATAAAGGATTCTGCCACACCATTAACTCTGCCACTGTTCATATAACAGCATGCTATACCAAAGTATAATCCTTACTATTTTCACTTTTCTGAAATGGGTATATATTTACCATTTTCTGATGTGACTCATTCGTATTATCTTTGGGGGTCATTGAGATCTTCAGGTTTTTTGAGTTGTAAACCCATTCTATCTATGCACTTGGGCCACAACTACCCCATGCAGTGCTATGGGCTTTGGGAAGAGTGTCTGGAAATCTACCCATCAAGAAAGGACCTGAGGGTACTGGTTGACAGGAGGCTGAACATGAGCCAGAGCATGCCCAGGTGGCCAAGAAGATCAATGGCATCCTGGCTTAGATCAGAAATAGTGTGGCCCACAGGTCCAGGGCAGTGATCATCCCCCTGTCCTGGGCACTGGTGAGGCTGCACTTCAAATCCTGTGTTCAGTTTTGCGGTTTTCAGTACAAAAAAGACAGTGAGGTGGTGGAGTGTGTCCAGACAAGGGCAGCAGAGCTGGGGAAGGGGCTGGAGCACAAATCCTGTGAGGAGCAGCTGAGAGAGCTGAGGGTGTTTAGCCTGGATAAAAGGAGGCTCAGGTGAGACCTTATCACTCTCTACAACTACCTGAAAGGAGGCTGTAGCCAGGTAGGGGTTGGCGTTTCCTCCCAAGAAATTAGTGACAGAATAAGAGGAAATGACCTTAAGTTGCAGCAGTATTTAGATTAGATATTAGGGAAAATTCTTCACTGAAAGACCAGCCAGGCATTGGAACTGGCTGCTCAGCAAACTGGTGGAATTGCCATCCCTGACAATGTTCAAAAAACATGTGGATGTGGCACTTGGAAGACATTATTTAATGATGAAAAGAGTGTTGCTAGGTTAACAGTCTGTGGTGGTTTGACCTGGACTGGATACCAGATGCCCACCGAAGCCAGTCTGTCTGACTGATCCTAGAAATGCCTGTGCATGTAAGTGCTTTAGTAATATAAGGATCCCCATTGATTTCAAATTAGCCATAAAATTAATATTTGCCACATCAAGAGCTCAAGTAGGAAATTATCTTTCTCCTCTCTACAAAGTAATATTAATGTGAAAATACAGATAATAATATTTTATTGCAAATTATCTAACGAAAATTTTAACTTCTTGTTCTTGAGTGACATATAAATTATAATTATAATTTAGTAAAATTATTAACATGAATATGCTTTCAAGTAAGTATTCACTTATATTAGGTTACTGGTAGCTTGGTTAGATTAATTTGGTTAATTATCATGACAGGATTCTATAAATAAAAACTATGTTATCTTTTTTCCTTTTTTTTTCTTTTTAATGATTTTATTTGTTATTGTTTGTACTCTGTTTTAGGGTTTTTTTAATTAAATATATTGAAGCGGATACATCAGACATAGTCTGAAGATGATGTCACGAGCCGAGAAAAGCATACAATGGTTTGTATTGCTATGTGCTTTGTTTATATGACTGTCAGTTCCCTGACAGCTGTCAGTACAAGGAGAGAGACCCACAATCGCTTTTACTGATTAATTTAGGGCTGCAGATTCTGAACTTTATAATAATGAATGAGAAGCAGTACAGGGGATGTAGTGGGATGATAAATCTTCTGAGGTGCTTCATATTAAAGTCTGACGTATTCTTTTTGAGCTTGAAGGCCTGTTATGCCTATTCTGAACAGACTGAATTTTGCCAGACTGGGGCAAAATAAAAGTTTAAGTTGCATAGATGTCTAAAACAGCCACATGTCAAGAGTGAACATATATCTTGTTAAGCAGCAGATAGAAAACTGTTCTGGTAAGTTAAATAAGCTATTTTTAATCTTTTTTTGGCTTAGAGTTTATTTGTTTACAAAGGTAAGGTTTTCTCCAAAAGCTTTTTAGACAAGGGCAGTCCAGACCACTGTGGTTATTTCTCTATAATTATTTACCAAGTGTAAACTTTTCTGGCTTATAGTTCTTA
>JAWMRA010000090.1:13681900-13692076 GCA_035584735.1 Pseudotriccus pelzelni | reverse complement strand
AGAACTGTGACAAAAAAGACTGCAAAATACAGAAAGAAAGGAGTAGGTTTTAATGGGAAAGGGAGATGTCCTATTTAAAATGTACAAGTTCTTTGACATATCTTGTGTTAATTCCATTAACCTAAGAGACATGTAATACCTTTTTTTTCTGGTTCTATTTCTGAACAAAAATTTAAACTGCAACGTAACAGTAAACAGTGAGAATTAACTTAGAGTATACACACATAGTTATTTTTTATTATTTAAAGTCTCTTTAAGAAATTAATTCTAAAAAAAAAAAATGTGTTCACTCCACTTACAGTTAATAATTTCCCCCCTTACACTCATAACAATGTTTATTTATATAGCTGGGTCCTGTATGGACTTTTTATAGCTAGCACTGCAGAAATATATACGTTCAATGATAATGCAAACATTAAAAAATAGAAACTAATTGGTCTTCTCTGAGTAGATATGAGGGAGGGAATTAACAAATCAACGTTTATTTCCCAACTATAAATCCACAGATTCTCAAGTAGTGCAGTACCTTCACTCACTTAACTTCACACATTCTGCCCCTCCTAATCAATGATCTGGATATTTTCCATGTTGTGTATTAAAACTGTTTCCTCGGACTCTGCATTTGTAAAGTTTGTTCAAAGCTGGCACACAAGATTTTCACCCATGTCTTAGAATTTCTCTTTTGCTGCAACTTGTGAAGCAAAGAACTTGCTGCATCTTGGGGGCTTCAGTAATACAGTCGTGGTATTGATGATCAGGGTGATAAAGGGGTGCAACATGTCACAGCACTGCTCCTGATGAGGTCAAGCTCTCATTTCCCAGCTGTCCCAGCTCTGATAGCTTTAAACTCAGACTCAGATAGCTTTAGACTACAGACTACCTGACTATTTATTTTCCACTGCTGTGGGCATTTAACTTGCAGAGATGGATGAAGATAGAAGGGAGGTGAAGGTAAAGGAAGAGCTACTGCTCTGTCAAACGTATCACTTAGATTTACAGGACAAACTCCAGTGTTGAAGCCTAATAACATTATCTGAGAGGTACCACACCCAACCAGATACTGAAGGCAGCCTGAGATTTGTGTTTAGAGCCTCTGTCCACGCTTTGAATCCAAAATGTTCGGGTTGAAGCCAGTCTCTTTGTTAAATTGATTTATGGACACAAGCTCATTACTTGTGTTCCCATTAGTACTACTCTGGAGTTCACCAGCAACATTTATCCCACTTATCTGATGTGGAATGAGGAGATCTGGTAATTACTACTCACATATTTTTAAATGTGGTCATCGATATTCTCCACACATGACTCTACATTTGTCTGCTTTAGACATTAACAAAACAGGAGATGTCAGCTTCATCTTTTATTCCATGCTTTTGCTTGAAAATACAAAACCTCCCTCAGCTACCTCCTTCTATACCAGAAAAACCGCAGTCTGCTGATTCAACAGCCTATCTACTGTTCTTAAAAAAGTAGTGAGCTCTGCTGTAGTGACACACAGTTACTGTCAGACACATTTCAAAGACACTAACATTTCCAGAGTTTAAATTCTTAAAAACCAAAATAAAATAATAACAGAAAACTCCCACAGGTAGAGCCTGAACTGGACACTTAACAACATGTGTTGACCATGTGTCTAACGCAGAAGATACAGTCTATCAGCCTTGATGGAATGTGATTCTATGAGTGGTATTTGCTAACCCTGCCTGAGGCATGTGCTGACATCTGTTAATGGATATGGAGAACAATGCCCTATCTGCAGAAAGGTCTTGCTTCTCACACTCGCTAAATGAAAGAAAAGAACATTTGCCCAACAAGCATGTTGACCTGCACACTGAATAACAGAGATAAACCTCAGTTAGTTTCCACAAGGAAGTGCAAGTAGCACAAGTCAGCTTTGCAAATTTGTTTTCTCACTAATATACTAAAAGCAGAGTGTTGGCTAACTCCTATAAACTGAAATCTCCATCTCTTCCATACTCCTAGAGAAAAAAAAACTGCAGCAGTTTGCACTGGTAAACATACATGGGCAGCATTTGAGAAGAAACACATACTTTGATAAAACTGTCTATTTATTGCATATACCTACAGTTGCTGTTGTAGAGAAATGCTTTTCTCTGACATTAAGTTTCAGTTGCTTATTATTAATCTCAAAATCTGTCAACAAAATTAATTTAAAATATTTTGTCATTGAATTAGAATTTGGAGAATCGGACACCCTAATAACTTGTAACAGGTAAATCCTACAACTTACTTTCCCAACATGCAAGAGTATAAAATGAAACTAATCCTCAAGATGTTTCACAGTATTTTTATGTTTAATAAATCGTGTATATTTTAATAAGCTCCTTAATCCACATCCTTCAGCTAAAACGAACGAATCCAGACATAATATAAAATAGCCTGAGCAAAGTGTACAGGGGGGGAAAAAAAGAACCACAGATTCATACAAACAGACCCAGCAACGTAAGAAATTCCAGTTGAAACCACAATTTGCTACTAACATGAATATCCTATAAATTCAAATATATTATTATTAAAAGCAATTTGAACTTATTAAGGTAAAAACCAAGTTAGAACAGCTAAAAAGTACATAAATTTATCTGCAGACAATTTGCTATCAGGAAAGTGGGCTTCAATCAATGAATTTACGTCTTGCTAGATAATTGTCTTGTGTCTATTTAAGAGACCCATAGGAAAAGTATTTTCTTTCCTGACAGGGAAATGGTATTTTAGACAAAGTTCTATGAAGAAATCTAATAATTTATCCTTGTTCCTGTAACCCTTACATATTAAGTCTCTCTCTTATGCTAGGCAAACTAGGAAAAGAAGAACAAGGAGAGTTTCAAATTACAGGAGCACCAGAAGCACAACTATTATTATTATTATTAATGGTAGAAATTTTTTCTTTTCATTCCTAGAAGTAATTTCTTCTAAAGACTTATAAGCACATGACTATAGACTTTTTCATCAGGTTTAATCTTGATGCACAGTCTCTGAACAACAGGACTTAAAATAATTTTTCACCTAGAGATATTTTACTTAAGGTTTGTATATCATATGAATAAGACAGGTTCTGATCCGAATCAGTTTCTTTGTTTACAAATCGCATGTGAAAAACCTTGCACTATAAAATTCCAATCAGTCTTTAGAACACCTAATAAACTGGAAAGATTATGATCGGATAGGCAACAACTATTTTTTTTAAACGAGTGAGATTAACAAATCATGGAACTCAATGCACCTTTTATATTATTCCTTCCATTCTTTTTCAGATTATGAAGTTCCCATAACATGGTTCCTGTTATGGAGTTGTAGAATCCTTATTTCTTCAAGAGTGACTGAACGAGTTTTTCAATATATATAACTGAAACTTGAACTGATAAAAGTTGCAAAACCTGCTCATTTACTTTTAAATATATGCGAAAGTTACTCACATAGGAGAAAATAGAAAAAAAATGCACTACTCTCAGATCAATTGGAAATTTTTGAGGTAAAACTGAAGCTATTCCCTTAATTTCCCTATTGCAGTTTTCTTAAAAGTGTTTCCAAATTAATCTTAAATGAACGTTAATCTTCAACCTGTAGTGAAACCACTACATTCACAACTGAATTATGATCTTGTCTGCATATAATATAGTAACTATTTTTCAAAGTAGAGACATTAAGGTTCAGGATAAGAAGTAGAGAATATCACAGGCAAATTAAACCAATGGCTTCTTCCACTGCCCTCCCTTCTTCCTACTTATAAGGGCACCAGAAGGCAGGTGTGAGGGAGGAACTGCACAGGTGGCATAAACCATTACTGTCTATTGGAAAGCCTTTACATTCTTCCTCAGAAGTTAAAAATGAATTACTGAGCATATAAACTATTTCTTCATTTCATTTTTACACTTAAATACTACTTTGGCATTAAAGAAACAACCCTAAAACTCAAGATTTAAGTCTTCATAGCTTAGGCAGATAGTTGGGGCATAACCACAGAATCTGAGGCTAAACAGCTTATACAATTTAGATCAATTCTATGGGCAAAATCTTAGTTACACTCCTCAATGTGAAAAGCAAGAGCAGTCATCTTGGGCCACAGCAAACTCCCATCAAGACCAACAAAATACTCCCCCCACACTGGCCAACATAAGATATCTAGAATGCATTAAAAAATAAGTCATACCTCCACAGCATGTTCTCACAATGGCCACCAATCTTTTGCATAATCAAGATATTTGGGCTCTTTGTGCTTAGCAAGAATGATGGATTTTTCTTAATCAATTGGTCTGACCATTTTTTGAAAACCTGGTAACTACAGGAATGTAGTACACTATGGTCTGTGGGCACTGAGTGGTACAGTGGGTACAAATGGAAAAGCACCTGCTCCCCTGCATTTCTGGGCCTGACAATTTCCACCAAACATTCCAACTGTACCATGATTTTCATAGCAAATAAAGTAATACATAAGCTATGACACTATATTGTTACAGAGTGGTAAGACCACAAGTGCCTAACCAAATGCAGAAGCCCTCAAATGATTATCAATTCAACATTTTCACCTTTTCTACCTGTAACAGTCAGCAAGAGTGCACCCTACCAACTCTTCAGAGACAATATTCCTTTTTTAATGAGAAATTTAGCCATTGGAGAAAATGTAAATCTTGATTTTTATTATTGTAGATCATCCAGATCATCATTTTAATCAAAATAAACATAAGAATATATTAAAATCTGTTTAAATGCATCTCACCAGTTCTCCAAGAAGTCTTTCACATAAAAAAAGTGCCTAAACAAATGAAGGCTGCTTAGTTTCCTACTGTCTGCCATGCAAGTAGCTACTTAAATTTTCATGATTGACTGAAAGAGAATTCAAACCTCAAGATTTGTCCTTTCATCTTGTATGACTCATAACAAAAATAATGCAACTGAAAAATCTTGTACTGCACTTCAAAGACACCCTAAGAATTTTATTGTCCAGCTTGTCCCGTGCTTTTAGGGATGTGCTTAACGATTCATAATCTGTTTCTTTAGAGACATTCTTCAATTGCTCAAGTTTTCTCTCTAAGGTTGCTGAGAGGTTATCTATGCCCAAAGATGTGTTTCGTGTAAGAATGTTTACAGGGAAGCAAACGTAACCAAACTTGGTTTACACTTGCTTTTTCCTACCATGTGGCAAGAAACATCTGTAGAGAACCCCACTTCCTTCTCTCAAATGAAATATCATTTCCTAAATTATGCCGTCCAAACTCCCGGGAGCAAAGTGCTATTTAAGGCTTTGGAGTTTGCCAAACTTGCAAACAATAAGCTGGAGATGGGGGTCATTTGCTTTTGTTTCCTTCTTCTTCCCTTCATCAATTAAGTGTGGGGAAAAAATAATCCTTAATTATTTTGTATATTAAATATGTCTAATTAAATAAAAATCATGGTTTAAAATACACTATAAGTAAGTTTTAATTTATTAAGAATCTAACTTAAGTACAGTAACACATCTATCTACTTTAGCTTTTACATCAAACAAACAAAAGCAGCCTGAACCTTCCAAATCCTTTAAAAAAGGTTAAAAGTTCCTTGAATTTCAGAAAAAATCAGCCAACACAATATTACTGCCTTTTGCTAAACTATTATACTGGTTTTGCTCAGTTGTTAAATCAAGCTGTTCAACTGGTTTTTCCATTTCATCAGCCATTTTGCCTTTGTTTATAAACTAGTTCTGTTAATGATCAAGCTCTCTTAGCTTTTTAGTACATTTTCTCCCTTAACTCACATCTTGGCATTTTTTAACTCTGGCATTTAAATGCCCTTAAATTTATGCTAAATATTTTGCTGGATTACAGAATGGTCTGAGTAACAATGCAGGAATATTTATTATTTAAATCATGTATGTAAAAAATACATCCTGACACTGTAGCTCCAAGGTTCCCAAAAAGGTTAAGATGAGACTATTAAGGCCCTCTGTTCTAATAATCAGCTCTTTTCAAGACAGCAATTAAACGAATGCTTTAGATCTAAGCACACGTTAAAGCAAAGGATCAAGGTAAATGGTTAAATACTTTCCTGAAATGAGGCCTAACTGTGCAGAAAGCACTCAACAAAGCAGTGCAAAACTGCATGGACTAAATGTAAAATTATTCATTATTATGCTGATGTCAGAGGAAACCTACCTCAGCCAAAAGAGAATGTGTGAACACAGCATTTTATGATATGAAACATGATAATGAATAACTTCATACTAAGACTCATTCATTATCAATACTATTACAGCAATTCCTCTTATGCCACTCATTTAATTATTCTGTCTCCAGAAAACTGAACGACAGATATCTCAGATACCTTAATGGTCAAGACTTGACTCTTAATCCACAGAGGGAAAGGGTTAAAAAGCTTTTACTTTAATGAGTTGATACATTTTATAATACAAAAAAAAAAAAAAAGGAAAGAAAAAAGTTCTTACTGGGATTAACATTTTAAATATGGTTCTTTGGTCCATCAGAAGGTCACGACATTACCACCATCTCCACACTAAGCAAGATAAAAAATTATCTCAGACTTTATCAATATGCTACCATTGATCTTAGGACTTATCTGAACGCAGGTGGCAGCACATAATTCCTGTGTGTTCAAACATTAAAGCTTAATTCACTTTGCCCATGTAATTTTCTCACTTTTATGGCCTGAGACAATGCTCTTCATTAAATACCCAGACAGCAAAAGACTAAAAAGACTACTGACTCCACTGGTTAGTACCAGTTATGTATCTATGTGTTGCATAGAAAATGTGTGTTCAAATGTATGTGTGCTCATAACACATGGGGTATGGAACAGTCACTCTCATTAATGCATTACAAATGACTAAACTTGTGTTAAGGCTAATTGAAACCTGTTCTTCCTTTCAAAATCAATTATTTTAAACTCCTCAACCTGAAACATAGAGATCATTTTCCAGTGCAGCACAACAGAGAAGATGACTTCTTAATACGTTGGGGTTGATTGCCTAAACATTGTTTCACTCGTTTCTATACCCTTAAAATTAATTTTTTTAATCTGCTTAATAGTGTTATTTAAATTCTTAAAGGTACATAAAACTTAAGAATCCTCATTTTGCAAACACTACAAAAACCAGCTTCTGTTCCCAAAATTTTATTAAATTGCGGTGGTAGCAAGATCACATAGCTACAAAACAGTCACTTAAGCTGAGTTCTTCCATCAACAAATACAGAAAAAGAATCATCTTGACATGAGTAATTACTTTTAAGAACAGATAAATTTGGTGTAAAACTCCCAGGTTGTCCTAAGATGGAATTATTAAATTCATTAATAACTGAAGGAATCCTTATTCTGGAAAAAACAAACAAACAAACAAACAAAAACAAACAAAAAAACCTTATTGTTATTCCATACTAATTTTTATGCTACACAAATATTAAGAAATTTACATTAACAGTAATAATTTAGATATCAAGTAGACCACTTGGGCAGATAAAACTCCAGCAAAGCAGATAAACTCCAGCATCAAAACAAAACATCAGCTGAGTGCAAAAATAATATGGGAAAGCCAGAATTAATGACTGAAGCAGGCTTCAGGTAAAAGGAGCACATTGCCATTTACAAATACAAAGACTCACAACATGACACCCCCAAGTTGTGCATTTGATTACATAGCTGACTGCTTAAATATATGTTTATGTATGAAAATAAGTGTTACTGATAAAAATACAGAATTAGGTACACCCTCAAAAACACATGGATGGTATACCGATATAAGGTCTACAACTTCATGCTACACATTAGGAACTTAAACTCTATTTATTGCCTAGGCTAGTAACCTTTCTCTTTTGAAGGATAGCTCATGCCTTCTAGAATCAGAGTAATATAAATAGAGCATGAACACAACTGAGCTCTTCAACAGAAGAAAAGAGGGTCTTAATGACAACAGGTGGAGCAAAACAGGTATTACTCAAATACTTGTTGATAGGATTCAAGAGTGCTCAAGGCCATCTGATGGTTAGGGCCACAGGAGAAATCAGCAGAGACCTAACCTAGCTAATTGTCTGCCTTGATTGTGATGATTCTGATTAGAAGAATAATCAGCTCTCAGCAGCCCTTAGGCAAAAATGCCAACTGAGGGCTTTTTTTTTTTTTGTCTGATGATGGTGCACTGCAGAATGAATGCCAGATCACATCATTAAACCACTCTTCCAAATATTAAAGGGTTTCCTTTACGAGCAAAGCCAACAACTCCCTTTGTAATTAGCTTGAACATTCTCCTTTGTCGTGTTGAGACTGTATTCACATAGCCTAAAAATATGCTACCTCCATTTTTTCTTGGATATGGAGAACCTGCCATACTTTGTGACTGCAAAACAAGAGCTGTACAATTCCAGCAGTTCCTGGGCCAGCCAAAGGTTATCTAATGTTTAATTAAATTATTAGGAGCTGGCTGCATATGGCACAAAATTAATTTTAATTCCTGTTTAGCATTGTTTTGACTGATTTAATCTAAATATGTCAATCCACAATAAAACATCCATTTTTCTTTCTCTAATTGACCACATGATCTCTACCATTTTTTTCAGTACATGATTCATATTCCCAGTCATCAGGAAACCTACAATCCAGACATATACAAAACAGCTTTCATACTATGTTTTCTCAATACTGCTCTCTTCTGTATTCTAAAACTTTTGGTTTATGACTACAGTAATTTCATCCTTCCACTAGTTGCTTGCTGTTGTAAAAAAAAAGTGGGTATTCACTTTAGTGCAAAGCAACATGTATTGACAATTACATTCCCAGGCTAGTAATTTTATGATGCACATGTTGCCACCATTTTTGCACCCTGGTAGATTAGCTGACTTAGTAGCTTCCGAAACAGTTAAGCATATCACACACAGAAAGCTTAAAAGCAATGGAACAAAGGAGCTCAAAACAGCTTTTCATAATGATCCAGCTTTCATACATATAGAAAGAAAGCCTTAAGAGCAGCTTTCAGTGTTTCAGTTGTGCAAGTAGATCTAGGCATCCTTCCACATAGTTGACCGAAAAAGTAGACCCAAAAGCATGTCTTCAAAACAATTATCTACAATGAAATACGAGCCATTTCATAAGGGAAAGCAAAGTCTGAAACATCTGATCTTTCACATCCTCCCTTTAAGAATGTCCACATTAATAAAGCTAAACATCTCATCGACAACAAGGTATAAATGTCTGAACAGCAAAAAAAATTAAAATCAACAGTCACTAAGTACACTTGACACCTAAAGATAATTATACATGCATGGGAATCCTGACAGCAGCAATTTCTCCTGTGCCCATTTTGAGCTATCTGTCTTCTAGAAAGTTCACCGAAAGAATGTGTCAAACTGTCTATTAAAAGGACAACCAAAATATGCAATAAACACATCCATATTTTAGCCTCTGACCCTTGAAAGCTGGCACATTTTTTACATTCTTCTTGTCAGGATAAGCAAGAATCAGCCAGTTGTGTGTATCTACGCCCAGCCCTGCTCAGGTTGCTAACGGGTCCTGTCCAGGGGGAGATGTGCAGAACCCTTTTACATTTACAGCTGTCAAGTGTGTTGCCGGAAATAATTTAACCAAAGAAGGAATGAGTAAATGTGTGAAAGAGCTTACTGCAGGCCTAGTTTATAGATCCTCTACGTGTCAGGAGACCATATGTCTTTGCCAAATAGAAATTTTCATGAAACAAAAACTGTCCCCAGCTCTCAGAATGCTGTGCAAGTACTGAAAGAGAAAACACGTTTTTTCCCAAACCCAGCTCCCTCCAGCTGTCTCTCCTCAACACTGTAGTTGAGGCTCAAAGTATTTCAGAGAACAGAAACTTTTTCAGTTGGCTCAGTGTGAGCTGCTCATTTCACCAAGACTGCTAATGAACTGTAAAACCAACATTTTGGTTCAGTTAACACTGGCATTCCAGTTTCCATAATGTATGACAAGCCTAACCTACTGAAGCAGTGCCTCTACCTTTGAGTCTTCAGCATGTAAGTTTCACCTGTATAATTTTGTTTTGCAAGCAGGATTTCTAGGCCATTTTTAACACATATATATACATATGCACCCCCTACACCTTACCTTAGTGTAAACCTATATATATATATATATGTATAAATACAACTATTCTTCTCATATGAAATCCAGTAAGTCACTCAACAATACTGTAATTAGAACCAATAA
>JAWMRA010000090.1:13628211-13644673 GCA_035584735.1 Pseudotriccus pelzelni | reverse complement strand
AAAGGAAGACCATTGCACAGGGCTTCTGGTATGCCCCTCCCCAGCCCCCCCACCGCCGAGTGCTTCAGACTAAATACAAATTGGAGTACCCTCCTAGGAGTCCACCAAGATCCATCTTAACAAAATGATCATGTACGTGATAGGCGAGGAGTAACTTGTGTGTTTTTCTTTGCCTATGAGAACGTCTGGAAGAAGAAGAAAAGGTTACTGTTTTGCCCATAATTATTTCTCCTCCCTCTTTCATCCATGCTATTCCCAGAACAAGCAGAGAGAACAGCACACTAGGACCACAAACTGAATTAATTACAAAGCTTTAATTTTTCACTTAGCTGTGTGCAAAGCAAAGGTACTGAGGAATGACCATTCACATGTGAAGAACTAAATTAATTTGCCCAAGAACATGAGTGCCTTCAGCACTTACAGAAATAACCCAAACGATTCTCTTACCTTGACAGGAAAACAAACTCTTTGCTTAAAGAAATGAAACAAAAAAGTACATACCCTAAAAATTCTTCAAACCTGGAACCTGATGCATTCCAAGTGATTGCCTTTCAATGTCAGAACTTTTTTTTAAACTACGCTGGCTTAAGATTTTGACTTTTTGTTACTTTTCTCCTCACTTGGCTGCTACTGCCTTTCTTAACTACCTATGTTAAATGAAAAAAATTACCTCAATTAGGAACATCACAAAATCCATACATTAGTATTTATTAAAGTTATATATTTAAAAAAAGCCATAAAGACTCTGTTCTGACAAAATTAAAAGATTCAAACAAAACCTGCTTTAAAAACACAAATCTGGCTTAACTTTCCAACACAAGCTTGTAGAAAACTTGCTTACTATAAAACAAAACAGAAGAAAAATGGTCAAAAAAGAATAAAATAATTATGTTGTGGGAGGAGACTGAAGGCAAGAGTTATTCAAATTACCGAGTGGTTTGGGGAGCTGGTATCAATTTCTCCCTTGAGATAAAATCCTGGGCACTGAACAACTTGGAATAGCTCACAGCTGCTCTGAACACAAGTCTTTTTATGGAAAATGTCAGGGAAAGAGCACAAAAAATTAACAAATCCTGCTACATTTATGTCTTGATTGATGAACTCAAGATGCATCAAGGGCTACTGTTATCCTACAGGCACATCTTCTCTACAAACAATAGCACAGTTTGAAGAGTCCATCTACCCAGCTTGGTGCAAGTCTCCTCCCCTTCATCTGCCCGACCAGAACCTATAACTACAGCACCCTTAAAGCACACAGAAAGTTCTTCAAACAGCTCCCCTCTTCCTATAGCAGCTGTAAACTTGTAAAAAAATGCAAAACTACATGTGCTGGAGGCAGTCACAGGCAACAAACTACCTAACTTGATATTTACCCCATTTTAAAGAGATAGCACATTTTCACTCTCACCTTCCTTTTTCAAATCAACTGAAACTAAAATGAAAACAAGGCAGTATAGGCTTCCCTCATGCTGTAAGAAACCCAGTACCAATAACATACTGCAGAGAATGAGTTTTCTCTCTGCTCTGCAACTGACAATGTGAAACCAATACTACAAGTGCCAAAAAGAAACCTGTACTAGGTCAAACAGTGAAGTATGTCTGAACAGACCAGTTGAGGTGGACAAGGATCTCTTCTGCAGCCAGAGCTGGCTCAAACATCTTCCTGTATCACAGAGACAAACCAAACAGGGAAAAAGGGAAGGTCGTTTTGGAAACAGAGGCAAACAAAACTACACTTCTTCACACAAGCCTTGCCCTATTGTGCCTCCTACTTTCCTTATAACATCCTATCTTGAGCAAAAAACATTTACTTAGTAACAGTAACAGAGCGGTGGAGAAGGTTTTTTAAGTTCAAAGTGGAGGAAGGACTGAATGAAGACTAGAGATGGTGGGAGCCTTTTGTGTCATATGTCTTAGCGAATGAAGCCGGGGACGCTTCATGCTGAATTAAAGTCTATGAAAGAGTCATCTACAGCTAGAATTTGTCTTAAAGTGTTTTTCTGTGCTTTGTTTTTATTTTATTCTTTTTCAGGAGAAGGGGACTAGATGGATGGGTTTATATAACAGAAAAATGTAACTAACTAGAATGCAAAAAAATGTATACAATCTGGATAAAGGAATTTTTAATGAAGGCATTGCAAATGACATTTTCCCTCTACTTTAGAATGCTGCAAATAGCAAATTAGCATATCTCAGAGTGGAATTTCTGCTATGAGAGAGATGAAAGGTTAACTGTCTAAAGAGTAAAGAATATGTTTGACATCTATTTGAAAAAGCAAGAGTCTTCTAATAAAAGTAGAGGCCCCATTTGATGCTCCTAATTCTTCAGTGTTTGCATACACTTTCAAATAATTAGAGAAACTCACTCCAGAAAGCCTAACTGAAAAATATGCTGGAAAAAAACAACCACTGCAGACCTCAATGCCTTGTTTGCTGGATTTGTTAGAGGGCTGTAGAGGTCACACTGATTGACAAGCCTTTGGTGCCTTTAGGAGAGTGGCTAATGTGTACACATCACTGGAGAGGCAAGCTCTAAATACTGACCATGCCTAATAAGCAAAGGTCCACCGGTAGGCTGAACAATGGAGCAAACAAACCTTCATGAACTAAGGGCAGCTGAAAGATTGCAAATTACATTCTCCAGCACTTAGTACCAATTAGAAAGCAGGAGGGTATGATATATCATGCAAATAAAGATCCCTCCCATGCCCCCCTGCTCCAAGGCATTTTCATAAAGCTAGCTTTGTTGCCAGTTCTTAGTATTCACCTTAATGCTGCATACACATGCCTAGGCTTCCACGTGGGAATTTGTTGTACTTGTTACTAGAGCAATAAAGTTGCTGAGTAAAGCAAACTGGATCAAGGTACACAGACTTGAGTTTCTATATCCTACCATAACCTAAGAGCTAAAACTGGGGTTTCATAAGGTGTGACAGAGACAGGAAGCCATAGCCAGACAAGGCTTCTTCCAAAGGAAGCCCACCCCAAACCCTCACTGCAGCCTTGCACAAACAGTGCCCTGTCCATTGCTCTCAGTACTTCCACGTTCAGTCCCTAAGCTCCACTTGGGCAGTGCAAAGGCGAAGTAATAGCACCGGGGTGTCAGATGATGATTCTCCCTTTTTCTAGCTCTTTCTAAACCACATGTTGTGAATTTAGTGGCTTTGTTCTATGCACAATTACAGACAGCAAACTGTTTCCACAGGCATGCCGTTAACAGTGGTTTACAATGTGATTCCATGGCTTTGACCTCTTGTCTATGTGCCTGTCTACTTCTGCAGCTGTTTTAACTTTTCCTTGCAGTTTTGAAGGCATGGTGTAAGTCATTAGGTTACACATCAAGTTGCATCTAACTTCAGCTAGCATTTTAAAGACAGCTGTGTCTGTTTAGCAAGGAAAAACAGCCTTACTCAGTGTTTAAATGTAACCTTCAACAAACAGAACTATTGACCAATAATATTGACTATGGTTTTCAAGCCCTACTGAATCTCTACACAGGCTAGAGGAATAATAACATAAATGTGATTAAAGTTTCAACAACAGTAGGTTACAAGTTAAAAAGAATCAGTGTTATTCTCTTTCACTGAAATCACTTTAGGCAGCACATTTGTAATAAAAATAATACTTTGATCTCAATACTTTTCAGTAGTAAAACTCTAGAGTATTTTACAAAGGAAATGGCATCAACATTTACATATAGGGTATCATTATTGCACAAAGAACTCCTTCCTGTTCATTTCTTTTTTTTTTCATGCAAGTTTCAAGTGCTCAGTGGGTAGGGCTGGGCTCTTCACCTATTTCATTTCACCTACTGTTGTGAAAGCCTAGTGTGCAGTCCAAGTGCGATAAGAGAAACAAGACAGAGAAAAGTCCAACAAAGCTCCATCGAAAAAAGGATAAATATGCCACTATGAAAAAATTCATGCCAGAGACAGCAAAGTTTATTCGTTTTATACTTTTTTAAGAAAAGAAGATATTGTCAGAAAACTTGGCCAGGTATCTATTTTTTGGCAAAACACAGGCATTCCTGAAAAAACACATAACATGAAAAAAGAATAAAATATGAGTGTACCTCTTAAAAGTGAAATTAAGATCTTAAGATCTTAAATGTGCCACAGTTATTTCGCAGACTTGCTAAAAATGCTTGGGGTTAAAGAAAAACGGCATCTTACTTAAACAGCTCCATTTTGACATTTTCTTTGAAAGCAAAAACAAACCAAAAAAGGCCATGCCCATATTTGAGAATCATTCTAATACTACAGCAGCTCTGGAACTGAAACTAAATGATACCAGCACAAGAACTGGTTTTCTCCTTTGAACTTTAAGTACTACTCAGTTTATGTCAGGTGTAATAAAATGAGTGCAACTGTGACAAAGCACAGTGACTCACTTACCCAGTCTTTCCCTATTTCTCATTGATAGCTTGTTTTTTCATTCTTGGAAAGGAAGAGGTGCCTTCCATTCATTTCGAACAGGGCACAGAAGTATTTCAGGAGGTAGAGGACTGGATGTCACCAGGACAACACAAGTAAGCACAAAAGACAGATACAAAGAACAGACTTCTTCAATGGCATGCTTGTCAGATGTTTCATAAATCACACTGTCACTGTATTACAACAATAACTGCTCTCTTGGAATGTACTCTGGGTTATCCCACTCTGTATGGGCTAGTTGATATAGTTTACAAATTCCACAGCTGGCTTGTCGCTAACTACTATAAATGGAATAAACCAAGAGATCGTTCCTCAGTTCTTGATACACCCTGTTACAGACAGCTTTCACAGACACAGACCACATGAGGTATTACCAGCCCTGATTACCAGGTTCAAGATAATGGCTCAAATCACAAAGCCCTCAAGGAGGTACAAGGGCCTGTATCTTCTGTGTGTTCCACACCACGGTGATTGCCATGCACCTGGCCCAAAGCACTACCAGGAGCATTCCTGCCAAGGTCACCACCTGAGTCTGTTAATTTTTAACTGTTGTAAAGAACATTTTTTCTTCTACCTAATTTTACTCAATCTAGTTTGACAGTGACAGAGGATGGGTTGAGTCTTCGTGATACTTCTCTTGAAAATTCACTTTTATTCCAGTTTTTATATCCATTATATTTATAGAAGTATGGGTAATCATGAGCTGAGGCAGGCTAGTTGAACAGCCAAACACAGTGCTTTGAAGTTCCTAAGTAGGGCCTTCATCTCCCTTCCTCCCAAGTCTCTGGCCCACACTATAGCATATACTTCAAAATATGTAACTGTATTTAACTAGTAAACTGGTTTAAAAATGGTAGCCTGTAAGCAAAACTTACCTACACATACTGTTTTTTTAAAAACAAAAACAAAACAAACCAAAAAACAACCAAACCTTCATCCATTTCTGCAAACTTCATTTCCTAGTCTGTTTTTTTATTTCCACTATACTTCTGTTGTTCTCCAAGTCTTGGCTGTTTCTTTACATACATAGTGGTCATGTCTGTGCAGCTAAACGGATCCACCATTCATTTCTGAGTTCTTCATTTCTGGCCTGCCCATTAATCCCAGCCATTGTTAGCTTTCCCTAAATTTCAAGTATTTCAGTGGCTTCAAACCACCAGACAGATTTGTTTTCATTTCCAAATATGAAAAAATCCATTCCAAATTACTCTAGTGTTGAGCCCAGTATAACTTTGTCCTGCAAAAGTAACAGATTTAAACTTTGATTTCCTGTAACCCTTTGCAGCTAGAAATTTCCATGGCATGGCAAAAACATCACTTTCTAATGCCTGGATAGTTTACAGATAAGGGAGATTGGTTTTTTATTTCAGTTATCACAAATCCAGTTACAGTAAGCTCATGAGAAACTATGAAAACTTCTAAAATTATGTAAATTTTTTTTCATGTAAGTAAAAGCTACGTGACTTTGTCCATTATCTAAAGCTTCCCCATGGCCACAATATTATTTACTTCTGATAGCAGAGTGGCTGGCAGACATGACAAAAATATTTATAGAACATAAGTATACTTAAGCATACCTGTTTAAAATTAAATAAACAAAGATCCATTAAAGGACAAAGGATGAAAACTGAATTAGGTATCAATGTCTCACATTGATACCAAATGACTCATGCCTTAATGTACAAAGTGATTTTAGATATTGTTTTATCTTATTTCTACACTTAGTAACATTTCTACATTTAGTAACATTTATTGGGTATTTAAAGCAGGTGGACCAGCAGGAGTAAAATATAAGCAGGTCATCTACAAAGATGACTTGTCAGTGCTTTTCTGAAAAATAAAGACTGAAAAGACACATAACTACTTATAGAAATCCTCTCAGATCACTTAACAGATGTTGGTCTGAGAACCTAAAAATAACAGCACCTCACAGCGGCCACCACCATTTTCAAACTGAGCAAATACTGTTACATATAGCCATCTAATTTTAGGGAATGTGTTAAATATCTAAATTACCTTGAAACAGTCCTAAGCTTCTGTGACGCACTTTCAGAGAACATCTTTTTGTAAAACTTGTGGCAGTCCTTCCTTTTCTTAGTCCCTTTGGCTAACGTATGTACCAACATGCTTAATATTAGGCCCCATATCCCCTCAGAAAATCCATCCATTTTTCAAACACCAAATGGCTAAAGCCAGCCATTTTACAAAGGTAAGAATGGAGGTTTTTTTTCTTCCACAACTGGAAATAAAAAAATTACTTTCTATGTGGGTGAGGTACAAAGGCAAGAAAGCTTCATATTTTAAATTTTTCTTGCAGCTTGAAATTTGAATTTTTGCAACTATCCTCATCCTACCAAAACCAACTGAGTGATGGTAAAGGCTTATTGCACAAGTTAATTGCAATATGTCTGGTTTTCATAAAGAAGTGACTTATATCAGCTACAACATTTCTGTGACTACTACTAAAAATCAAAAGGTAGTTGCATGAATTTCCCTTTCTCATAAGGATCAAGCCACCAGATGTTTTGATCTGTCACTTAAATTTACCTACCACAGAGAGCTGTGCAACTGGAAATCTACCCCAACTTCCAAACCGAGATGCAACATAAAAAAAAGAGAAGTGCTTGCATGTATATGTATAAATGCAAAACATATGCCATGGATTGTGCCACTGGATGCAGCATAGCCATGTTTTCAAAGGTAGGCAGGAGGAAATCTCAGTAGTGCACCTGCAGACCAGGCTTTCTGCAAGGATCGATGCTTCCAGAGAAGCATGAAAGGAGACCACATCGTTTTTTCTCAGCAAGGCTCTATCGCTAACAAAGAAGGCAAAGCTTATCGTGCTCAGTGCCCATACTCTACAAGCTTGCTGTAATGCTCAAAGGGCTTAAGTGCCCTTATCTGCCAACCCCCTGCTTCATTTCTTCATTGAAATAAATCCCTTTGTAATAACAAATGAGACTTGCTACTTAGCCTGTATGCAGATGAGGAAGGACAGAGCTGCTTTTACATCTGGCTGGCAAATGACAATCCATATGGGTAGCGTGAACTGTTCAGGGATTACAGACAAAATTAACTAAATGTATTCCCCGCCCTTCACCCACTATATTCTTTAACCCTTCATATTATAGTGGAGTAATCCAATACACAGTGATTTAAAGCTTTCTACATAATTTTGGTGAATGCAGTTTTATTTTAATTATTTTTAAATGAGCGATTTTCAAGAACACATTCCTGGACTCAGACTTGGCAGAAACAAGGAATGAGGAGAGCGGTTTCAAATTATTTAAACAGTGCCAATTCCTGCAGTCCTCTAGAGGCTTTCAAAGGCCTAAGTCACTTACAGAGTTCAGGATACCCTACAGTTGAACAGCTTAGGAATGCTTTTAAAAATTAGCTCTAAAGAGGAATACAGATGTTCATTGTAGCTATTAAAAATAAAAGGAAGGAGGGGATGAGCAAAAGCTTAATATAGAAAAAGGGGTTTCCTGAATATATTTACACATTCCTTAGATGACAATTTATAAAGTATGTGTTTTTAAGAAAATGTAGGTATTAGAATGTTACCAAAAACAAGGGATATTTTTAAAAAATAATTTTAAAGCTACAGAAATAGCCTGAGACTTCACTCGACAAGGGCACAGAGGTCTCGACTACATCTGTGATTTCTGTCATGTGAAGACAAAGAGGACATTCATATGTAGTAAAATAGTAAAGGATTAGTTTCAAAATGCTGAATTGTCCACTTTAAAACAAATTACCCAAGTTTCATCTGCAGTTTAAAAGCCCTAGTGTTTTGCACACCAACAACTCAAAATTAGTAAGTCACTCTTGCTTAAAATTAAGTAACTTCAAAAGCACCTTAACTACGAAAAAAATAAACAAACTTGAGAGAAAAACATGGGTTCACCTCCCTTCTCTTCAGCATTTAGTAAGTATTTATATACAGACTTATGCAGGTTATAAGCAGAAGTTTGTGTTGTGGAATTTCTTTGCATTCCTTTCTTCTCCTACAACAGCATTCTTATTTATCATCATATATATGGGAAATATGAACATAAACAAAAAATGTTATTCTCCATGCTTTCTTACTGACTTCCTAACCTGTCCTTCAGGGCACTGCCTGTGTACCAAACTTCCTCCCTGATCATAAGCACTACAAATATTCTAAAAATTATTTTTTCTTATTTTATATCACAGAGGAAATTTCACTTCAGGCTTTTTTATTTCTACTTGCAAGTCTGTTGATTAATAACAACTGTGATTGCAGAGACTGATGCAAACAGCTTACACCTTGGCAGTCATGAAATGCCCAGTCTCTGGAAAAAAAAAAAACTGAACAGGGGGAGCAAGGATGCAGGACTTACTTCTGAAAGGAACTGCTATCCAACTTACATGCACCAGTATCACTGAAAACAGTATTTACCTATCTACAAAAAATAAGCACTTTAGTTCAACTTTAAGATATCCTTTTGTGTATTCCAGTATGACACAGAGAAAGAAATAAATTTAATTCTTAAAACACCCTACCATTGTTTATTTGCTAAGGGATTATGTAAAAAAAAAAAAGGGGGTTGTCCAGCTTAACATCAGTAGTCTTAAGATAGAAGATGCAAACTGGTTCAATAATAGGCCACTGGGTACATTTTCTCTCAGTCAAAATTGCACATAAAATCTTATGAACATAATTTACAAATCCAGTGAGCATAAAGAAACGTACTGAAAGCATAAACAAGCAGAGGAACTGTGTTGCTGAAACACCAAGGAGTTCTATATGTTTCTTCTTACCTGAAAATTGTAATTAAAAGAGTTGACTTTAGGAAGTAATATGAAAGCAAATAACTTTAGTCCTGCCTGTATATAGTCTTTCATATGACTAAATTGGAGCTGCCTAATTGTTTCAGTGATATTGTGGTGAACAGACCATGTGAACGATGAGAAGTCGAAACTAGGGTGAAGAAGACATTTCATTCAGTCCCCACTCCAGCTCTCTACCTCCAGCCTTCTAGCATAAACCAGTGTGCAACCATCAATTCCTCAGTGTCACTTGGGTTAGTTCATGCACTTACTAGCATTTTTAAAAACAGACAGAACCAGGTTGGAGTGTAGCCACATATGCAGTAATGTCAGCATCACAATTAGACACAATTGACTTTAACTTCAGTCAGATGCAGCTGGAACAGCACATCCAGCCTACCTTCCGTCTATGCTATCTAGAGTTTAATGTATTGATGTATTTCCTTCCTTCCATACACCTGTGATTCCTGAAAAAACTTCTGGTCAATCACATTTTATGTTCTCTATTTTGACATATGCACTTAGAGATACACCTGGACTTCTTTGAATACTGAGCACATTGCATCTGGGAGGGATTTACAGAATTATACTGCTGACCATTTCCCTCTGTGATCAACAAAAATAATGATTTGATGAAAATACTCATATGCATAATTATCTAACAGGCAGCACAGCTGAAAAACTTTGAAAAAATCCAAACATTTTTCCCAGCATACTGATCATTATCAGAAATAAATTACTGGGCCTAGATGGTTGTCTGACATCAAGTCTTAAGATATGCAAGTACTATACGACTGTCCTTGGCATCAGTATTTTGACAGAAACAGCCAACAAGTCTCCCCTTCTGTACATCCATTCCTTCATCTTGCAAGAAACATAAAAAACTTTCTTTCTAGAATGAAATGGTCCATCCTGCAAAAGAATTTCTAGCCATATTCATCAGAACAAAATACTGTTCCATTCCAGTACCATTTATCTCTAGAGAATAAGCCAAATACTGTAGACTCAATATCACTGGATCAGGAATTAATTTTGCTATCACTGCTCAAATCAGATATTGTGACATTGCAGTTTTTCCTAACGATTTTTTTAATGAAACTGTTTGCCTTTTCAGCATTTACAGTTGGGTACAATGATATCTAAGAAAGGCACATTACTGTGAATCGCCTCAATTACAGTATTCTAATGCTTAGGTTTCGTAACAGGCAAGAATTTGACTCGCTGTCTTCAATCAGACTGTATAGAGAAGGTGGATTAAACCCATACCTATTAGTTTAAAAGTAGCATATAATTTTTTATACTAAGCAGGGCATTTTAAAAGTGCATTTTATATTCCTAGACTGGAAATATTTCATTGGAATATGATGTTAGGGCTCTCCTAAAACTTCACTTTCTAAGAGCTCACACATGAAAGCAATCAAGCCTCTGCTGGTATACAATAGGCTTTAGGCACGAAGATTAACAGACTCTGAACTGTGACACAAGTTGGTAATGTGTATTTTATATCTAAACTCTGCTAAAATTTCTCAGTACACCAAACTTTCTGGAGGGTGAAATGATGTGATTGAAGTTGTGAAGTCAGTGCATAGTGGACTCCCTGCCTCTCAGTAGGGGTGGTGGAAGGGCACAGGAGTGCTTTTGCTCCACAGTGAATCAAGGAACTCTTTCTAGCCCCCTGAAATATCACAAGCATCCTAACCTTCCTGAAAGCTGCAAAAGTAGTGCTTGGGAGTCTCTTTCTCATCTTAAAAGGCAAAAGTCCATAGTGTGTATTGCAAAGACTGAGGAAAAAAAATCTTTTGAATTGACAGGCTTGCGTCTCTAATAACTACTTCTTCCTTTACACAGCAGATCTTACAGTTTAATTGTATCATAACTGAGATGAATGGGGCAGTTCACAACTTAACTACAGATTTCAGCAAACACCACTGCATTGAGACTAATATTCAGGCAATCCTTTTTCACAGTCATGAGGGGCAAATGTAAACACAGGCTGCCAGAAACTGAGACCCTCAGAATACATCTGGTGTGCTTATGCTTTAGTCCAGTTTAAAATAAACGTCATGAAGTAAGAAAAGGATGTTAGCAGACACATTAAAAAAGAAACTTGTCAAATCCAATCCTCTACTCCATAAAAAGCCACAGAGGCAGAAATTTCCACAAGCTCAGTAAGTACTGGCAAAACCAGTATTTAATCCACACTTGGTGATTAGGACCACAAGTGGCAACAACCAGAGACCTGGAGACATCTAAAATTCTTGGACCAATAAATGCTCCAGTTTATCATCCCTTACCATACAAATAGCAAATCTTAAATTCTCTGGATGTTTTTCTGTCCTCCTGTAGCTATCTGTGCTTTCAGAGCATTGAAGCTTTTGTCACCTCCCTTTATGGAATGCTGTTTTCAGCTATAGCATATCTATTATTAAAGATTTCCCATTGCGTTCATTTTTTTCACAATGTTGACTTTTGCACTAAGAAGATAAAAAACCAGTAGCACGTGACATGGCAGTGAAATCCTGAAGTCAGGACATGCAACCGGTAAGTCATATACGCTGAACTGGAACTTCTAAGAACAACATTTCTAGAGTGTCACTAATTATTAAACATGCCCTGCACACAACAGATAGAGTAAATGCTTGCCACATTTTGGAGGAAACTCTGCCCACCTCCATCAACATGAGTATCATCTTTCCAACAACCGCAAAAATATTCTCCTCCAGCAAGTGACATCCAGTGTCACCAGAGCAGTCTTAACCTGCACAGTCACTCACGGGATTAAGTTCCCTAAAACGTACTCAACGTTGAGGCTGATGACGCCTCCAGAATGATTTTTTGGGTACTGTTTCCCAAATTTTTCTTATTCCTCTTCTATCAAACTTTGATTCCACAAAACAGCATGTTGTGATAAAGACACGTGAGAGCCCTCTCCCTGTTTTGTTTTTTTTAGACTAAAAGTAACAATTAAAAGTCCAAACAAGGTAAATGGAACAGCACTATTTCTCAGGAGAACAGAACTGAAAAGGGAAAGCATGAACTGAATAAAACTACTGAAATCAAAACAGGATTTCTTGAAGTATTTATTAACCTGTGAAAGGTGT
Organism: Pseudotriccus pelzelni; assembly: GCA_035584735.1. Classification (NCBI taxonomy): domain Eukaryota; kingdom Metazoa; phylum Chordata; class Aves; order Passeriformes; family Tyrannidae; genus Pseudotriccus; species Pseudotriccus pelzelni. Next base: position 13,632,342 of record JAWMRA010000090.1, on the reverse strand, counting down.
ATGTTCTCAAGAATCATGATCAGAGTTACTTTATTCTATTTTGGAAAATATTCTTATAAGCAAATAAAACTGGTTGACCCAAATCTGCTAGTGTCACCCAATATAATGTCAAATCATCACTACAGGGAGACTGCTTTGAGAAAGGGTAACACAAGGTCTCTCACAAAAAAGTCCTGAATTTTAAGTAGATCTTTCCTTGCTATGGGAAGCTACTGATAAACAGAAAAACAGATAACTGCAGCAGTCCATAAATTACAGCAGTGTATTGAATAGTGTGGCAAGGCAAAAAATACTGACATGCCATAATTTTCATGCTATATGCTGTATGGAGCAAGTGCAAGGTAAACAAAAAACCTTTTTTTTTTCATTTTGCACTGCAGTCATCATTAAGTGAATTTATCTGCAGCCTGTTCTAAGTGTACTTGGAGAAGAACATCACACAAATGCCTTCAAAATGCTTAGCTGTAATAAAACTATAATAATGATTTTATTTTACAGCTGAGCTAAGGTAAGGTGGAATTCAGGCATATAAATCCAAATTGAATTTTTAAATACTTGTACTTAGGTTTCCTTCAGAGATTCACAATGAAAGCTTTAAGTCTGAATTCCCAATATGGAGATTTTATAGTTTTAATAGTCATATTTTTATTTGCTCTTCTGCCATAAATTTGGTTTTCCCAAAATAAACAGGTCCTAATAACAGAAGTGGAGTTGCATCTAATCTTGTTAATTGTCTTTAAGAAAATAAACTGTGTAATATTTTCAGGGATCAGTAATAGTTCACATGGAAAAAAAAATTTAGTATTTACCACATATATCACTATAAGAAACCCTTCCTGTATGCTTAAAATAGCACACTAGACACTATTACACACAATAATTTAAACCTACATATATAATGTTGACATGTAAAATCCTGGTTATATACTTGGATTTATTACTTGCATGTTCCTTTGTTTTCCAGATTACAATGTATTTTCCTGCTGAAGTGGGTTTTTTTGTGGTGGTGGTGTTGTTTTGGTTTTTTTTTTTTAATGTGCAACTTCTATTAGACTTATTTATAGTGCAGAAGTAGCTGTATATTACCTGGAAAACAATATTGCACTCAGCTGAAAAATATACTCTAGTTCAGCTGAAAAACAGGCCAAATCCACATACACAAATATTTCGTTTTTATTACTTTTTCTTTTTAATACACTGAATCCCCATGCTAAACCATAAGGAAAGGTAGTTTTTACCGGAAATCACATGTTTTTCATGAGAAAATTCAACATAAGGATTCTAGTGCATCTTTAGGACCACTCCTCTTTTCATTATAAAATCATGGCACAGGTCTAATTCCAAGACAAGTTTAGCCTAAAACTTACTTTCTGCCTATTTTTTTTAGAAGAGGAAGTGTTTGAATTTTACTACCCAAGTCGGATTTACCTATTTTAAGGTTTTGGGCGTAGGTATGTCTACGGGGACAGGGATGGGGGGCCGTTTGGTTGTTGATTGTTTTAAATTAAAGACATTTCATAGTCAAAAGCTGTGGTTCAGAACTGCAGAATACTGCTTACTGCTGTGGGAAAGCCATGCTGTTTTGCTGGGGCTGTGTCTTCAGGATCTCAGTATTTAAGGCCATCTGGGTATCTGGATAGCTCCAGCGCCATATCTAGCATTCAGTGACAACAAGCGTGTATAAACTGTCCACCCTACTGGTGGAGTAAAGAAGAAACTTGTATAATTTCTATTTTACCAAACAGAAAATTGAGGAACAGAAAAAGTAAGTGGCTTATCCAGGCTTATGTATGAAGTCTGCTGCAGAATACAAAGTAAAATAAATTATTTTCAACAGTGTTCCAGCCAAAGGACCCACAACACCATCCTTCTGTTCCCTTTTGAGTGTAAACAGTTTTGAAAATGAGAGTGCAATATGCACCATGCATATCAAATGTGCAGAACTGCATGCTGCAGCAAAAGGAACATAAAACAGTCAACAAGAGAAAAATCACAAGAAGGTTGTCTTTACAGAGTGTGCTTTGACATAATACCTGGACCTTAAAAGCACACCAGAGGAAAGATCTCTCAGAGTTCTGTAATATGTAATAAATCCATATATAACCTAGATATATTATGCTAGGAAACCATTTTTGTTCATATAAATATTTTCCTTTTTTTTCTTTTTAAGTGTGTCACCCCTAAATACACATCAACTGTATGAGCAAGAGAGCAGCACATTTGTATAAGGTGAATAAGGAGAGGGAGCGACACTCCTCAAACTAAGGGCTGGCTAAGAAAATGCTGATGGGTAACAGGTAAAACAGTCCTTAGGCAAAACAAGTATGTATATCAAGTAGGGTCAGGACATGAGGGTTAATGGAGTATGGGAACAGTTTTGTTTTATGGGTCCCTGATAAAATAAATGATTGTACAGAGGACCATAAGGAATCCTTTACTGTCTGGAAGGTAAGCTTGAAAGAAAAAGCAACAGAGTGTGAACATTACATAGGACAATTACTTGTGAGGACCCCTGTCTGAAAGTGAGCTATCTGTTGCGATGTGTTGGACATTTGATAGGTAAAATCACTCTTGCCATTTGTGTCACGGCTTCGTTAACAGTCAAACAGCAGTGCTGAAAATTAATGACCTGCATCTAACTGCCCAGTGAAAATCTACTTTTTACAACAATGTTTACATTTGAGAATGGATTTAGCAGGTGTCAGTTACAGAAGACTATTTAAAAATAACTAATTTTAACTAGAAAGCATTAAAGCAGAAGAAATAAAAATTACAATCGGTAATTCATAATTTGTAAGGCAAAAGGTGGAAGGATTTGGACATAGATGCAAAGAGGCCATCAGTGATAAAGTAAGCAGAAAACTGGATGTTCTACATCAAAATGTATCAGAAAGCATGAGGGAAATGAGGACAGTGTATTACAATAAACACAAAAATACTTACCACACCTCTTTGGCATTCTGCTGACATCAAACTATTTAAACTGCTTAAGGTTCAAAGGTACCACATAATTATTACCCTACAGGATGGGGAAATACAGATGTTTTCTCACCTCAAAGGCCTTCAATTGTCTGCCAGGGAAGTATTTCTGCTGTGAGGTCTTCATGAGCTGACCTAACTGTACTGAAGCACGGGCTTTTAGAAAATCCCGCCGAGATAAGGAGCATCAGGACAGAACTAACTTCTGCCTGGACCTTGTGCAGTGCAAAGGGAGCATGGAGAGTGCCATTCCAAAAAGTCTGGCCATTCGTGGACACGGAAGGATTTATGTGATGATCATCAGAAAAGATTCATTTGAGAGCCAATCTCAATGCCATTTGCTTATGCACTTTGCAGAAGTGACATTGGAATTCCAGCTGGAAAAACCTAGTGGGTGTAGCCATCCTCAGACACAAGTGGGCTCTGGAACAGCCACTAGACTCTGTCATACTGGTTATTCACAAGTGCTCTGAGAGGATAGAGGTATTTATCAGTCTTAAAGAAAACTGCTAATTTCTTTGGCCACACGGGAAGTAAAGAGCTATCAATTCTATTAAACAAAATAAGCACGAAGATCTTCATAACATGTATGCAAATATACCTTTTCTTTTGAGAAAAAAAGTGCTGCCTCCAAGCAGAAGATGGTCCAAAGTAAAAGGCAAAAACACAGTAAGTTTAGCAAATGAGATTTCAAAGACAGAGCTTCTGAGATTTACCTCTTTGTATTCGGGGTTTAGGGTAATGGTTCTTGTATTGGATGGTTCATGGTTTCTAGATTTATGGGGACCCATCTCAACTGAATTCTTTAAGAGCTGATATGACACAGATGCCCATTACCCAAATGGACAGCACTCTCTATTGATCAGTGTTTCACTTAACAATCCCATTTGTCATTATTTTGTCTCTGCCCTCATCTGTGCCAGATAAAAAGAATGAAATAATGATGCTTTACAATAGTTTATTCATCTATAAGGCAAAATAAGCAATTAAAACAAGACACAGAACCCTTGGCACATCTACCTCATTTTTACATATGACAGGCAGAGGAAACAGAGAAACTTAGTATCAGAAAGGAGCAAAATAAATGCTACAGTCACTACAAACTCTACTTATGTCAAGTGCCATGTTCCTTTCATAGCTTTATGAAAGGCT
>JAWMRA010000090.1:13613308-13628180 GCA_035584735.1 Pseudotriccus pelzelni | reverse complement strand
GTGGGAAAAAAAGCAAAAACCTCAACAAAATAATAGCAACTACCTGATCTTATCAACCAGTGAATCCCCTAGGGAGATGCAACTGCATTTAATTTGATTTATGCAGTTTGACTGCAGCCATCCAGTATTCCCACACATATAGTATGTCTTTTACATAGTTCTCATACAAAAGATTAGATTAGGCATGAGAAGAGCAACACTGAAACATTTAATGTCCTTCTTCATAGCACACATAAGCACCCATGTCACGGAGACAGAAGCTTTTTTTATTCCTTCACCGAACACGGTAACAGAAATAATTAAACAACTTCCAGACCTGAACTGCATAGTCATTAGCAAACAGTCAATGATTTGAACTGCCATTAGAGCTTGAACTGCACTTTGCCCAGGCTTTTCAACCCATTTCCATTCGGAAAGCCTTCCATATCCAGATTTCCCCTGAGAAATGTTTTATGATGCTATAAAGACTGTCAACCAGAGACAAGAGCCCCTTGGCACCTGAGCCACAGACAGAAGTATCAAATAACCCTTAATTGCTGGATGACACTGGATGGCTGGGCTTGAATTCTGATCTCCAAATATTATCCATGCAGAGATAAGACTGTTATGATAGCAGCAGATAAAACCAATTAAAATGGAAACCAGTGAACATATCAAGACCCTAACTTGCACCATAAATAGAGTTTAATCACACAAGTGGCAAGATGCAACATCCTCTCTCCTGTATCAAGAACACATATCTCCTGTATCAAGACCTAACCTTCTTCTGCACTGGAAGGATGCATGCAGATAGCTGAGGGAACAGTGTAGCGTGAGTGAAGGAAAACACTGCATGTTCAGGACTAAACACAGCAGCTATTAATGACTCCTATAAACCCTGCTGGATTGCAAGTGCTGATACCAGTACCACATATATGTTAATTTTAAATTTAGGAATATGTTTACAGCTTCAGCCACCAGCATGAATATTCCAGTACAATTACAGGACATGTATTTCTCTTTTGCCTAACATCTGAGCAGCTTCTGCTCTCCATTCATGCAATTCTGCAAGCATCTCTGTATGTTATTGTTCATACCCTAATCTACTTCATTATTTATCTCAATGTTGTTGTCAAAATCCTCTGATAAGGCTGTAAACTTTAAATTTTTACACACTCAACAACTAAGAAATACAGCAAAGATGTTGCACATAAAAGGGACAGTGAAAAAGAATTTCTTAGTAAGCATATAGAATTTTGTTCATTTGGCAGAAAAAGGCGGAAACATGAGAAGAGAGAAAAATGGGAGGGTTGATACCAAATTTAATTAATGGATCCCACAGGGAAAAACCATAATTGACCGCTAGCAACTAGTGTTAATAAGGATGTTAAGAAATAAAAATTCAGCTATAGCCAAAGAAAGGTTAAAACAGAACCATGCAACACAGTGCTGCTTAGATCATCTTCCCCTCCCCATCAGTTTCATTCAAAATTCAGTTAGACCTTTATATGTCAATAGGAATAAGTGCTCAGTAAATAGTAAAACAAACAATAAGAGAAATACTTTAAAATTCATCCATCCATTATTTCTGTAGGGCTACTAATCTCTGTGAGAACTCCATATAAATATGGACTATCAGAAAAAGAGAACAGAGTCCTGACTCCCATTTTACTGTCTTTCTGATTTTTTTCCTTTTTTTAAATACTGCATTGCTGTGATGTTATTTAACCATTTAATAACGCTATTTAAACTTTGCAAAGTGACTCTCCAAGGGACATCATCTAAATGGTTTTTCACACACCCGTTTCAGTCAATTTCAGATGACGTTTGCTCACATCAGAAAGGAAGAATACCCACTTTTTCTCTCCCTTCATAACCACCCTTGCAAACTGTTAGTCTAAATATCTAAATAAAACACTTCTTCAGCCCCCCTAAAACTAATCTTCTATATAACCAAAGATTTTTTGTCCAAGCCTTACCATATGGACATCTGCATCCTTCGTATTGTACCTCCCTGCTTCTCACTTTATGAGCATAACTCACTCAGAGAACAGAAAGCAGGAAAAAAGGTGTCTGAGTATGTTATAACTGGCTTTAAAAATACAAATTATAATGTTTTTAAAAACTGATTACACTGCTTAAAGATCATTCCTGAAATCCCAGTCATCTCTTCTTACTTCTTTTTAGCTTTCAAGAAGCACTGTGCCCTTTCACTATTAGCATTCTCACTGAGCCCACAGAAATCTAAACACAGATGAGAAATGAACAAAAGCTTAACAAAACTACAGCTCTGGTACATAAGCACGACACATCTGAGCTACAATTTTACTATTTAGTTGACTTAAAATGCTTTCAAGTATTTTTAGTCCATTTGTAAAAAAATCTGCTTTTCCATAAGTACCTCCTTTTATCTTAATCAAAATAATTTTCTATTATTTGCCTGCATGGGTACAATTTCTGAAACACCACATTTTTCTGTTTTTGTCTGTTGTGACCCTCTTCATTTGAATCAGTGAAGTAATTCTTGGATCACTACCTCTTTTCTCAAAAATATGGCAAGCAGAAAGGCCTATTCAAACTTACTTTATCATTCTAGTTTTGCTTATTTATCTACAAAATATGGTTGGCAGCACATATATGCAGTGCAACTCTGAGCAACACACTATTTCACATATGTATACTACCTCTCTTCAGCGTTCAAACCATTCCTCTGCATATTATTGACATCAACAGCTTGCTCTTCTTCACCTCTTCTGAGAGAATTAAATACTCCCTTCAGAGCAAAATGGGTTTCAGGAACGAAGATAATTGGCTAATGCTTCCGTATTACTCTCTTATGAGAGGGACACAACTCAGTTTGTCTGTACAGTTTTACTCCTCTGTAACAATAATTGGAGGTTTTGCACCTTCACTGCTCACATTCACTTTGAAGTTTTCCCCCTTCAAGCTTCTCCCCTCTCTGCCCTCTTCTCACTTGTTTTGATGTGTTTTGCACATTTCCTGCTATTACAATTAACAATGCACGTACAGAAACAATAGCCACTGTCACAACACTCACAGCTTCAAAGCTCTCTCCAACTTGCAAGACATAATGCAGAGAGGACACTAATGAAAAGGCTGAATTTAAAATCCCATTTATCCTGAAAAGGTCATGCCACATTGAGATGTCCTTGGGAGACTGCTGGGAGACACTGTGCTCTTTCAGTGTTGTGGTGATCATTTTCTCAGCAAGAGAATTATGCTTTACATGTCTGGACTGTTTAAGGGTGCACACATGCTAATTTAATTTATGTTTTTAGGAGAGCTGAAGCTTTTATAGAGAAAATGCAAGGGGCTATAGGTTGCACTGCATGCACAAGGGATTATGTCTGTCTCTCAAGAGCTAAAGGAAGAGCTGCAAGAGGCAGCAATGAACATCAGTTCAATTTCTTCGTAATGTTCTTAATTCACAATCACTGTCTTGCAAAGAAACTACTCCCATACACAAAAGGGATTTAAGAAAAATTCACCCAGGGTTTATAAAGATCTTGAAAAGTGTTGGACCATTTATACTCTAAATAATTAGACTAACCCATACTGAGAACAGATGTATTACTACAGGCAATGGCTATGCTACTGCTGTTTCGCTATTTGAATACCTTTATGCCAACAGTGTTCAAAAAAACCTCTAAAAAAGAATTAGTCCGTAGGTTTAGTTACTTAATACACTTTAGTTGCTTAGTACACTTAGAGGAGGTAGCAGCCACAGGTATTACATGGCATTTCAGACTAAAAGACTCATTAGCTATCTTATGGTCATGACTATTTGTTCCACACTATTTTAGGAAGTCTAGGAATTTCTGTGCACAGAGACAGATGTCCTGACAGACTGAGATGAAACAACAGAAACAAGAAAATTTCAAAGAACAATAAAATTTTAGCCCCTTCTTATATTACAGATTATTGACTAAGCTGAAATACAGTTCCTATGCATGTGGGTATAAGCAGAACTAAAATCACACACTGTCAGTGAACTAGTCTTTTTAACTACAACCCTTGAATTCAGAGGTTTTGTAAATATATTGGGACAATAAATCCTTTTAAGCCACACCTTCAAAGAGAAGACATACTTGAGAGACTCCATATCGTCTTGAAGTTCCATTCATTTACTTTTATTACATCCTAGTTTTGAAGAAAACAGTGCTGTATGTCGCAGTTCAAGGCTAAGTATGAGCATTGTTATTTTACGTTTTGATTACACAAATCTCAGTACAATATTGGGCATGTGAAGACTGGTGTAAATGATGTTCAGTAAAGAGAACTATGGGTTAATGTGATTTCACCACATTCTGTGTTAAAATTTCCACTTTTTTAACACTTCTTCTTGTCATCCACACACAGACTGTTCTGCTAGTATCTTCACAAGTTTATGGCTCAACTAGGTATTAGTCAGAGGCCCTATGCTACAACTGATCACTGCAAGATGAAAAGAAACAGAGTAAGTGAGTGTACTTTTTATTTTAATTCTTCCATTTTCTTAATAATTTTCTTCTGAAAGAGCAGTTTTGTCTATGTTTTTGTTTTATGACTCGAAAAGACTTGTAGGAAGCAAAAACTAAGACTCTCAGGAAGTAAAAATACATGGACAAGATAATATCATGGTCCTGATGAAGAAAACTGAATGTCAATACTCTTTTTTATGTCATTCTTCAGACACATTCTTAGCTTGCTGTGCAGAGGACCAGGAGTCTACATGCTCAAAGAGGTGGGAAAAAAAAAGGAAGATGCAGATTTCAGAACCTGGTCCAATGAAAACAGGAATCAATGTATATCAAATGTGCTCAAATGTATATAAAAAACCTGCATCATGTGGGCAGATAGAAAAAGACACACCTTCTCCTCCAGTAGCAAACAGCTTTAAGTGTCCTTGACTAAGTAAACAAGAATCCAGACCAGTGTTTTCTCAGTTACCAGAGTGTATGATACAAAAATACTTGACATATTAATGCAGCAAGACTCAGAAACTCAGTGCAGCAGATTAGAAAATACCTAAGATATCTCAAATTCATGTAATTAATGGATTTTTTAAAATCTAATTCAAGGATACATATACATATAAGTATATATGTATATTTCCCTCTAAAGGGGGCAAGATAGCATTCTTTACTGTCAAATGTTTAGAAGCTGAATTAAAATTGTCTTCCCTGCCCCCTTCATTCTTTCTCCCTCACTCAGATCCCACAACACTAGGGGTGAGTTTTGTAAGTTTGTTCATATAACAAATTTCAACAGAACTCATTTGGAAAATCAAGTCAAATTCATGGATAAACGCCAGAGGGACCAAGGGTTAAGACAATTAGAAGGCATACTAAATGGGCAAATTTAATTCTTCATTGCTGTACCTCATGCCAAATTAAAAAGCGAAAAAAAAAACAAACACAAAAAAACCCCACCTAACCCAAAACAAAACAAACAAAAAACTTCCAACAACAACAAGGCAAAAACTTAAAGTAAGCTGACATCTGGCAGCTTCTCCTCAGGAGAGGTCCAAGATGAAAATAGCTAGGGCTCCGAAGAACCAAATCAGCATGCATTGGCAAAGGTGTCTCTTCAACACAGGTGTTCTCCATCTCTCCGTTTCTTCAGGACAAAACTAACTTGCACATATAAAAATAGAAGACAGAAAAAACACTCAATTACTCTGAATCTTGAACCTCTTGCAAGTAGGATAGCAGCTCTGTAATCTATTTTAATGTGTCCACATAGGGCTATTCTCCGTCTTATCTTTGCATCTAAATGGCAGTAGGGAGGGGGAAGAACGAGATTTTAAATAGCTATCTTATGGATTTTATTAGAAAAATATACATGGTCTTCAGGTATATTAATTGCTTTGGACTCTATTTTTTCAAATTTATGACCAAATATGTTTGAGCATGGTCTTCTCAGTAATTCAAGACACAAACCAACAAGCTAAATAATATGGGCAATTCATCTGCTTTCATAATGAGAGGTCAGCTGGCACTAATCCAGTATTTCCCATTTATAAAACCCAATTTCTCATGTCATTCTTCTTTTGCCTAACTTCCCACAATTGGAACATTTCTGTTGGGTGTTTCAAACAGAAAAGAAGCCTGACACAAGACAGTGCAGAAGAGAAGGCAGAAGGAAGCAAGGCAGGCAGAATTGGTACCCATTAGAAAATGCTTCCCTATAGAGCCTGACACGGAGACTCCCAACTCCCATCACTCTCTTCTTGTCAGAAGATACCAAATCCCATCAGCAAATCCCTCCCTGCACAGTAAAAGATGACAACTCCCATGCAAAAGATGACAATCTGCTGTTACCATTATTCAGTTACCTGAACTAGCACAGAACTATGGAGTGAATTACAAATGCCAGCATTCCCAATGATCCCTGACACTTTTGTTATGAAAGAAGTGCATTTGAACACTTCAGAAGAGTGTTAAAAACATCTGTCAGATTGCAAATTCAATCTTTTTGAAATTACAAAATGCTGAAAAGTTGCCATTTTACCTTAATCTCAGTCTGCACGTACTACAATATAGTCCAATATAATGTGATCATATTACTATTTTTTCTGTGAGACCCCTGTGTCATTAAAGTCAGAGTAAAAGAGTCTGTTCAAAGAACAGTTAATTTTTTTTTCAGTTGAACATTTCAAGTAACAGAACTGAGGGTGTTTTTCCCCATTTAAAAAACAGTCTTGCATTAAAAAATGCCACAAGATTCTCACTGCCTCTTACTCAAGAATTTACTCAGGTTGCAAATATTGATGAAACTTACATTTAACACTTCTGTCAGTTGAAGGGCTTTATTAACTGTACTGCACAGAGATGGAATTGAAGCACAAAAAGGTTAATGCACGACTGACCAACAATTTGGGCCCCGTGATTTGCAATGGTTCAGGGTGTTTAGCTCTTTGTCACTCACGTTCAAGGCATAGTTCCCATTGACTACAATTGCACCTGTGAGAGTTCAGCACATTTGCAAATCAGATCCCGAAATTTCAACTCAAGTCACCCAGCAAATCAGAACATGCAGTTAATAATCATCTGTGCAACATTTAGGTTAAACCACTTGCCTGTAATCACATGGAAACTTCTGGAAAAGTTTACTTCACTCAATAAATCATATTCTTCCTCTGCCTAGTACATCCCAAGCACTAGGTGAAAATGTACCTTATTGCCTACTATATAATACACTGCACCACTTTCTGTCCAAGAAAATGCTCCTGCAACTAATTCTACTTTGTAAAGGAAATCAATAAAATAATAAACCACTCAACAGCAAAATTTCTAACCAAAGCAGCATTTTTACTTTGAAAGAAAAGGACCCAAGAATCCTTCAGGTAACCTCAAGCACTTGGCTATGACTATTAATCTTTTTTGAAAAGTCCTTAGATAGTAAGGTGAAGAAGAACAGTTAAAAAGGTGAAAGATAGCTAAGATAAACAGGGATAGCTAAGACATAGAGAAGGGAACACAAAGAATTTGGTTAGATGACTAATTTCTCTTTAACAAGGTCAAACTACCTAAAGGTAGGAGACATAAAGGAAAAAACCAGCAACACCAAGAACACCTATCAGCATATATATGGCACTTCACACGAGTAAACTACTTTAAAAATTAACTAATTAATCCTCACAACCCCATATTCCCAATTGATGCAGTAAGGTATTATCAACCTGCATTTTACAAGAGGAAATTAGGGCAGAAAGATTAAAAGCTGTATTTCCAAACTGTCCATTAATTCTGTGCATCAATCTGGAATGTACAACTTGAGACACTGAAAAGGAGGACATCAGATATTCTGAGGACCCTCAGCTCCTGCGAAAGCAGCACCAGTCACAAAGAAGATATCCGAGAAAAATATCTAAAGTTTGGCACAGTGATAGAAACATATGAACGTTAGAATTTAGAAACATTTTTTGAGGGGATTGTGAGTAATACATGAGTTCGAGACAGAGCTGGGCCTGATAATAATTCAAAATTGAATTCAAGACACTGAATTTAATATTCCTTAAGGAAAGGCAGCTAGCACTGAAAGAAACCTCTGAATGAAGCCCCTGTGCTAGGCAACTAAAACAATTCAGGGAACAGAGGAGGAGGTCCATGGAGAAATGAAGAGGGCTAAGTCATGGCTAGTGAGCACAGTTCATCCAATGCAGACTGAATCCGGTATTTGTGGAATTAGAAATGCAGGCAAGGGGGAAAACCACAACACTTGTACATACAAAAAGCCTTTCTGCCTCTAAAGAGTACAGCAATAAGCAGTATACAGGTCCTGAAATCCAGCAACCGTGGCAGCTTCCCAGAGTCCCCACTGCTGGTCAGACTGCAGATGAGCTTCTTCCTCTGCAACCTGTATGGGTACCAAACCACATCCAACCCTCTCAAATGAAAACCCTCACATGAAAAAATCTGATCCTCAGAGATTCTTTTGATTGCTTGCAGAATTCCTGGTTCTCTAAAGCAGACAAAAGAAGCATTCGGAAAAGAGCAAATACTGGTTTTTTTGTATACTTCAAAAGTAATTCTTTTTAACCTTCTGAAAACCAGACTGCAGATCAAGACCACACAAATGAACCTTTTGAAGGAGTGTATTTCCATATGGACAGACACAATTCTTAAAAGTCACACCCAGAAAATGAAAATCCCCTCTTAATTTTTAAACTGTGGCACACAAGCTTACCTATACTTACTATTTGTAATGAATGCACCTCAATACATTGGTAACAAAGGTAGCTGACAGTGTGCACCCACAACAAGCTGAATGCAAGGCTTGGAACACATGTTCTTCCCTGTTGTCTAAACCCTTTCCTCACTTCTCAGTAAATGAGGAAATAAAAACTACACACTGAACCTGTCATGTTTCTTACTGCATCAAAAACACATCTTCCACAAACATTACCTGTCTGTCAAGACATCAGGCAGGCCTTGGCATGCCACATAGTGCATGTGTTTTGTGATCTCAGCTGCTAGCCATATATATATTTACCCCATCAGCTACTGTATTAAAACCCTCATGTTTGTGTATCTTTAGTAGGACATGAAACATAACTGGTATCAAAGAGTTCATTCTCCTTTTTGGGCATAAAGAAGAAAACCACTATGAAATAAAAAATCCATGCTACAGAGAACATTCAGACCTGTATTAAATGAAAACCTACGTGTGTGATTTCTGGCTTCTGAAGGAAAAACTTACAACGTTTTCTAAGTGTGTTTCTTATACCAGTCTGGTTTGTAGAGCACTGAGCATAATGTGCTTCCTCATCCTCCATTCTGACCAGGACATTTCACAACAACCCCTCTCCCCCTGCCTAATCCATTTACAGAGGTTACAGAGAACTAAATTTCTGCTCTCAGCTTTCAACAAAAAAGAATGTCTGCTTTCAAACCTTGCCGTTTTCTGAAGAAGGACAAGTATTTTATCTCAGCAATTCTTATCATTCCAAAGGCCGTTGTTAATTACTTTAAGGCTGGGGTCAGAAACCTGCAGTTTGAAAGCCACAGGTAGCTCTTCAGCAGCATGTGTTTTGCTCTTCAATCCTCTGGCACCAGCCCACAATTTTCAACAGCACACAAGCACAAAAGGAGGGGTTTTTTGCCAAGAAAGGGCCTTAATGGCTATGTAGTCAACACAGCTCCAGAAGTTCTCTTCTATATCTGCTAAGAACAAATAAAACTTTTGAAAGTCAGTTTTGACAGGTAATGTTATCTCTTGCCTCTCATTAACTTTCCTGATACTTTGATTTGCACACAAAACAAACAACAAAGTAAATAATTATAGTAGCATCTTGATAAAACAGCAAGCAATACTTCCTAAAAAGGACATGAAAAATTATAATTCTGCATGCTAGGGATTTTGTTTTGCTAAAAAAAAACCAAAAAAACCCAAACAAACAAACAAACAAAAAAACAACAGGAACACTAAATGTTGTCTTTCCTGACAGCATTATAGACTGGTTTGCAGCAGAGACATTTTGGTACAGACTCAGTCTTTGATCCTCAGTCTTTGATCTCTTTCTCTCTTGTAATGGATAGCACTTCTCCAAACAAAAACAAACTTGCCTAGGCACACACAGATGGAACAAGGTTTTCCTTTCCTTTTGTAACTTTCTGGAGGACAGTTAATGACTGAAAATTGGAGGAGAATGGAGGGACCAGAACAGGAGAGAGATACAGTTTGTAAAGGCTGTCCTCCAGTATTGGTACTGCTGCTCGATTCATCCTTGTGATCAATTTGGTTGTCTCTGGAACATCTGCTCAAAAGCTGACAAATGATGAATCCCATCTCAGAATGCATAAAGCAGAAAAACAGCAGTCTGATAAACAGCTAACAGAAGAAATATATGCACCTTTCATAACGAAGACAAATCACTCATTCTCACTAAGTGCTTCCAACAGGAACACTAATTCTGCATTTATTTGGAGAGCATATGTACTGTGTCCAAAGCAATGCATTAAAAAATATCTCCAGCAGCCAATTGGTTTGATTACATTACTCTTCCCCAGTGTAACAACAGCTCTGAAACAACAAAAATATTAAAAGAGCCTCTATGAAAGAAAAGTCTTTAGCAACATTTTGTAGGGTTTAATTTTTTTCATTCTTGCTTTGAAGTTGGGGGGCGTATGGTATGGAATGCTTTTCTCCAAGAAATACCTACAAAATATCAAGGTCACCCAACAAAGGCTTTCATGCACTTTCTCTTAAACACAGCAGTTATTTTAACTCATAACTCCAAGAATATACTGCAGGATTCTCTTTGGTTTAGATCTGGTCATATGATTTTCCTGACACCAGGGGCACTGGGTAAATTGTAGTGCTCTTCCAAGCTGAAGAATGGTCTTTTTTAAAGCAAGGATGTTGATGAATTGTTATTTGCAATGGCCTAAGCAAGCACAGAACACCATATCTATTCCTCCTTCTGTGCTCTCCGGAATGATGAATGGAAAAACAAAGCAGGAAGAGTTGGAGACCAGCCTGAGCTGAAAAACGTAGAAGATATAAGCAGGATTGTTTTAATCAAACTGAGAAGAAAAGCAGCTCTTTGTATTATTCTTCTAATCTTGTCTTATGATTGCAAACATAGAACATGGGAAATAATGCACTGCCTTTCTTTGAAAACCGTTAATGAGATGAAAGTAATGCAAACAATCACCCCTCACACTCTGGGACACAGAAAATACTCTTTTTTACACAGGCAGTTTCATGTAAACCCTGACTTACAAGTTATGATACGTTTGTAAAGTCAACGAAGATGCTGGGGTACACACAGATTCATTAGTTTGCAAGTGCAAAGTAATATTTACCTCCCCAGGAGTAGCTGGATGATTTATATCCTACTATGTAGTGCCCATAGCATGCATATTCCTCACGAGAGTAACATTTACTCACACACTGTGGATCATAGAAAGCAATTATCCGATACGCAAGTTTCATGAATTTAACAGGTATTAGCTGTTTCCCACAAGATGGATTGCACAGTCCACTAAACATATGCATTCCCTAATTCTAACAGGGATTCAGACAGACTGGCTTAGAGAAGGGTTCAACATACCATTAAGACAGACCTGGAGAACCTTGAGGAGCGGACCCACGTGAATTGCATGACAGATCTTGCAACATGGGTCAAGGCAACCTCTGTTTTAAATACAGAGGTATTTAATTCCTGGCAGAGGAAGGGATTGAGAGCAGCGTGTGGGGAAGGACTTGGGGCTTATGGTGGATAGAAAACTAAACATGAGCCAGCAACATGCACTTGTAGCCCAGAGAGCCAAACACATTCTGGGCTGCATCAAAAGATGTGTGGGCAGCAGGTCGAGGAGGTGATTCTGCCCCTCTGCTCTGCTCTGGTGAGATTCCACCTAGAGTACTGCATCCCGTGCTGGAGCCCTCAGCACAAGAAGGTCATGGACCTAATGGAGAAGGTCCAGAGGAGGGCCATAAAAAAGCCCCTCTCCTACGAAAAAAAAGCTAAGAGAATCGGGGTTGTTTAGCCTGGAGAACAAAAGATTCCAAGGAAACCTTTCAATTAAAGGGAGCTTATAAGAAAGATCAGGAAAGACTTTTTAGTAGGGCCTGGTTTCAACCACAGGACAATAGTTTTAAACTAAAAAAAAAAAAAAAGGCAGATTCAAACTAGACATAGGAAGAAATTATTTACAACAAGGGTGGCGAAACACTGGCACAGGCTGCCCAGAAAGGCTGTAGATGCCACATCCCTGGAAACATCCAAGGTCAGGTTGCATGGGGCTCTGAGCAACCTGATCTAGCTGAAAATGTCCCTGCTCATTGCAGGGGGCTTGGACTAGATGATCTTTAGAGGTCCCTTGCAGTCTAAACCATTCTATGATTCTGTGAGAGCAGAGAGATCACTGCTTAGCAGTTTGGTGATGCTCTGTAGCTGCAGACAGTCTCTGGAAGGCTATGATCTGCCTTGACCCAGTGTCTCCGCTTCACAGAGGCAAAAAACCTACTAGCACCAGCTTGTTGATACTGCATGGGCAAGTTTCTGCAGTGTGGTCTCTAAGCACATGCACCCAGAATGGAGGAGCAGAACATGCAAATTTTGTGTCACCAGTATCAAGACCTGTGCTTTCTTTTTGTGTCTTCATTGAAGTAATAGTTACTATACTGTAATTTAAGGCAAGAGCCTTAAATTTCTTGAGACATGGGAGTATGTCATGGGACTATGTAAAATTCAAACTTCTCAACTGCTGTAGCAGTTCAAAAGTGATACAGAGAAGTGCTCAGAAGCCACACAAAATCACATTAAAAAGTTCCTCAAGCACAGGGACAAAACATGTAAGCTTTGCAACCAGCTGACATACCCTAGTAACCGTCAGAAATAAGCTGGTGGTCTTTATCAGTGCAGAGAGGTACCAATTCACAGGAGCTACCATTACTTTTTTAATAGTTCTAAGTATTGCTCATAGTCCTCTGCAAAGAAGTCAAGACTTGAATTAACTTATTTGCCACATCCCTCATTCAAGTAAGTGCTTTAAAAGCCAGACAGGAAAGCTGTTCAGTGAGCTTAACCTTTTGTATCAGTATTTGGGATAAATGTAATCATTGAATAAAAAGTAGAATTCTTGCAGCTCCATCTAAACCCATCAGCCCACTGTGAGAGACTTCTAAAACATGTCAAACTTGGCTGTACACACAATATGCAATAGGTGTGCAAACAGTAAACCAGCTTTTCCTGCTGTGACAGAAGTCACAGCTGCAAGTGGGGCATACAAGTTTATATAACTGATGTTCAAAATCCTAACAGAAGTGGGGTTAAGATGGCAGAGCAGTTAAATGCATTTAAAAAGAGCTTAGCACACAAGGAAACCATGAAATTCTTCACAGTCTGCCAATGTATTTTAGCACTGATTAGTGCCAACCACATAGTTCAGTGATCTTCCATAGTAACTTGAGCATAACTTACTGAAGTAAGTTAATTCAAAGTTATTAAAACAGATGCGTGTAGTGCTGCATAGTTACAGAGTTCTCTCAAACTGCAATTACAACTGAAATTTCCATTACACAGATGATGCTATGCTAAGATGGCTTTGTTACTTTGCTTTTCTTCCCATCCCAATGTCCCGTCTATTCTTAGTCCTCAACTAAAATGTTTTCAATGTTGTTTTGTTTTTTTGCTTGCATGAGGTTAATGTGGATTTTCCTCAGACAATTCCTGCACACTAATAAATTACTCAAAATTCAAAAGATTACTGTGAATGGAAGACAGAACTTCTACAGAACAGCTCAATAATAAAATATTTGAGGATTCTTGGAAGATCTTAAATTGTTTGTATTTATTTTCTAAAACAGAGAACCTCAAGGTTTTGTTTAGTTGGTTGTTGTTTGGGTTTTTTTAAGACAGATTTAAGAAATCACTATTCTCAGTGAAGAACAACAGGACATAGATATTACCTGTTTAAGCTGTGCTTAAAATAAAAACAGAAAGCAAAACAGACACTATTTTGCCTTTCTCCTACTTCACTACATTTGTTACCATATCTCACTATGGTGCAATTCCGTTCCTGTGATCACTGTGCCACAAAGGCACTCGAGTCATTACTCACTCTGTTAATCACTAATATGAATAAGGAAGAAGGGCCAGAACCTTTTCACATTACAGTCTCACATTGTTCAGGGGCAAATAAATAATCCAAGTGTTGAAAGGGAATGAATTATAAAATGCCTTCCTTATAAACTTAACTTAAAGGTAAAGCTGTCACTCGTTTCTAAACTTTAGCTACCCTTGAAGACTACATTATCCATAGTCCACTGTATTTCCACAGTACTTGCTCCTAATTATTTCCATAATTTTCCAAAGCCTGTAGATATAAGGAAGTACTTAAATACAATTCTAAGTGTCAAATTTAAGCACTGTAGTTTCCCCAAGTTTAGCATCATTGCTCACGCAAGTCAGGCATAAAAACTGACCATAAGAAGCCAATTCAGTTACGAGTACCTATTTGCCATTCAAATAAACAAACTAAAGCAAAATTCTGTAATGGTAAAAGCACTGAGATAAAAATACTTGCATGTCCATTCCACAGAGATATACATACAGACAGTTCTTGCCTGCTTTGCAGCTCAGTAGTTCTGTTTTCATCTCTTCCACTGGGCAATGTAAAAACCATTGTGCAGTTCAACATCCCTGTTTCAGTGACAGAATTTTTACAGCTGTCCAGGAGGCAAAAAAATTGGCATTTCTTTCACAGTTAAGGAAACTAACACATTGCATCAATTTTGTTCTGGGAGTATTGAAAATAGATCCCTGTGTTCTTGAAGGACAAGAGTAATAAGTAATGGCCAGCCTTCGCGAACGAAGATCCGGGGAAGGTCTTTACACCTTCCAGCCTGCGCATTGGATTTTTCAGGTGAGACACAGTGT
>JAWMRA010000090.1:13603031-13613208 GCA_035584735.1 Pseudotriccus pelzelni | reverse complement strand
GCACGCTTGGACGGTGGCAGCGAGGTCCTTAGAACGTAGGTGGATTGCCTTACAGGGCTAATGAGCTCCACCTGCCCAGGGAGTGTCCCTGGCTGGGAATCGAACCCTTGGCCTCGGAGGTGAAGGTGCCGCAATCTAACCACTGGGCCACCAGGGGCTCCCAGGACAAGAGCAAGACCTATGTGAACTACCTTTCAGAGCACATCAAACTAATCTATAAAACCCCAGCTTAAACCACACTGTTCACACATGCAGAGCCTCAAGTTCCTGGCAGACAATACTGCCGTTCCTTTTCAGTACAACTCACAGAAACACTTATTGTTACTAGCAATGTTTTCCTCTTTTTATTGTGTAGCCAAAAGTTGCTCTTTTTAGTACAAATTAATAACAAACTCGGGATAGGAAGGTCTTTAGGAGACCATTACAGTATGTCGTCACCATGTGGCGTCTCTTTTACAAAAGGGAAGGGCAGCAGGCTGTGCCATTGTGCTTGCAAGACTGTAATGCTGGAGATTTTGTTTGTGTACCTAGACACAAGAAACACTTGCCTTTAGTGGCTTTAAAAAGATCAGTGTTTGATTTAATAAATTCCCTGCCAAGAAAGCAGACTCTATTCTCAAAGGTTTAACACTAGTACTCACCAGGTGACTGGGTGTCCCAGAGCGTTGCTAGCAAGCTACAAAGACTTTTAACATCTGTGGATTTCCCCACTTTGAAATCAGTCCAATTCAGCTGTTTCTATACTTAGCAGTCTCTGTAAATACATGAGAGATGAGTTTGGCAAGCCGCTGTTCCAGCTCTGCATTACAAACTCATCGCAGCATCCTATAAATCCAGAGGTTAAAAACACACCTATGGGGAAACGTACATTTTAAATTAAAGTTAATAAACCTGTCTTCCTTGTCTCTGTAAAATATACTGTAGTTTGCTTAAGCTATGCACACCCAAACCTTTGCTTGTTCAAGCAGTCCTACAGACCTGCTTCAGAGAAAACACTCATATGCGTTCAGTCATACATGTGCTTAGACATTTGCATGATTAGGGTAAAATGACTAAATGTGAAGCAGACTGTCAAAATAATAATTTAAAACTCAAGTGGATAAATACTTCATGCAACTGTGTATAAAGTTATAAGGAAAGCCTTGTGATCTCAAAGAAAATTGTAACTAATACAGTACTTCGTAACTTCAGAACATCACAACGACAACAAACCACACTGATCAGAGGCAGCACCTATGTGCAGCAGGTATTTGTTCCTAAGTCCTGTTAACGGGTGGGTCATGGTCTCATTTTTTTACAAGGAGATTACAGCCCATAAACATGTATTCAAATTATTCACAGATGCTACCTTTCTGTCCTGCCCTCATGAATCTTGAAAACAAATAATTAATAAATAATGCATTCATTACATTTACAGTTGTATTCCCTCAGATCCATCTAAAGAAAGCAACAAAACTCAGAACCAAATATGGGTGTTGTTTTTACTTCCATGAATGGTTTTTTTTAAAGTGTTTCATCTTCAGTAATACTTTTTGACCCAAGTATGATTCATCCCCCCACCAAAAAAAAGTAAAAATCAAGATAGATTTTACCAATGAAAAATAACAACACTCTGTATGTACTCAAATATCATTTCAATGATGCAGTATTTTAACACTGCTCTCTGTGCCACATCTATTATGAGACATGGCTCCTGGTAGTCTGCTCTAACAGTCAGGCTATTATCAGCATGCAAGATATGTGTGCTCCCTCTGTTGGCTACCTTACTCTTCAGTAGGAAAAAAAATCACATAAAAGGAAAAAGTCTTACTGGGAGGGAACACCATGTAAAGGTTTTGGCTAGGATATGAAATATTATTTCCTATGCAACAGAGAATGAATTTAGAAAGAGAGCAAACACATAAGCAATTAATGTCTGAAGTCCACCTGAAACTTGACCAGACCTTAAATTTTGCAGGCACAAATATCTGCTCTCAGAGTTTTCTGTTTGTAATGAATCAGTGACACATACTACTAAAACCATCAGCCTCAGGCATGCAAAAAAGTATTCAGATGTCAAAGTACTGGTATATCAAAGCACAAAAAACTATCAAAAATTGTGCAGCTGCTTGCAAATATCAAAGCTAAGCCACAAACGCAGAGTCAGAAAAATACGAGTCTATATATGTATATTCATCGTATGTCATACCAAATTTCAGATGTGGACGGTAAGAAATATCCCTTTAAAAGATTTTAAAAGATTTTCTATGTAATAGAAGAGAATGCAAACAACTATTTCGTTCAGCAACATAAATCAAGCATTATATTGGCTGAGTAATTACAAAGTCTCAAAGTAGTGATACTGCTCGTAATATTGCCTCCACTTTCTAGACAATTAATTAACTTGTATGATGTCAACAGTTCAGACCTCCCTACTCAGGAACACCATCAAACAAACAACTGTGTCACAAGCACACCAGAAATGCAGGCGCATCTTCTGCCAAGAGCCTTCACCCAAGAGCCTCCGAACCCAACAGAGCTCTGAGGCAGGGGAAAAATAATAAAACAGGGAAAGACTGTAATGTAAACAGGGCTCTCCTGCAAGGCCGCAAGTTGTTAAACAAAAACATATTAGGTAACAACAAGGCTTAGCGAGCCAGCGACTTATTAGTCAACACGGGTGTGGGGCTGGCTGGAATTCTCAAATCAGATTGTCTGCCAGACAGTCAATTCCATTACCCAGTCTGATAAAACCTGCAAAACCTTCAGAGAGCTATCCTCCCTCATCATCCAGCAGGACATCCAGCAAGCAGATGTGTGGTCCTGGGAGCAGGGGTCTTTTTTCGCTTAGCTTTCTAGCTGGTTTTATTATGACTTTTTTGTCTCTCCCACCCATGACAAACTGAACTTCAGCCTGCAGGGCTGCAGTGGGTTACCAATTTACATCCTTGACAGAAAAACAAAGGTGCTGCTTGGAGCATTACTGTGACATTGTATTTAAAGTGAGTATCAACCGCCTTAAGACTTTCTGCCTTACATTATCAGGCTCAGTCATCATAACATATTGTGACTGCAGTATACAGTACTGTATAAAAAATGTAAGGAAATCAAGCTACAGTTTTTGGCTGCTGAGGAACTGGAGTGTACAAAATATTGCTGAGGAGTGGATATGAAACATGAACATGTATAGATATTACACATTTTTCTACTGACAGACACAAAGTGAAGATACCTTGGTCTTTATATTGCAGACAAAGACTTATTAGATGCCAGCTAAGACTGGCTAGAAAAGTTTGTCTTCATTGTAAATTCTCTCACTTTCTTTTAGCAAAGAAAGGGGAAAAAAGCACTATATTCTGTTTTATACTGATTATTCCTATATGAATATTCCTCTGCCTCCAGCAGGACTCAGAAAATAATAGCTGCATCATTTTTGCCCTATGGGGCTCAAGTTTGGATTGCTAGGGTAAAATCCTCATATCTGCTCAATGCTTTACATACCAAAGGGAATGAGAGAGTCCTCTAAAAGCAAAATTTCAGTACACATTACTCTGGCAGAGGACATATCTCCACAGCAATAGAAAATATCTCTATAACTTCTCTTTTAAAAGTGTTCTGCCTGTGGCACTGAGCAACCTCACGGGAATCTGGGCTGAGGGCATGGAGCAGACAAGTCTCACTTGAAAAGATTTTGGGGAATGGTGGCAGAAGACTAGAAAAACCCTAAATCCCAAAACTCTAGGACTAGGATAACAAATAGGTTGTAACTTCCCCTTATTTCTACTTTCTCCTCAGCTCTGAGTTTCACATTTGCGTGTTTCCTGAAGAAACACAAGCACAGCACTGATGTTAATACTGAGCACCTTAGACACCAAATACAGAAAGTAAACACAGCCATCAAGCCATCCACTCATGCTATAGGCTCTACTGAGTAGTTTTTAGCTACAAAGATAAAAAGAGAGATCAGTTTGTCAAATAAGACAGGAATCCATCAAATAAGCAGAAAAATCACATAAAAATAACATGTATGGTAGTAATTTTGAATCTGGAAAGCCATGATATTAGCCAGTGAATAGTTTCTTCGCCCCAACAATTCCTTCATTTTATTAAAGAAATGAAGTAATATAATAACATTACTTTCCATAGGAAAAAAAAAAAAGAAAGAAGATATGAGAAGGTCAAATACAGCTGTGTGGGTGTTATGCTCCACAGAGTTGTAATAACGAACATCAATATCTTTGTTTCCAAAGATTTATGAAACCAAATATGACTAGGTATTTATTTTCTTTAACAACCATTGCCTAAAGTATATTTAAAAAGAAAGGTAGAAACGTGGGTCCAGTGGCCACTTGTACTTTTCAGAAAAGACATATACAGTGAATTCCTCAACTCCTTAGTCCAAAACCTAGAAATGATCTGCGAATAAATAGAGAGTAACTGCCTCTCAAGGATTTCAGCAGCATGTACATTGAGTTAAATAACATAAAGAGCACAAAAAATATTTTCTCTTAAAGCAGGGGAAATAAATTATTGAAAAGAAGTTTTTTTCAAAACAAGTCTTTGTCTCACTGAAGAGGGAGGCTTCCCTAGTGATCCCTGCAGTATAAAGAGTGGAATTACTGAGAGAGAATGTCAGTCACATTTTAACTCAAACATAAACAGCAAAGATAGTTGCTGATACATCTGGAAAGCCCATTATCCTTTAGCAAAGAACTTATTTAGATTTGGAACTTCAAAACAGAAAAATTCAGAATGCTTTAAACTGAAATGCACATATATGTAGCTTACCTCAACACAGATTTTGAAATAGACAAGATAAGTAGACTAGCTTTTGATATAATGTATTCGGATTGGTTCTAGTCAACAGACAATTATAATGAAGTATGTTTAGATACAAATCTGAAAGTTACTACATAACATCTACTTTAAATTCCACAAATACCTACCGCTAAGGTTTAAGTTCCCTGCACTTAAATTAAAAAAAAAAAAAAAAAAAAGATTTTTCTTACATTATGAAACATATGACAGTACAAATTTATCTATTCATAAGAAAATTATCATGCCATAAGAAATATTTGCAGAATGGGCAACAGGTAGTCAGGGCTCATACTGTATAAGTGCCTATACAACTGGCCTGCTTTAACACAGAAGCAGGGAGAAGTCTTACTGCTGAACAGCATTCCACTGACTTTGAGAGCATACCTGTGAATATCTGTACTATCTCAGAATCTACAAGAGGCAAACATACTTCTGTAAAGACTAGAATAATTGACAGTTAACAAAAATATAATATAACCCTACAAGTCACTGTAAAAGGGCATTTCAGTTTAAACTACCATAATAATACAGAAACAGAAACGTAGAATAAATCACCCCTCATGTTACAAAAAATGTATTTGTCCTCTGATAGCTGTCAAGTGATTCCGTATCTGATACATTTTTCCCAAGCATAATAAAAAAACCAAAACCAAACAAAAAACAAACAAAACAAAATACCAACCAGCAACAACAAAGAAGGCTTAAACAAACCTTTGAGAGTAAGTGAACCAAATTCTTTTGTTTAAACAAAGGGGCTTTGAAATAATAAACATTCTTCTTTTCCTGCATTTCAGACCATGCTGGACTATTTCAATAGCTATTTATACCTTTAATACAGAGAACACTTGACTTATGAAACATGTTCTCAAACTCTTTGAAATGCCATAGGTCCACACTTCTGCAAACAGATGTTTCTGCTTACACAAAGAAAGGGTTAATGAGAAGGGAGATGATGAGGCAAGGGCATATAGCCTTTTGCAGTAACAGCACCACTTTGCAGTGCATGTTTTACTACAAAACCACTGTATTACATACTCTGCCACACTACACCAAATTCTTAATAAAATGATCCATGAACAATGTAGCAAGTGACAATCTTCTAGATTCCTTTTTTTTCACAGGTAGCCTAAAAGTCCATACACTGGATACTGCTCTGACATGTCGACAATGTTTCTAACCTGTCAAAAGACTCCTTCAGCTCATGGCAGATGGAACTGGTATCAGTTTTCAGATTTATTGGTCTACTTAGGGAAAAGTTCATCAGTGATCAAGATTAGTATTTTGTGCCTGTTGAGCACCATCAGGGTTTCCATATGGTTTTCTGAATACTATGGTTTCTCAGGAAGTAATAAAGAGACTAGTAAGAGCTTGTGATAATGAGTGGTTCAAAATAATATAGGAATAAAAAACAAGCATCAGATGTCAACAGCCTGAAAGATAAGTGCAGTGAAAAACATGTTAGGGTGACAGGAGTATCTAATAGTGGGTGTTATTATACTTCTAACTCCATTTCAGTCAGTGATAAGATCAGCCTTTCCCCAGTTTGACTCACATATTTCTCCTTAAAATTATACCAATTTGAAGTTGGGGTAAAAATTCTGTACCTACAAATGTGATGGTTCAGGGCTGGCATTGTTTCAGATATCGGTGTCTTTCAGTTAGTTCTGGAGTAATTAAAGGCGTACTAATGTAGCATTTTCAGCATTTCAGACAACATCACTGCTCACTTTGTCATACAGGAGTCTCCACAACCTAATTTCAGACAGAGATGAAAAAAGGGTACACAGAAAAATGTCTAAAGACATCTGTAAGTAAGGAATCACCAAGTCTCTCTCATTCTTTTGTCAATATCCTCTTTTTTACAACTTCCTAGAATGTGCTTCTTGAATATCAAATTATGAATATGATAGGCACAGCAAGTAATGTGAGACAGCCATTTGTTTAACAGGGCTAACCCCAAGCCACTAGTGCTTGCACAAGCTGTTAAGCTCTGTCATTATACCAGAGCTTTCCAGAGGCCAAGTGCAGAAGGGTCATCTCTCTGAGAAACTGTATACCCTTTACTTGGTGTTTTATTCTCTGGGGTTAGCTGTAATGTGACCCTCATAGTGACTTGAGGCTCGAGGTTGGAAAAGTACAGATGCTGCAGCAGCTCTGAAGGGCAGCAGTGAGAGCAGCTCCAAGGCAAAGCCATGAAGAAATTCCATGATGCTGCAGGGTAGACGTGTTCCCCCCTCAGTCCCAATTTTCTGCCACAGGCTCTGTGTGTTTTCTGTGCACAGGAAAGGGAAGAAGGACCCAAGAACTTGGGCTGCACACTAGAAATGACTTTCGGTTTAGGTAGGATGTTCTGGTGATCAGAAAAAAAAATAAAAATCACCAAACCAGAAAAAAACATGCACACTTGATGCTTTGTGTTTATTATAATCTTTATGTAAATGTCATGGTATCTTTAATTTTCTTTGCTAATACTATTCTGGCCTTCCACAGTGAAGTTTATGTTTGTCAGAAGTACAATTTTTCCATTAGGCAAGGTTTTTTAGTATCTTAGGGTAAATGTTTAAACAAAAGATTAGGGAAAACATCATTCAATTGCAGTATTTTGATGAGGCAAACATCATGCTTTTAACACCACATCATTTAAAATACTGTCTTTTAGCTACTGTTTCAGCTTTTGTTCAGCCTTGATACCATAAACTATAAACACAATAATTACATGTATGTTGTCACTGGCTGATATGTGTCTGCTTTCATGCATGCATCTAAATAGAAACTGCTTCTGTTCCAAAGAATTCGTATTCCAAGAATCTCAAGAAACAAAGGAGCTAAAAAGTTCTCCGTCTATCATCCCTTTATGTCCAACAGACTTGAGGAGAAGGGAGGAAAAGGACATCAACACCCTTCTCTTCAGGCTCAGCATTACAAGCATGCCCCAAAGAAATATAATAATTATTCTTGCCTGTAATCCTGACTTGGATGTTGGGTGTTTTGGGTTTTCTTTCCCTCTCCTAAATTAGAAGAAAAGAATGTTTCAAAATCACCTCAGTTTTCAGACAGGAAACAAAAGAGAAAAAGAAAGACAATACCAGAATGCGTAATGTTGGCCATTCATGGACGCCTTTTAAGAAATCTTATGCACAAATAGGTATGGAGAAAAAAGGTTAATTATAAATGACACTGTACAATTCCTATCTAAGAATCCTGAGGTTTGCAAAAGGAAAGGTTACCCTAAAGTCTAATAAAACATTATGCCTGAATGTTTCTTTCTCACACACCAAAGGGTACTGCTATTGTTCCCCAGCAAGGCAGACAGCTGGCACTGCGCTCTGAGCGCCGGCCAGGCTGTAGCCAGCAACTCATTTATGACCCCAGCATCAGTCAGTCAAAGCAGATCATTTAGCAGAAAACCTCCCAGGCTGGTAGTCTTCCCATCCCTCACTCCCCCCACATGGTAGCAGACAGGTCCGGTCAGGCTGCACAATTCCCTGGCCTTCAAAAGCCCAACATCTTTCACGTTCATTTGAGAGGTTCTTTCCCTCGGATTCAAAGCTGCTTTCACAAATGTGTTAGTGGGTGAGAGCTTTCTATTCTCACGCTAGATGTGATTAATTTGTGGCATTCACGTGGCTAGTTCTGCACAGACAATGGGAATGGACTGGCTCACACCCCATCTACAAGCAATTTATGCCACAGAAGTTCAGACTTAAAGAAAAAAAGCTTTGACAGTAGCAAGTTTCCTGCTTGTTATGGATGGCACTGAGTGAAACACAATCAAGTATTTCTGCAAAAAGAAGATAGCTCTATTAGCAACAGCACCAATTATTATTAAAACAGACCTGACGAAGAGAATTTTTTCATTGTGGGACAGATGACAACAAAATACATTAAAAAAAGCACAACTTGATTCTTGTATTTTCCTTAGTTCACCCAGCAAATACTACGCACTAAGAAAGCAGGGACATGAAACCTGAACAGAAATATCTGTTTTAACCCAGATACTCAGATCTCCTTCTTCCATTTTTAAGTACAGCTGCTGAAGTGTAAAGTTAATAAATAGCAAGAGGAATATTTCCTGAATTATTTTCTCTCAGTATATTACTCTGGCTAAAGGCCTGAATGGCAGTCCTATTGAATTCTGTAATCAATCTTAGAGCTTACCTTTGATGGACTAAGATAGTAAGAACTCACAAGTATCTGAAATTCATCTATGTCAAAGAATACTCAAACTTTCTTTACTCCAATTTACATTCTGTACAGACAAGCATGGAAGATCACCTCTTAGCCCTCCCAAATAAGCTCCCTTGTACCATACATCAGAAAGACAGCATTGAGTCAAATTTATACATAGATATACATAGATATACAGAT
Source organism: Pseudotriccus pelzelni (assembly GCA_035584735.1). Taxonomy (NCBI): domain Eukaryota; kingdom Metazoa; phylum Chordata; class Aves; order Passeriformes; family Tyrannidae; genus Pseudotriccus; species Pseudotriccus pelzelni. Next base: position 13,604,043 of record JAWMRA010000090.1, on the reverse strand, counting down.
CTGAGAATACACTGGACTGAGATTTTATCTCCTATATATACAACAGAACACCTAGAGTCCATTATCAGATGCATAAAGTAAACATGCACAGATCCTAACATGCACCGAAAAAGCAGCCCTCAGTGTCATTCCCAGAATAGCCTTTTGCAATTCTTCTGCATACCTAACAGACACTAAGGACCTTCCACACAGCAGTCTTGAAGCATGCTGCTTATCATTACGACAAGTATTTAATTATTTGCTGCCTCTTTTAAAAGAAAACTGACAGGTACAAAACAGGAAGGTGAAAAACAGGCAAAGAGTAATGGACTTTTACTTAACCATACACTGGCACATGTTTAAAAGTAACTGGACCAAACTGCAAAGAAGGAGCTGGTGCAGCAAGCTGGTATTCCGAAATGCAGTGTCAGTAAACGGAAGGTCCTCTTAATTTCTATCAATTAACCCAGTACCTTAAAGTCAGCAATTACATATGGAAGCATGCCCTCCACTGGCCTTGAATTTGTTTCATAGCCAATATGTATAATTAGTTCTGATTAATAGCCCACATTGCACATCAACAGTATCATCAAACCCAAATGATCTACACTGCTGCTGCCACAGGAAGCCTTAGCGGTCTGACTGGTGTCTTTATCAAAGCACTCTGCTCAAACGAGATTGAGGGCTGATTTGGCACCCACACTGCCTGATTTATTAAGAGAGAAACAGCACTGCCTTCCACGTAATCATCTTAATCCCTTGGATCAACTAATTAAAACACAAGGAAAGATTTTACTTATGTGTGAGCAATTACAAGAAGTTCCTGGTTGATGTCAAAATGGATTCATTACATTAATTTGTGAACAATACAACCTTGTGTATTACGGAATTTTAGCAGGTGACTTTACATACAGTAACCCATTTTCATTAATTGTGAGCACATTAAAAAGCAACAGCTGTGAACTTCACCTAGAGTTAATAGTATTCACAAAATTGTTTCCAAAGAGAAACAACTAAAACTTAAAATAAACTT
>JAWMRA010000090.1:13578856-13591100 GCA_035584735.1 Pseudotriccus pelzelni | reverse complement strand
GCATAAAACCACCCTGTTAAACCATCTTCACACATCAAACCTGCAACAGAAACCCTTTTAACCACACAGCATGTTCTGGGCTATCACAGTGTAGATGCAAAGGGTAAGACAAAAGTGAGAGATGGATGACATGAGCCCCAGGTTGCTTAGCCAGGTTTTCAAGGGTAGATTTGCAATACATACAATTTTTTAGCCAACTTGCTGTTGCAACCTGAGCCACAGCTCCTGGGACCTCTCCTGAGAGCCAAAAAGGAGCACTTACAGCCCAAACACAGCACTCATAGTGAAACATTATTTAGAGGACGGACTCTGAAGAAAAAAGATCTCTGCAGGTGCCCTGATATCCAAAGCTTAAGAACTCTCTGATAATGCAATTGGTACAAATATCTAAAAATATGTTACGCTACAAGGCCTTTTTTCTTCCTCAACCTGGTCACCAACACACTCAAAACACAAACCCTAAGATAGTCAAAACCAGACAGCAAACAGAGGTAGCACCTTGGAGGAGCATCAGGAAGATGCAACAGAAGCATCTGTTGCTTTGTACCTGCAGTCTTGCAGATCTGGAGAGAGAGCAGCCAATGTTATGCTCTGCTTGACTGCACAGCAGGAGAGCTCTCCCGTCATTTTTTTGCCTGTTGGGTTGCCCTACCCTAAAAGCACAAAAGGCTTATGAGACAGGACAAGATTTTGGAGTTGGGGAGACTGAGGGAGGGAGACAATCTCATGCAGATTTTTCTTTTTTTACAAGTGACACTCAAGTTCTCCCTATATTCATACTTCCCTTATCCTGTTTTCACTGCACTGACACTAATCCGCCTTGAAATTGGCTGATTCTGCCCAAGCCATGTTTACATGGAAGCAAGTTTCATCTGGTTGTCCTCATTCAGAGACCAGTTTCTGCTCTGTGGCAGGAGAGATTATTAAAAAACATACATTACGAGCACATGCTTTAAAGTGACTCAACTTCGAAAGATAACTGTATTATGTTAGCCTTCCACTGCCTAGGTCACAGAGAGGGAGAGGTAGCAGTAAAAATCTCAGATGGAAATTGCCTTCTAAATATATTATCTTCCATAAAAGCCATTTACCAACTACTAGTACCCACAAGACAAAGGAAAAGATAAAAATACATGTGACACGACAGAGTAGGGAGCAGTGTGGAGGACTCATTTGCATTATCACACTGAACATTAACCACAAGAAGGAAAAAACCAAATGCTCCCTGTTTTACACAAACATCAATTACATCTAGTAATTTCACTGATCACTCTTGTGAAGCACTAATGCGTACGCTATTCTGGCTTTTATGGCACAGGCAGTGTGCTTCATTGTCTGTCTCTGCATCAGAATTCCCCTTTGTTTGAGGGAGAAGGGGAAAAATCTTATTGTCTCCTATGATCAGTAACATCTGCAGCGTCACATGAGGCCTTAAGATTACAGTACCTAAACATGCTATCTTATTTCATGGCAGAGAACACATGATCATAGAATCATTAAGGTTGGAAAAGGCCTCTAAGATCATTTAGTCCAACCATTAACCCAGCACACCATCATTTTCACCACCAAACCCCAAGTGCCACATCCACAGGCCTTCTGAACACTTCCAGGGATGGTGATTCCACCCCCCCCCTCTGGACAGGCTGTTCTAATGCCTGACCAGCTTTTCAGTGAAGAAATTATCCCTCATACTCAATTTAAACCTCCTCTAGCATAACTTGAGGCCTGCTCTTATCCTATTACTTGTTACTTTGGAGAAGAGACCAACCCCCTCCTCACTCCAACTTCCTCTCAGGTAGTTCTGGAGAATTATGATATCCCATTTGAGCCTCTTTTTCCCCAGCCTAAACACCCCCAGCTCCCTCAGCTGCTCCAGATGCTTCCCCGACTCTGTTGCCCTTCTCTGGACACACTGCAGCACCTCAGTATCTTTCTGGTAGTGAGGGGCCCAAAAATGAACACAGAATTTGCGATGTGGCCCCAACAAATCTGAGTACAGGGGAACAGTCACTGCCCTGGCCCTGCTGGCCCCATTATTTCTAATCCAAGCCAGGATGCCCTTGGCCTTCTTGGCCATCTCAGCACATTCTGGCTCATGTTCAGCAGGTGTCAACCAGCACCCCCAGGTCCCTTTCCACCGGGCAGCTTTCCAGCCACTCTTCCCTCAGCCTATAGCACTGCGTGGGGTTGTTATGACCCAGGGGCAGGACCCAACACTTGTCCTTGTTAAATCCCCTAACAACTGTCCTCAGTCCATTGATCTAGCCTGTCTGGATCCCTCTGCAGCGCCTTCGTACCTCCAGCAGATCTACACTCCCACCCAACTTGTTGTCATTTGCAAACTGAGTATGCCCGGAATCCCATCATCTAGATCATGATAAAAATATAAAACAGAACTGGCCCAAACACTGAGCCCTGGGGAACGCAACTACTCAACCCACACACTACCACTTCCCTGCGCCCAGCCATCCAGCCAGTTCTTAACCCAGCCAAGAGCACATCTGTCCAAGCTGTAAGCAATCAGTTTTTCCGGGCAAATGCTATGAGGGATGGTGTCAAGTGCTTTACTGAAGTAAACAGTCAGTACAGGCAGTCAACATCCACAGCCTTTTCCTCATCCACTAAGCTGGTCCCACTGTCATAGGAGACATAGGTTAGCCAAGCAGGAGCTGCCCTTTGTAAAGCTGTGCTGGCTGGCCCTGATTCCCTGGTTCTCCTTCAAGTGCTGTGTGATGGCACTCAAAACCACATGGTCCATGAATTTCATATAAGCACGCTTCAGTGCAAAACCCCACACTTTTCCACATAGGGTTTAAATAAGACTTTCATGTTTAAAAGAACTCCAGCAGAAGGAAGGAGGGACACTTCCATTTGTTGAGCAAGAAGTCCTTTGCTGTTGTTTCCTCATTATAATTTAAAACATTCTAAAATGATCAGCCTTTAACTCCTTGCTTATTCATTGCTTCAGCAAATGCTGCTGATCCCAAGAGAGCAGGACTTAATTCCAAATGCCACCAGTCACTTTTGCTGAGGGTCATCCCCACCACAATTTCTCCAGTAACTAGGCCAATAATTGTATTAGTCTTTCCCAGTTCCTTACTACCAATTTTCTAGACCTATGAGCTAAGTCAGAAAAAAAAGAAGTGTTACTGATTTGTTTCTCACCCATTCATCTTTCTTACACAAAAAAGAGAAAAGACACCAGCCATACAGGAGCGAATGTTAATCTATGTCTTCCTTTATGCAACATTTTAAATTAGACCTAAATTGATGTAATTTTCAATTTCAAATAAAATGTATCAAAAATAAAAAAATAACTATTCCTTTATGAGTTCAAAAGCTTTTCAGCCTCCTAAAGTACAGATCTGATAATTCTATGACCAAAAAAAAAATTAATCTGTAGTTGATATAGCAGCATCTTGAACTCATAAACATAAACAAAGCCATCAGTTGCCTACATACATATGCACTGTACTCCTGTCCAAGTAGACTTGTTCAGTTCAGTAAAATGGACAATTCTACACCAGATTCTCACCAAATTCTGGAATAACAACCACAAACTAGAGATGGAAGACACACAGCAAAGCCCAAATCCTGATAATGACTGTAGTTAAGATGATGTAGGGAGGTTGAAGTACTTTCTATTTATTCCATGCCTCCCAAGAGGTATTTCCTAAAATTATCCAAGAAGTCCTTACAGACAATTGAGACAGGGATGAATGCTAACTTGGCAAAAGGTCAGTAACAGACACTTTTGATTAATCTGTAAATGGGAATCAAATACACTCCGTCCACTGAGGACTAGAGAAGCAGATATTACCCACCCACAAAAGACCCTAGGGAATAAATACATTTGGCAATAACCACATACTTCATCAAGATTAAAAAAATAATCAGACACAAACTGCAGATTGTTACCAATCCCTAAATATATGTTTGAGCTTCAAAAATGTAAACAGAATTTGACCCATCTCCTGGGATGGATTTCTTCTCTGAAATCTTTAACTCTAAGGGCAACACTGAGAAGGATGTGATCCTTGAAGCACTTGAAGAAATACATTAAAATACCTAGATAAAGGAAATTTATAGCTTAGTGTCAAATATCCATGTCCCAAGGCTCTCCTTGCAAGTGTGAGTACAATTTCTGCTACACAAACAAACCTACTGAAGAGATGCCTACAGCTCCTTTACCATTAGCAATGGACTCAAAAAAAGCCCTATCACCAAAAGCTGAAATTAAATGTGGTCTAATTTTTAGCTTCCATAATAAATTGCTACTTTCTAAAATAGATGTCAGCATGTAAATTACACAGTTGCGCACACTTTCCCATCTACATCAAGAATTAATTAAATGGCAACACAGCTAAGATTATTCCTCCAATACCTCAATATTTTAAAGGACTGTCACTTAAGTATACAAAACTACTCAGTCTGCACACCACAGGCACACAGTTCTTACTGGTTTTCAGTCACAGACAGCAGTGGTGAGAGTATCACTGCCTGTCTGTCAAGAACATGGTAGGCAGCATGGTAGGGAACCAACTAAGATGTAAGGTAAAGAGGAACAAGTGTGTATCATTTTCAGCCGTAAAAAGAGTATTAAGCATAATTAACAATCATTTAACCCACTTTGCTTCAGAGCTCCCTGGCCATTATCAAATAACACAAAGATAAAACCTCCGAAACAGATCCAAACAAGAACACGAGCAGGGGTTGAGCACTGTAATTCACCGCTGCAGGCAGGCAAAAAATTACCATCTTTATAACAAAGGACTGAGGGCACTGACAGATGTCTGGCAAACCATGCTGGGACACGTGAATAACAGCTGCCTGCCCCTTCATCACTGAGCAACCTTTCAGCCATCTTCATCCAGAGTTTTCAGTGTACTTGTTCTCCTCAGAAGCTCAGACTAATGCACTGACTTGTAAAGGGAGAAGAGGCACATATTACTTTTTAGCACTTAGGTACAAAGATGATAACTTCTGGCACAGGACTAAGTGAACATATAACACTGAACAGGCAATAATTTTGAGTGAAGGGGTGAAGCAGGTTACCAGGGGAAATAAGCTATTAACATCAACCAGAGAAAAACTGTTAGATGGCAAATCTCAGACCTCCAAATCTCTGATTTTCAGGAACTGCCTAATACTCATGCCAAAGATCATCTGTCATATTGCATGTTCATTCAGACCAACTCAGGAGCATAGGACTGCAGAATGTGAGGGGAAAGAGAAGCCAGGGCAGAAACAGAGACAACCACCCACCGGATGAGGTGAGCAATCACAGTGCAAGACAAGCACTCAGTTTTTAAACTTCTAAACTTTTTAACTTTTAAACTTTCAGGCAGTGACCATATTATCTAGGTATCAGTGGAGCAACCAGGTATTCCTTAAAGAAAGGTATTCTGTCTAGCAAGCAATCCACAGATGTCTTTATTTTCTTTCTTCTTGTAAACATACATTTAAAAGATCTCCAGTGTAAGGCAAGATAAGAAGAAATGGATGACTGGGAAGCTGATGAAAGTAAGCTTTACCTTCAGATACTTGCTATGGACTGAGAACACATGGGAGAAAAGCAGACAAAGCTAAGAAAAGCTATATGCATGTAGAGTAAGAGAGAAGGGAAATTTAACCTTGTGCCAAAGACTGCAATGTGATTATCTGGTAGCAGCAGGTCTTGTACCTGAAGTGACACACACATTAAGATCAGATCCCCAGGTCCTTCGCCCTTCACAGGAAAATAAATCATCACTCAATCCCCACATAGTATTCATCTTGGCCTATCACACTTTCCTTTCAGATTTCTTGAGACAGAAACCAAGGCTGCCTGCCCATGCCAAATCCACTCTCAACTAAACGCCATATAACTCATAGGCATTCAATTTATAATACCAAGCAACAAGATATTAAGCACTACAGATTTAGAGGAAGCCAGAATATTAAAAAGATTTTCATCCAAAAGCTATGATATTTGGGTGTTCTGTGTTTGAAAGCTCTAGTTTGTATGAGTTTTACTGAAACACAGAAATACTTCCCTTGGCAGGATAGTACATTTCTGCTCTAAGACAACAGAAAAGCATTGGCAGGACTTGCCCCACATGATCAGCTCGCCTATCACTGATGGCAAAAAGTACACTGAATAAGGCATAATAGAGGAACTTGGCTTTAAAATTGTTAGAGTTCTCTTACACAGTTGGGTGATTCTATGAATATGGTAATAACTATAACCTTTAGAATTCAAGACAGGAATAGCAGATGAAACCTAATTAAGAGAGAAAAATTATTAATTCATCTTCATGAGAAATGAGAGAGGCAACAACTCTTTGTAAATGGAGGTCCTGTGTGTCATTTAATAAATGCAGAAACAACCAACTAGACCAGGGACTCATTGAGAAATAGCTACATCCCACATAGAAGGCCAAGGTCTATTACTTGCAGCTTAAGACACTGAATAGATGAGAAACAGAACATCAGCGAACAGTGGCAGTTTCTTTCACTGTACATGATTGCTGTGGTCTGATTGCATCCTCAGCTTTAGCTTATACAGAAAGACCATGCAGAAAATCATATTTCTTTTAAGCTGTTTCAGTTTATCTTCACTTCAACTTAGTCCAAATCTCTGAAGAACTTGCACTACTCCTTCCATCTTAACAAATAATGCAAGGCAGTAGACAGATGACTTCATTAGACTGACTTCCCCTCATACAGCTCAGGGTTCAAGATGACGTACGAGGTGGGAGGAAGCTTTTTAACAACTCAGGAAGTAGAGACATTATTGTTCTTTCTGCTGGAGGGAAGGATTAAAAATTGTGGGAAGAGATGAGGGACATAAATATCATCTTTGAAAAAGCTAAAGAAAAAGTCCAAAGTAAAGGTCTCAGCAAATACTTTGTTTTCTTACTAGGTTCTGCCATGCCAAGAATGGAATTCATACTATGTTTTATTTGTAAAAATGTTAAGATAATTCAAGGAGGAGAACGTAATAACAGAGCAAAAGATCTCATTCCCAACTAGGTGCCTCACATTCACCTTCTCAAAAATCAGCTGACAGTATCTGTACCTGACCCTCTTCCCTTTTCTCATGCGTTAGCATAGAAATTAGCAAGTATGTAGAGATACAGTTGATTTATTCCTCTTATTCCAGCAGTGCTGAGTTTACTCCTAAGGCAACTCAAGAGAAGGTAATGATTCAGCTGAAGTAAAAGCATGTAAAAACAGGTGAGAGATGACAGCCACACAAGGCCCTTCCTCCATTCCAGCTAACATGTTTCTAATTATCTTTTCATCGGGCTGGGGGGGACTAAAACCAGTGAAGCTAAATACATACACACACGCACACCCCCCCCACACACTCAGTCCTTATCCAGGCCCATTAAGCAGCATTAGCTTGAGATGAAAGGAATGTTTTGAAGGAGATAGGCATGCATTACTATACCCAGTTGGGCAAACAGTGGTGCCAGTGATACAAATCCCATAAACTGTGCATTGTTGATACTTATTTCTACACCTACTCCTGTGATAGTTGCATAAATATAAACCACCCCTTCACAGTAGCATAAATATACACATTTGCATTTTGTGTGCATGTGGTGCGTGCACTGCTTTCTTTCTCTGGCACAAAGTATTTTTTCTTGTCTGCCTCCTTATTCCTACAGATCCCAACTCCTGCAGAGGAGTCCTCTCCTTCCCAATCCCCTCACCAGTTCTGCCCCCTCCCTCTTGCTTACATTTTCCTTAGCTCATTAGCATAACTAGGGAAATTAGCTTATAGCTCACAACATAACTTGTTTGCTTAAACATCCAACAGAAATCAGAGAATCACAGAATGTCCTGAGCTGTAAGGGACCCACAAGGATCACTGAGTAGAACTGTTGAGCCCTGGATAGGACAGCTCCAAGAAATCACACCACATGCCTGGTCTGCTGCTACACTTTAACAAAACCCCACTTTGGTCTTTTACCAAAACAAATACTGAGACACCTGCAACACACTGTGAGGGCAGAAGGAAATACGGTGTATTTTTACTTAGATGTCATGGTAACAGAAGCAACAACTGCTAATGAATGTGTTACCTTAACCAGACACTTCAAATAAAAAACCCCCAAACAATTAGTTGTTAAAAAAGTAGAGTAAAATTAAAAATTGGTACTGTTAACAGTGAGAAGCATACAGATAGCACACCTACTGCCTATACTGAACTGTATAGTTCAACACCTCAGGTGCCCCCACCCCAGAAGACACCTGCATTTGCCCCTAAGCTCAGCCTCCCACTGCCACCCCTGAACAGATCCCTATGTTTCTCTGACATTTCACTGGACAGCCCTGCAATTCCATAAAAACAACACATACGAGGCACCTTATGCCACCTACAGGCACTACTGCTTGCTTTCTCTGAAACTCAGTGCTCATTTAAGGTTGCCTCAGTCTGTCTGTTCACAAATTTGGCTGTGGCCAAGCTTCAACCCTTTATGCAAAAGTCTTCCCAGAGGTGCCCTGACACCAAGCTTTCTCTAACCCGCCTGTTGCTTCTCACGAAACCTTGTAGATCTCAGGGTCCATTTCTGCAATACATTTCTCTCCTCACATTCAGCAGAACTAACTTTTCTTGGCAAACACATCCAGGCCCCAGGTAGCCCTCACTACATTGCATTTCCTCAGGACTACTGCAGGGACTAGAGCTTATTTAACCCTTCAGGGGCCTAAATCTCCCTCAGATCCCACTTTTCCCTGGAGTTCAGATAAAGCCAACAGGATTATTTGCTTGAGAAAGAATTAGGTGTTCAAAGCCAACTGCATTATTCTTTATCATTACAGAATGACTTTGTTATTAGTTATTTCCACATAATAGAAATCAATGAAAGCAAAATTAAGAAACACAGCTCACTTTCTTCTAATCTGTCAATTTTTCTGAGAACCTGCAGAACACTGCACTAAGCCCCAAGACCACCATTACAGAAATACACCAAATACCATTGTAGCAAGAATCGTCTTTCTGAAAATCATTCTCATAGAGACTGTAGTCAAGATAGGGGTTGGGGAGAAAACCCGAACAAGCCAGCAAAGCTAGGCAATGACAGGAAGAGTGTCTGTGTAGACTGACCTCCAAATTTCAGTGGAAGCAGAGCCTCTGTAATAGAGCGTTAGGTTTTCACAAACAGACATACATAGCTGGTGAAGTAGGTTTTACTCTAATACTGTAAGGCAAAGGCAATAATGATCTGCAGGCAACTAACTGCAGTGCCACTTATTTTGGAGACTTCAGTATAAAGTGTATTGTTTTGGCATAATTTCTTGTTTTGGTTTGGAGTTTTTCTGGACTAAACACCATGGGAATCCTTTAGCTCTTTTCTAAATGTAGACTAGAAAAGTTTTCAAGTGACATGATAAATGACTTTGTTGAGTCTTACAGGCACGATAAGTAATTTTTACTTTAGAAAAGAATAACCTAACTATGCAGGCAGGAGAAAGCTGTTCTGACATGTCTGTACATCTTCAAGAGAAAGGTGGGTTATCTGCTCCTGGACACTCCTCTACATAAAAGATGCATTCAGATTTTGTAGGAAACCACATCTTAAAAATCAGCAAACAAATACGGTATCACCATATTTGGCAGTTGCAACATTTGCATATTCCAACAGGTCTCTATAGAAAGGCTATTGTGATCTCATGAATTACGAGTAAAGCGTTGCAATTTTTCATCTTTAGTCATGCACCCCAATGTATTTTTAATCGAAAAAGTTTTTTACATGAAGAGGTTTGTACACATTTTAGCAAAACAATGTCAGTCTTCCCAAAATTCATCTCCTGGATATTCTGTGACCATATTGTCTTAAGCAGACTTGACTTCAAAATACTTTTCTGGTCCACATAATGCATCAGGCTTCAGTACCATTTTCCCTTCTTACCTTCAAAATAATATGCCCTCTTCTTCCTGTTTGAGACACCTGAAAGCTGATGGTCCATTGACAGCTGCCTGAATTGGTTTATTCTTTGTTAACTATTTACTTTGGATCAAATGAAAGCAAAAAGGAAATGGAAAACAGCCCCACTGGGAGAAGACCCATGTGGGACAAATTAGGAGCCACTGTAGGATTTAAAAGTCTAGGGGAAAAACAGGACTAACTGCAGGCAGCTGTCAGGATGTGGTTTTTCTGTTTATATTCTTCTCCTTCCCTCCCTTAACTCCCTAAATGGATATTATGAGAGCAAGTAAGCACATGTATGGGTGTATGCACAAGGAAGAGCAAGTGAGCAAGCATGCAACACCGATCCCTCCTCTTCATACAGAACGCATGAGAATATAATATAAACTGTATGAGAAAGGCAACCCAGTCACAGAAATAAAAACAACTGGTAGAGCCACTTCTTTCAGAAAAAAGTATTTGTTATCCAAGTATCATAACATGCTGTAAAATTGCAACTTTAGAACATAAATTTTAATTATTAAGTGAGCTATGAACTGGAACTACAACCTAATCATCCACTCCAGTTTTGTAAATGGCAGTCTTTTTGGTGGATCAAACTTTCCTTGTATTCCATCATCTACCTCTCCCTCTAAAAACCAAACCAACAGCTGTTACAAGGCACATCACTACATACAAAAGAAGTGTTGCCTACTCAGAAGCAAACCCAAACCCTAAACCCAAAAAATTCTGCAGTGTGAGGTTTAAATTTAACATAGAGTAAGTAGTGCATACATGATACCAAAAATCCAGAAGATGAAAAAGAAAATTTCATCCCCTGGAGGAACTGTTCCCTTTCACATCTTCTCATGACTCTCCTCACTTACTCCTGTAATACTTCACATAATGTTCAAGATGTATTGTTAACTAATAGTTAAATCAGTACTCTTCAAGATAAGAGACTCCCATCCCTTACCATATCTTCACCGTCATCTCAGATTAGCTCAGGTCTTTAAGGTGGGATAACACCAAAGTCAAAGATAATGGAAGAGACAGAAGAAAGCAATGAATGGGACACAGCACAGGCTCTTCCAAACCACTGCGCAGCTGACAGTCTCCAGTTCCTCCTAAGACAGTTCTGCCTCTTCCTATTTTTATTATTCACCTCTTCTTGTCTCTCCCTCCATGCTTATTCCACCTAAGCAGTCATAAGTGAAAAGGAAAGTATCTGGATTTCAAACTTCCAGGCAATCAGAATTGCTTAGAAACCAAATCATACAAGAGCCAAAGAAGTCCTCTTCCCTCCTTCTGTTCCTTTTAAGAAGGAATACATCAGAAAAGTGGATCTGACTCCATGGGTGCTCAACACATTTAGAGGCAAAAGAGTATAAAAAGTGTTAAGTGCAATCACAGAAAAACAAAACACAAGTGCCTGGTCAAAGCTGACAGATGCAATCAAGACTGGTTTTTTGGCAGTTCAAATGGTCTGACTTTCCCTGCTGGGAGAATGAATCAGACATAGCTTAGTAGCAGGCATGTGCTTTTGATAGTCCAGCTTTTCTGTGTAATTATGAGCTTTGGTCCTAGTTTGCCACATTATTATTGTATTAAGTGCCTCAACAGGTGATGCCAGCAAAAACAATACTATAACAATATGCCTTTCTGCAGTCTAACAGTCACATAAAAGTAGGCTCTCACTTCACTGTGAGCCAGGTTTCCAGTCACATGCGCATATATACACAAAAAAAAAGATGGTTCTGTCCTTCAGTGTCACTGGCAAAAAGTTCTAAATCCAGTATCCCCAACAGCAAGGTACCTGGGACCCCAGTCAGAGGCTGCTCTCCTCTGTCTGTTACCGTTTGTGATTAAATATATTCTCATCTCTTTGGAAAAAAATGATCATGAACCTTTCAGTTCAGTTCTTAAAACTAGAATTTTTAAGTGAAAAAAAACCATGAACACAAAAATCATGTACTTTGTGAAGGATGAAAAACGAAGGTTAGAATGATTTTTTTTCTGAATGTTTTACTTTCATGTTCTTTGTAATAAACAACAGAAAATACACCAAGAGCTAATGATTGCATTTTGTTCACTTAACTTCTTATTTCTTGAGGAAGTTAACTAATACAATCTCATCACAACACCCTTAATGACTTTACACAGGAAAGCTATTTCTCCTTGCTAAGAACACGCAAAACAAAACAGTTTTCCACATCAAATTACAGTTTCTTCTTGCAGTAACTGCCACTCCTACTGCTTTTATGATGCACAAGTAATGCTAAAATATCTAAATCTGTTTTTTGAACTTAGGTCACCACTCTAAGGTGACACCTAATGACCTC
>JAWMRA010000090.1:13555006-13567290 GCA_035584735.1 Pseudotriccus pelzelni | reverse complement strand
ATCTGCAGAGTAGTATTCCTTGCATGTTTTTCTCCACAGCTGTTTATGTTCTTTCCATGAGCACAAGACATAAATAAGTCCAGTAAGAATTCAGGTAAATGCCATGAAACTACACATTCAGATACGCAATTCCCTGGAAATCTCTCTCTCCAAAATCAAGGACAGAACTATACCACTGGACACAAAAAGTAAAGATACAAGTAAGAAGCAAGTATGAGAGGAAAACTGTATGTGACAGCAGAGATTTATTTAAATGCATATCTCAAACACAAGTTTCTGAGACAACTCGTATAATTTTTGATGCAGCCAAGAAAGCAATTGTCAGTTTTTGTAACTCAGCTTTCTTCTGGAAATACCTGTATCTGTATCAATTTCAACTTTTTTTTTTTTTAATGTAGAAAGCACAATAAAAAATAATAAAAAATCCCCAGCAATATAAGTAAAAATAAATACAAAGAGCAACTTCTGATATGAAGATGTTTTGAGATTTATTCCTGAGAGTGGATTACACCAAGCAGTATGGGAGGTAGTAGATGGGAAAAAAAAAATCAGTAAAGAGATCCAAAACAACTCTAAGGATAAAATTAAAAAAAACCCCAAACTTTAAATTTACTTATTGAGAGGAAAACATCCTTTTGAAGCCTCCACCTCTTGCAGCGCAAGTTGAGTAACTGAAGGAATGCCATGTCAATTCCAGCCTAATATTCGTCTGGGCGCCAGCAGCGCACTCCCTCTTGCAGTGATAGCGTGCAGAGGGCAAGCCCTGCACTCACGAAAAGATTTGATGCCTGAGTGAGCCTGAGCGGTGAAAATGGCAGTCAGGGGTAAGACACCTTCTTACCTAAGTGCACCGTTGGTCCCTCCTGACTCAGTGCAATACATGAGTGGTATGGGCACCCCACATAGACCCCTCTGGGCACAGCACTATAAGGTCTTCTGTTTTATGTGACAAAAGCAAGTTGAGCTGGAGGCCACAGAGACCATCGTGGCTACAGCACAGACCCTGCACTAGACCAATCCCAAAGTCCCTTCCAGCCTAGATTGTCCTGACATCCAAGATTTAGCTATCAGACTTTTGACTGAAAGCTCATGTCCCATGGCTCTCTCCAACCAGCCACTCCAAAGCACACCTCTCCAACCAAACCAAAAATGGGCAGCATGTACAGGACAACCACAGGATCAGGCCCAGCCAGCATGGCTTTGTGAAAGGCAGGTCCTGGTTGACCAGCCTGGTCTCCATCTATGACAAGGTGACCTGGTCAATGGATGAGGGAAAGGATATGGATGTTGTCTTGACTGAACTTTAGTAAGCCTTAGATACCACTGCCCAGAGCATTCTAGAGAAACTGGCTGCTCATGGCTTGGACAGGTGAACCGTTTGCTAGGTAAAAAACTGGCTGGATGTCCAAGTCCAAGGAGTGGTGGTGAACGGAGTTACACCCACCTGATGGCTGGTCACTAGTGGGGTTCCCCAGGGCTCAGTGCTGGGGCCAGTCCTGTTTTATGCCTTTGTCTGGATAAGGGGATCAAGAGCACCCACAGTGAGTTCTCCAGTGACACCAGGTTGAATAGAAGGTTGTTACCTATTTGCCTGAAGGTAACAAGGCTCTGCAGAAGGATCTGAACAGGCTGGGTCGATGAGCCAGGAAGAACTGAATGAGGTTCAACAAGAGACCAAATATCAGCTTCTGCCCCTGGGTCACAACAACCCCCTGCAGCACTACAGGCTGTGGGAAGAGGGGCTGGAAACTGCTCAGTGGAAACAGACCTCGGGGTGTTGATCAACAGATGGCTGAATATGAGCCAGCAGTGCCCAGGTGGCCAAGAAGGCCAATGGCATCCTGGTCTGGATCAGCAATAGTATGGGAGCAAGACCAGGAGCGGGATCGTCCCCCTGTACTGCGCACTGGTGAGGCCACCCCTGGAGTGCTGTGTCCAGTTCTGGGCCCCTCAGTTCAGGAAGAACATTGAGGTGCTGAAGCACATCTAGAGAAGAGCAGTGGAGCTAGGAAAGGGTCTGGAGTACAAGTCTGATAATGAGCAGCTGAGGGAGCTGGGTGTATTTCGCCTGAAGGAAAGGAGGCTCAGAGGGGAGCTTATAGCTCTCTACAGCTACCTGAGAGGAGGCTGCAGCCAGGTGGGTTTCGGTCTCTTCTCCCAGATAATAAGCAATAGGACACGAGCAAATGGCCTCAGGTTGCACCAGGGGAGGTTTAGATTAGACATTAAGAGATACTTCTTCATTGAAAGGGTTGTCAAGCACTGGAACAGGCCTCCCAGGGAACTGATTCAGTCACCATCCCTGGAGGAATTTAAAAGACATGTAGGTTCTATAATTCTATAATTAAGAGTTTAATTTTGGATCAATTAGAAACATAGTTCTACAAGACAGATTCTCTATAACCTAATGCTAATTAACAATTACAATGAACTATTAAAGGACTGAAGCCTTCTTACAGTCTAACAAGGAACATAGCTGGACTGATTTGAGAGAACAGAGCACGTTTTATTTACGGAGAAGTAGAAAGGACACTCTTTAAATTTCATACACTTAGGTATTTATAGCTACTAAATATATATATATCTTAAAATTAGATCTATACAAATTTTATAAATATTATAAATAAATAATATCTTATAGAAACAGTCCAGGGGCATAAATGATACATTGAGAAATTTGTAGCCCATATTAACAGCCCACATCTGAAGGTATTTCATAGATTGATATATCTCATTCTAAGAAGCTTTGATTGAATTGCAATTACTTATATTTGCTGACTCACTAAGTGGAATAGTACACAAGAAATGGTAACTGCAGTATGAGTTAACAAAGCAGACTATACATCTGGATTTTAAAATCCTGGCACATGAGAACTTTCCTAACACAACTTATAATACACAACCTTAATACTCAGTCTGTAACCACTGCCATTACACTTCTTCAGCTGGGATATGAATTTCTGCCACTGCTAAATCTTTAACAAGAGGACCACAACTCAAGATGAAGTTTTGAATAAAAATTAAAAGATGGACGCAAAGGAAAAACAGACTCCAATTCATATCACAAAGTCTTTTCTTCCACCTTCTATTCCACAGGCAGAGGAAGGCTGGAGTCTTGATTTAGAGACTGATAGTCATATATTTGTGATACAGAAAGAATATGGAGAAATGTGAGTTTGTATACCAGTTATATACACACAAACACACAACAATGTATTTATACAGAGATAAAAATGTAAATGGCATGTAAATAGCTGAAAACACTGATTTTATTCTGGGACACAAAAGTAATTTCCAGTGTGAAAATAACTTTGATGAAACCAAGTTCTTCAAAATATATTCCAACTAAGAAAATGTAACTTCTTAATATCATGTCTTTACATCTCCTGTTCAACAGAGCTCTGAACACACAGATTGCTTGAGGATTTTTCTTCCTCAGTGTCTAATTATTTTTCGCTTTGTTTTGCCTCCCTAATGTTATAGCACAGGACTTTGCTATAGTCATTATTTTCAATAAGACACAGATTCCCTTCTTTATGGTTTATTAGGGTATTTTACAGCACCATCATCAAAGAAGCTGTAAGGATTTGTGTTGCTTCATTAAATGTTACAAGGCTGTGTTTTTTATATAAAATATAATTTTTTACATTTTTGTTATTTTTATTGTCATAATCTTTGCAACATTTTCTTAATTTCTTTTTTTTTCTCTTTTCTTGCTGTTTGTTTAGGTCTTTGCAGCAGAATTAATATACAAAATATTAATGAGACAAGCTTATTAAAGCATAGGGATGAAATTATTTGAGATCTCTGCGCTATTCTTAGTGGTAAGTGGGGATGTAACATTAATTTTCTCTACTTCGAAACAATAAAAGTTATTAGCTGCTTTACCACCTGAAGAATCATCACAGAGTAAGTATTTAGCATCCATATACCAACATTAGTACTATTGCTCTGTATGACGGTAACGTAAATCAAGGTTTAGTTAAATAGCGTGTGGGATTTACAACATGCACACAAGAAAGTATGTTACTTAGTATAAAAATACATAATCAGTTCAAGTGCATAAAGACACTGTGTTTATGTCAGGGGCTCCAACTATTAGAAGCGTGCACCAATTTCTGTCAAAATACAAGTGAGGTGCACAAATGTTCCATTATTTCGGCCATGCATCCCTTGTCATAATATGTCCATTTCAGCTACACCAGTAATGTTTACACAGGCTGCAGCCCTTGTTTTCACAAGAGTGGAGAAAGTCCTACTCATTAGCACTATTCAGTGCCAGTTACACAAGAAGTCTACTTACAACTACACCACGTGGCTGAACACCAGTTACCTCAAAGACAAATACTGTAACAAAAAAATTCAGTGTACATAGAGATCAATAATATAAACAAAAACAACTTCCTGAATAACTTACCTTGTAACTCTGACCAGCTTCCTTTTTTCTGTAAAGAAATATCCTTTTTTACACCCAGATCATACCAAACAAGTAATTCTGGGGGTTTTGGTAATTAAGACACTCATCTAGACAAATTAGCAACAACAGAACTGCTGCTGCTCCTAAATAATTTGAACTTTTATAGACGTTATTAGATACAGACCAAAGCCCAATACAGCAATAAATGATCAATAAATAATAAAATGGTTATTTATTTTCATAAAGAGAAGCAATCATTCCTCTTCTGTCATATCATGGTGCATGACTATATGCTACACACATGTACCATGCTAGAGAGGGTCAGAAAAATAAAACTACTGACTTAAAATTTTAAAAAGTCCAACATAGGGAAGGGAGGACAGAAAATAACCTTTAAAATGATCTCATATTTGTAAATCATTATGCAAACCAAAAAGCATTATTTTAAACATACTTCAATATTTATTATAAAAAATAGATACTAAGTTGCTTTATAAGTTAGCAGAAGCTTCTTGAAATTATATAACTGATATTTTCAAATAAATGGGTGTATCTAATAGTGTACTGGCATCCACGATGGCAATAATATTACTAAAGTCATTACAAAATAGGGCAGTTTTTGGATCATTTTTTGTGTGAGAGATTCCAGCATATGCTAAAGCAGTCAGAATTTCTGAAGGTCTGCAGCCTTCATAAAATATTCCTGGTTATGGAACAGGCTGTACTAGAATGACTAGGGCATTACAACCTTTTTGCCATCCACTGATAGCTGCCACTGCACCATCCCAAGTCACACAGGATTCACAGTAAACTACTCCTCTCTGAGCACATAGACGTGTAATTCCTCCGAGAGCTTTACGGACGTGATTTGTGACAAACTACAAAAGCCTTCAAGTCCTTGCTAGTCACGCAGCTCAGTGAAGAAATCCTTCCCCTTCAAATGCCAAATCAAGCTCCTGACGTGATGCCTGGTCCAAAACCACTCTCCTGCCTTCTCCAGGTGGCCATGCGGGTGGCTCATTCCAGGCAGCTAAGCCAGCTGGAGCTGCCCCACTCAACTTTCGCATCACATTACTTCCGCTTTTCTAACTTTTCCACTACTGAACACCATCAATTATGCACTAGAATAACAGAGGCTTGGCTCAGCAATGTAACATAAAGGCCGATTATGAGTGTAAATAATTTAAACACCTGCGTGCCATGTTTCTTTTAGCAGTGATATGTGGCTGGCGGATGCAATGCATTCGTAGGGCAGGCTCAGACTTTTAATGTACTGACAACTCCCCCGTTCAGATGATAGGGAGGGCCTGCTGCAGTGCTGCTGTTGGTCTAACAATAGAGAGAGTTACAGAACAGAGTTTCTTAGCTAGAAATCAGAAACACTGAGAGGCACACATGTTAGAAGATGCAAGTTTCAAAGTCTTCAGTCCACAGAAGCTGGCAAACTCTGTATATACCTCTGATAACTTAAGACTCCCTCACCTCTAACTCATTCAAAGGAAAGGCTAAAAATGAGGTTTCAGATGGAGAATGCAGTGTTAATATTATGAAAGGCAGCTATAAAACAACTTCAGGCTATTTAAGAGTAGAAGAGTACCCTGCCTCTTTTAATGAACAGGGTATTACAAAAATTGTTTTTGTACTATAAACTACAGGAAGTCCATTTTCCTCTGATAGGCCATTCAATACATGGATGCTGCCACTTAGACACTGATATGAAATCTCAGAAATTCTATTCCATAGAGTTTAATTTTGCTCCTAGTATGCAACTTAGAGTGATCTCACACCTTCCAAAGTTTATGCACCTGATACTTCCTTCAAAATGCGTATGTAAGGATCAAAGGGGGGGTTCTCCTCAGATAAAAATGGCTAAGGAAAAATTTTGCAATATCTGGATTAGTTTAAATATATTCCAAGTTTTCTATAGTATCCTTTGTATGATTCAGCATTTTTGTCACCAGCCTTCACAGTAATCAGTTGCGGGACTGCTCTAACATACGCTATCTTAAAATAACCAGGAGACTGTGAAAAAAACCTCGCAGTTGAGAGAGATAGCTTTAAATCATTTTTTATTTGTTTGCTCTGCAAAATACACTAATAATTTGACATTATAATGTAGGATATATAGAATATTTCATCTTGAAAAATATAGTCCACACTCCAGTTAAATGAGTTTTGTACCAAAAGTACACATACAATAACACAGTTCATAGTTTCACATCTGAACTGCAGGTCATGCTACATAGAAAAACTCCAAAATACAAAGGGTGGGGATAGCCAAGGGGACAGAATTAAGAAATATGAAACTACTACATGTCTAACTGAAATACACAATCTCTCAAACTGTGGTTTCAAAGATGTGTTGGGATTTGACCATGTCAACTGAGAGAAAGAGGTGAAGGGGAGCAGGGTGTGTTGTTGCTTAAAACAGCAAACTTCAATAACATCCTTCTAATTTACCAAATCAATGCAGCCAAAGTCAATAAATAATCATGCAGCTATTTTCTGAAACAATTTCATTACTTGCTTTGAGCTAACAACTGGTAACTGAGGAAAAGTGTTTTCATATTTCCTCCTGCTAGATGCATCTTTGCTAAGTTCCCTTCAAATGAAGAGGAGGATTTGCACCTTTATTGTTGTATGAATATTTAAAAGGAAGTTCTTTGGAAGGTTACAGGGTTCTTACTGCATATTTTTCCCAGTATTGATCAGTGGCAAATAGCCTCGTTTAACTCCTTGTGCACCACCTTCTCTAAGAAGCAGCCGATTCATTTGTGATAGACTAGAAAGGCACACCAGACTGCAGAAGTGCCACTAAGTTCTTCTGTGGTGAATACTATATGCATGAAATTTGTTGCTGTACCACTGCCAGACAACTTGGAAATCTCCTTCATCAAAAAAAGTGCGAATGAAGTCAAGTATAATGTCTATCTATTTTTTTTTTTACCCAGGAGTTTTATTTTATGCTGACTGGTAAGTGGCATGCAGTCTTCATGGAGCAGTTCTTTGCAGCCAGGCATTTTATGTGCCCTAATGAGGGGCATTTTATAGAAACAGCAATTATCATGCATTTTAGGGCTTAGGTAGCTGACAGCCTCATAGTGGGAGACTTCCCCACACTTAAGACAAAGTTTCTCATTATGTAATATAGATACGTTTCAGCTTGGTTCCACACAGGCAGGCTGACAGATAAGGCCAAACTTGTAAAACCAGCCATCCATGAGATGAAAGGTCTCAGCAGTGAGCCAAGATGTAAAGTAATTTTAATAAAGAAGGATTGCCACGGACAACATCCCTCTACAGGACAATTACCAGCTGTATAGTATTATACAGTATTAAGAGCATTACTCAACACTAAGAAATCCTTCTCTGACCATCTTACTACAAACTAATGACACAATGCTATTACGTAACTTAAATGTATTTACAAAAAAAAAAGAGAAATAAAGATGAACAATACACTCAACCAGGTATTTTAATCACCTCACAGTACCCCAAAGTATTTTACTTTTCCAAGCAGACTCTATTATTTATTGCTGTCCTTACCAATGGTAATTAATATGTTCTATTGATGAAAACGAGAGCAGTTGATCCACACCCTATGATTTGCAGGAGCACGTCTTGCAGGTTCCACAGTTTCAGGAATGCTAGATTAGGAGAGTTCACTACAATTAATGATGTTTATTGTGTTTATGAAATAGTTTAAGTAGCCACAGTCAACAGAGGGATTAACAAGGACATATGGTCCAGAGACACTTAGAAAAATAATTAAAAGCATCCATTCAAAGCCATGAAGGCGGAGCATCCTTGTAAGTGGGAGGGAAATACAATCCTGAACAGACGTCCTAAATTCAGGAATCTATGGATGCCTCTACCTCAGTCTGCTCCCCACTTCTGTGTGCGTGCGAAAGTTTGCCTGCCCTGCTCATCTGTGAGATTGCAAACAGCTTTTAATATTTCATTCTGCCCAAAGCACAGAGCGTGCTCAAATTCAATACAAGGAAATGCTTTATCTCTTCCTTCACAGACTAATAATCCGACAAAACCAGAAGCACCAGGGAGTCATGGCAAGTTGTGAGGAAATGACGTGCAGACACTTCTGAACAATTTTATTCCTGTTTACTGTTTGAGACACTTGGAGTGGATAAACACCAATTAAGTGGCTTTTGTTCACTGATACATAAAACCAGACCCAATATCAGGGACTCAACTGGTTACCAGAATACTTTTAGTGGGACTAACTCTTTGAAACATTTTCCCCCCCAGCTTTGTATGTGTCTCTAAAAAGTACTTTTCCTCATTTTTCACACAAGAAAATGGGTTTAATTCATAAAATGGAAAAAAAAAGCTAATTTAACAAATTCACCCTGACACACAAATAGGAAACTGTATCTTTACAGTGCTCTGAAAAAAATTCTTATTAACTGCCAAATTGCATTATATTTTTAGGATTGCCTTAATTTTCCTGCATACTGAGACTAACACTATCACCTCATTTCCTAATGACAGCTAAAAAAAATACTGGCCATTTACAGTGTATCAGATTGTGTTGCAGACAGCACTTTGAACAGCGTGGTCTGGACATGCTCACAGAGACATTTAGATCGTAACACCCTTCTTCTCCAACCTAAAAACACAGACGTCATTAAAGATAGGAGACAGAAGTCCAAAATTGTAGAAGTTCTGAAGTAGAGTTACGTAATATTTTACCACTTACAGAATGCGATCCTGTAGTTAACCGAAGAACAGTTGAAGGAAATATGTGTTAGCAAAATAAATTATATTTCAATATTAAACTGTTGCTTCCACTAAAAGAAGACTCAAAATCACCAGTTAAGTTTATAAATAGTACCTCCAGGATATTGTAGTAGCCTATCAAGCACTTTTTTTCCTGCTTGTAACTTATCCAGCTAATCCAAACTAATTAGAAGTATTTCCTCAATTATTTCTACAACTATTCAGGAATAAAAAACACAGAGAAGGACAGGCATCACTTCTGACAAACAAAATGAAAACAATTTTTATATAACTGCCTTTGTAATAATAGGATCCAATAATTACTTCACAGTATATATTATTAACTAAAAAAGCAAAAATTCTAATTAAGGGTTACACCTTTTAAACAAAAACTGGAGAGAATCCATTCAGACTCTAGGAGCCCTTAGCTAAAAGCCCATGACATTTAGAAAAGCACTATAATGCTGTGACTCCACCAGGCTTCCAGATCTGGCAGCAGTAGACACTGTCAGGTAAATTACCGTGCACACACTGTCTGCTGACACTGGAATAAAAAAAAAAAAAGGTGAAAAGGCTAAAATCAGACACACCATGCTGGAAAATGGACGAAAGGGAGTAAACATATTCCAGTGCTATATGCCTTTATATGTTACAAATAGGCCCTCTACCATGGTATGTTTTTCAAGTCCTACCTTTGCATATATCTCTAGCATTCTTTGCTATTAACAAAGAATTCTGACAGAAGACAATGACTGAAAGATTAATCTCTTAACAGCATTAAAAATTAGGCCTATCTTAGTACTGGGGAAAAAAACCCATGAGACCAAAAAAAAGTCTGGCCAAACCTTGAATCTTGAGATGGAACCTAGATGCTAAACATTCTAGATGCTGAATATGATCTGAGGAACATGATCATAGGTCTTGTATAGCAAATATCACAGAGGTACTTAAATATTTATTTTGATCAATACTGCAGCAATGCTCAGAGGTGATAGGATGCACACGGCACATAACAGACCAGAAGTCCTTCAAAAAAGTACACTATTCTTAACATAAATCACACATATCAGAAACGTGAAATATTTTGAAATTATCCAAAATTATAATCAAAACTACGAGTCTATTAAGCAACTTCAATATTACATTTACACATAGAAACACTGCACCTTTATTCTCAACAGTTCTGCATAGAGCTTTAGCCTGATTAGTCTAAATAGTTTTAGCCTAATTCAACACGACATTGTTAGTCCAGTCTTATATTCACCCAACACTATGACAATGAGTGAATCACACTCATGTCCTTGAAGAGCAATATTTATACTATATGTAGCATTGCACATGCATTTGTTGTCAAAATAACAGCCCAGACGTTCCAGCATGAAACTACACATCCTTCAACCACAGCTGAAATGGAGCAGTACGTACAATGGATGTTTCCACAAACTACAGTCAGACTACATCCACCAAACTGCTTAAAGTACTGTTTATACATACAAAAGCAATCTTTAGCTGAGGTGGTCTAGTCTCAAGTTGAACCTAAGACTCAAGTTTCAATGTTAAATAAACTGTTCTGATTTATAATGCTGTCTCTCATGCAAATTGAATTTGAGGACTCAAATGATAATATGTAAAAACCTATTATTTCTTAAAACTGCACAAATTTTACTCACCTTATCCACTTCCATGATTATCCCAATTATTTCAGTGAGTTGAAATGTCACCTTGTATTACTGTTTCTGTTACAAATGATTTCTTAACTGCAGAGCTATCCCTCAACACAGCTACTCTATTTGAGAAGTCTTGAATATTCAGAGGAATGTGGAAGAGTTCAGAAGTGTTAAAACAAACAGGAGGACCTATCTCTGTGTCCATGCCATTGCCACACATTCTAGAGTAAGAAACTACCATCCTACTTTAATTTGGTCTAATTCTTTGAAATCAACCATTTATGAAGCAGAGTTGTTTGTATATAAATTATCAGCATGCAGAACTCTACCACCAATTCATATGTATTATTTCTCCTAGGGAACAGTCAAATACTCTTTTTAAAGTTTAAACTGGAGTTTCAGCTGTTCCACAAATTAACTTGCTACAGCTTATTGGGGTATGGCAAAATAATCCTCAAGATCAATACTATAGAATTAGCCCCATTTATCCAAAGTATTCAGCCATACGACAGTCCAGCTATATGCTTTTTATTTAGGACAATTTCTCTCTTTTTTGACATGATGCATTTTATTTACTTATTAAATATGATTCAAATAAATGAAGTAGTCATTGTGTAAGTCAAAAGCAAATGCGCAAAAATTGAGCTCTGTATCACAAATATTAACTTTAATGAGAAGAGGCACAAATTGGTTTTTCTGACATCAGGGGGTCCAAAGATTAAAAAATTAATGTCGGTACATCCAGACAGAGAACAGCTGTTCAGCTAATAAGCCACATTTTCCACTTTTTGCACAGGACTGCAAGACCCAAAAGCTGTGGCTGTACTGAAATTAGCTTTGCAAATACTTAAGTCATCAAGGAGTGGTCCTTGCAAAAAACAACTGCAAACCCTCTCTCCTAAACCCTACACTTCCCTTATTTCAGTGGTTAAGATTTTATCCAAGGAAAAAGCCTTTTAAGAAGTCCACCAATTAATAATCTAGAAGCCACACCTTACTCCAGGTAAAAGCAAACCTAAATGACCACTTCCTCCTGGTTAAACGTTTGCCACTTGTTAACCAGCTGTTATTTTCCAGACTTCTCAGACTGTTCCAGACATCCACGCTACCAATTAGTTCCACCTGCAATTTTTGTCCTCTGTTTCCAGTACTAAAGTAAGAAGAGATCTTGTGCTAGCCCTTCCCAGGTTATTTCTTCCTATGAGGGCAGCTAAAAAATACTCCTCATAATCAAGGGTATTGTATTTTTAAATTACAAAGAGCAGCTGCCTTACAGTGAATAGGGATATGTAACCTCAAATTGCAGTTCTTAAGAGGTCACAGTTTAAATCGAGTTATGTATAAAAGGATGAGCAAACTTAGCTTTGATTAGCTGCGAAGTGATAGAACCCCCTTATTCACTTCCTTTTCTCCTTCTCCCCACTCCTCAAGCTAAGCAATGAGAGAAAAAAAAGGGGGGGGGG
>JAWMRA010000090.1:13461396-13549285 GCA_035584735.1 Pseudotriccus pelzelni | reverse complement strand
ATATGCATACAGAGATTCAGTTCAGGTGAATGTAATGTAGTAGGCTGAATTACCCACCCAGTCAACATAAGTACTCATCCAATAAGGTGTGAAATATCCTGGGAAATGAGAATTTTAAAGGAACTTAGGAAAAAAAGACTTCTAAGGAAAACAGAAAGGGGATAGGAAATTAAAAACAAATCAGACAGCTCCCTATTGCGCCTTAAAAAAAGAGTCCATCACCCAACCAGCACTGGCTGGCAGAAGCTTCTCCAGTGAGGATGGACTGGCCAAAGAAAGCACAACAATCTGCAATCTGTGGTTTATTGCCAATCTTGTGTTCCCAAATGAATTAATAAAAAGTGGTGACCTAATTAAACTGCATCCTCTGCATCTTGCCTTCCTTCTGCACAGCCAAGCAACAGCTAAATGGAACAGAACACCAGTGGTTAAACTCTCCAAAATACTTCATCCATCACTGCTCTGATTAGAGCCTCAAACAGTGAGGGAGAGAGAGCTGCCCAATAATCCACCTTCATTGCTTAGCTCACAAAGGATTGCAGAACCTTTGGCAGGAACCATCCCTTAAAAGCAGAATTTTGTGCCTCTTCTCCAATCCTACATTGGTGTAATTAAGGTTATGTTCATTGAACATCTCACACGGAAAGAAGGTGGACGATTCTGGATGCTCCACCTCTGCAAAGCTTTATGAAAGCCTCAACGGGGCTTTGCCCCTTTTCTGCTGGAGGCTTCCCTTTCCTCAGCACTGAGCAGTTACGCCTTTAGCAGTGTTCACTGTTTAATTTCCCCCACTGCCTTTCTTCTTCTCCTAACACTTGCATACTTTAGCCTTGGCTATGGAGTACTGACTAAGAAGGAACAATAGGCGCCTTTCAAGTCTTTAGAGTTAGCTTTGAGCAAGGCTCAGCTCAGAGCCCCAGTCAATATTTACTGCAGTTTGAAGCCACTGTTTCATAGTTCCTTCCAGGCAGAACACAGTAGTCAGGAACCCCTAGACCTCACCTGATTTTATCCTAACAAGACAAAATAAAAGGATAAACAGATTACAAACAAAAATATTTTTTACTGGAAATATTCATAGTCACAGAAGAAAAAGAAATAAAGGAAAAAGGAAGGGGGACGGGAAAGATAAAGAAGACGCTCTACAATACCACAACTTAGGTTTGAAGATAAATAAGCCACTTATAATTAGGAAAGTAATTTTTCCTCGAAAGCTGATCAGCAACGTTTGAAAACCACACATTAGATGCTACGAGAAGCAAATCCATTTAAAGTGACGCAAGTAAATGAAGAATGCAAAGAAACGCACCTCTTCAGCTATCTAAAGCTGTCATTCTCTTTGCAACACCCAGGTCATGGCATGACCACAAATTATAGCATGACCATAAATTACAGCAATGCATGCTTTTGCACAGATAAAACATTTTGATGTTTAAAAACCCCAAGTAAAAAAACACACTTTCAGTTTATCAAGTGAACAAAGATAGAAAAAAGAGTTAAGAGCTGTCTTTTTTTCACATTAGGGACCTTGTTCAAAAAAACAGGTAGCTTCACACATATTGACAACACAATTAAAAGTTTTTAAATATTTTTATTTCATTAAAATTTGACGATTATTTTTCTTTTTGCATTGCAATCATGCTTCTATAGAAGTATTCATCTGTTTCTAGAAGGTTGCAGAATTGCAACAAATTAACAAAATCAAAAGAAATGTCCTGGCAGAAAACTGAGGCTACAATTTAGAGAACATCCCCTCCCCTTCTTTAGCTGCTTCGCTCACTCCCCGTAACAATCTACATTACATCCAAAAAAAAAAAAAAATCACATTTCTGACAGGGAAATGCAACTGGACTGACAATCATAATTTTCCTGTTCAAACTGAAAGGCAGCGTTATGATTTTTTGTTTAGAGTGGTTGGAGTCCTGTCTCAACATGCTTTCTTATCTTAGACTCCATCGAAAGTTTGGAGTCAAAGAGTCTGACAAGCCACTGTCAAAACAGGAAAAATTACAGCTTTACCTTCAAATGTGTCAAGATCTTTTGAAAAACACATTTTATGTCAGCCCTGTGGTTAAAGAGCATCAACAGCAGAACAGATGCATCTTTCCACCGTGCATATTCAATTTTCGGATGCATGAAGTTTTGGTTGTTCAAGTTGCACTTTTGGAGAATGCTGCATTTTTGTCATGGCATTTGTTTGATTTTTAAAATTTGTTAGCATCAGATGGGATTTCCAATTCAAGTCCTCTTACTTTAAGGGAATGCAGGAAAGCTTATATGTATCAAAAGTATAAAAAAACCCAGTACAATTAAAGGACTAAAATAGAGGAGTCTTACTAAGAAATATTTTTTTACAAAACAGAGTTCAAAATAAAATGCTATGAGGCTTCCCAGTCCTCAAGAAGTACGTACAGACCCCTTTATACCAAGTTCAGTTTGTAACAAACCTATCTTTCATATTACATTCTCCTACCCTTATATGCAGAGTGAGAATTTAATCAATATATGGATAAGTAAGTTTTACACACTAAATATGTACCCGTGCTTGAAATAGAAGTTTTGAAGAGGAGTAAATATTTAGTAAACCACACCCAAAACAAAGAGTAAAGTGAATGGGCTCTGCAGGAGTAGTAAATGAAAACACAAGGTAAATATTTTTAGAGGGATTTAATCAAGCCTATTTTTAAAAACAGCCTAGTATTACTAGTAAGGTTTTTGAAATTCAGAGGGGAATAAGAGAGAATGAGGCACAGTAAGGCACTGTCAACTGAACAGTGGATACTTAGTACATTCTCTTCCATCACTGCAACTTGAAAAATAAAAAAATATCCATAATGATTCAGTAAACTCAATGGGAATGTCATTCAAATATAGCAGATCATGTGATCAGAGTATGTTACCATGCTATTTCTTTTACCCTATGTACATTATGGCAGAATACTACTTACATACTATTCTCAGTCACTTATTAAAGGAATACTGCAGAAGAAGATAATTAGTAATCCGTATTACCATAAATCAGGATACGCTGTATTAAGCAGATAATTTCTCAACTGACAAGCTGAATATGTGTAAACAATATTCTTTCTTCTGAGACATTATTTAAATAAGAGCATTATAGCAGTGATGGGGACCACAAAAAGTTGGGAGTGCACAGAAGGTTCTTTCTAAAACCTACGAATTGATCTTAAAAAAAAATAAATTAGTATTTCTTTTCCTTCTCAAAGGCAGGGACATTTCTCAGACCAAAACCACTAATAAATTTATCCCTAATAGCAATCACAAGTAACAGTACTAATCTCTAGCTCATTTAACTGAAAACCACAGAACCACCTGTACTTTTGGGACTAAGACACTATCAAGACTCATTTTGTCTCTGGAATTTTCATTACAGTGTGGAAAGCAGGTCCTACTTTGTTTTAAGTGCAGGACTGAATCTGAAACAAAACACCTAATTCAAGAACATTGGGCTAAACCTACCTGATACTAATTATAATCTAAAAATTAAGTCTTTAGTGCCTCCACGGTTACTAGCTTTATGAAGTAAATAGGCATACAAACACAAAGAAGAAGCAAACAGTCCTCTGTCATACATTTAAAAAAATGCTTACAGAAATTCTAACTGGGCATCTCAGTGATCTGATTTCCTTACAGAAGTTACAAAGGCAAAATTGCTTTTATCAGTAATAATAGATTAGCTCCAAACTTCACATCTACAATTAAGTGCTTAGGAAAGTCTTCCAAATGCTTTGTTCTGAAGAAGGCCATTATATCAACACTAAATCAAGACAGCTAGTATGAAAAATGGAAACCGGAGATTTCTTTTTACAGTAAGCTATAAAATGTACTTCAGTCAGACACCGGGTCTGAAAAAGGAATAACAAAGTGATGCTCTAAATCACTACAAAACTTTTTTTTTTTAAAGCTAACTATCATGCTTCAGAATAGAAACAGTGAATATGGAGATTCTCCCCATAAAGTCTTCTTTGCAAGTAAGTTCTAAATAACTGAGATACAGAGAAAGGGTTTGCTTGGAATTTGAATGCAGTGAATAGCCATGATATAATGAGAAGCAAGTATGATCTACCACTCTAATTAATTTTCTTTCTTCACCCACACTGTCACTTGTTATGATAATGTGAATCTTAACTTTAATGAGAAATTTCATACTACCTTGATTAAAGATACTGCAAATAACATTCTTTTTATTTTGTTTTTATTTCAGTGAAGAATCTCTTTATATTCTCAAAACTCTCAACCCTTCTGCTAATGAAGTTCCCATCTACAATACAGATTTTTAGAGACCGATTTATGTTTCGTATTTTTAAGTGAGGATTATGCAATTATGCATATTAAAAAATAATCATGCTCTGCAGGAAGTCTTCTTAGTATTTTTTTCTAGAGGTACTTTGTCTGAGGACTTTTTAGGATATAAATTCCTCAATAAAATTGTGTATGCATTGCTTTACAACATTTGTGAACTAACGCAAAAAGCTATAAAACATTCACTGTACGTTTTTAAAATATATTTTACAAAACACAGAAAATTTGCAAAGATTTCTGGGAACCTTGCAAGTTCGCACTAAAAATACACGGAAGTAACATTAAACTGGGCCCAGAGTCTTACAACTGAATCTGCCAACACAGACAGTACAACGCATAATCAAATTTAAAATGTATGCATGATGGATACAATTTAAGAATTAGAATTTTTTTTGCAAGACTCCATTTTACAAAAAATAAGCTTATTTCATCAACGTGTATCTTCCCAAATTAAACAAGGACCACATTTCCTTAAACATGTGTCTTCTCATCACATTTTATCTCATAACCACTAGCCATCAGCCAATCTGCTGGAAATCACGAAAAAATGTAGTATGTGGTACTCCATTAAATGAAACTACCTAAAAAAAATTGCTTTCTCAGCAGCCTCAAACTACAGTGAGATACCACATGACAGGAATCACTGCTCACCATATTGGTTAACAGGTGATAAATTACATGGTTAATATGTTGAAGAGTTTACATTTGCAAGGAGAAGTAGCATTCTCTAGGGATTTCTGTTTTGTAGAACACTATTGTTCTAGTTTCTAGAAAACAGAGATTTCTTTCCCGAAAGCAATAGTTTAATTATTTCAGTGAGGAAATAATTCCATCCTACTTAGGCATTTCCAAGATTCACCTGGTCTTTCATTAACATCTTGTCTAGATGAGAGCTGTATACTGCACACAGTACTTTGGAAAATCCATAACCTGTATCCCAGTGGTGTACTACTATATCTGATTAATTTTACCTTCATAATCCTAAATTACTATTTTTTCTGGCACACACTGAACCATACTCCACTATATAGGGCATTCAACACCTTAGGAGTTTCATTAATGCCTATTTGCTAATCACACATGATAAGCCTGTTCTCACTTTTGAAATCGCTGACAGCAAAACAACTATTCATTCAACCATATTTGCTTTTACCTTTTTTAGCCACTCAAAGGTAGAGGTCTCAAAAGTGCAAAAACTGTTCAAAAAAATTTTAGTCTAGAATGGGCACAACCAGACAAAGACCCACTACATCCACAGCAGTCCATGCTGCTGGGCCCCCTCACTGGATTCAATTGTGTGGCCTCACAGAAACCGACAAGCCCAACTACTGAAATTCATATTCAGGAATTACACCATAAAACCATCAATACAGGACCTAAATCAACTCCCATCCAAAGCAGTGAGAGAATCTTTTTACTTTAGTTGGATCTAAACACTGACAAAAAAATGGCAATAAGAAACCATCAATAAATGGGGTATTAAACTAAAAAGAAATCCATGTTGCAGTGTCTATAGAGGCATACAGTGCAAACAAATAGATAGACTTCCACTCCTCCTTACTGCATGTCAGCTCCTACTGACTTTTAATATTAAAAACTATGATATGTATGTAAACAAATTTCCTTAATCAACTTTAAGGGATCATTTTTTTGATAGTATTAAAAACCTCCATGTGCAAAAAAGCTGAAATAAAATCTAAGGCACCGAGCAGTCTCAAAAATCCCATATGGATGCTGTCTGCAACTCTAGATACCTAAATATGTTTAAAATTCTGGTTCTGAGGATCTACTCTTTTTAAATCAGTGGCCTAAAAAATGCTTAAATAAATTGCTCATTTTACAGGCTGCAAATAAATAATTAGTAAATATTATTGAGAAGGCACAACTTCACTCTTTCAGTTTCTTTACGAACAGCATTTAAGATAATTCATACTGCAATTATGCACTTATGCTTACATTTGGAAATATTTGTGCATGGATAAATGGAACTGGCACACACTCCACTCAAGTTGCTACTGCAGTACAACAAAATCTTAGCCTGATTTCACTTAAGATGACCCACACACCATGGGCCGAAAACAAAAAAAACACCCCAAACGTGAACATGCAAACTAGCTGCTTTCATTCAGATTATTTATTTTTTTTTAATCCAGTTTACTATGCAGGGCACAAGCAAAAGCATACAAAGGATAAGATGATTTCCACCCATTTAATAAATGCAGGCAAATACTGGCTTTGATCGCAGCACTTTCACTGGAAAGCTCAGTTCACCAGAGAGTGAAAAAGCAAAAGGAAAAGTGTATGCAACTTGGGCATAAGTGAAGAGACAAATATAACCCTAGAATTAAGGTCTTTTGAATACAGGAATAATAAACTTTCAAGTAAATGTCACTTCATTATGATTGAGTTTCCCCAATTGGGTATTGTATATATAAAATTTTATATATATATATATATACACATATAATTATTAGGCACACACTTTCCATGTTCTTTCCCCCCAAAAGCAGAGTTGACAATGGTGACAGCAGAGTGTGTAATTAGTTTTTATTGTTCCCCTGACAGCCATAGCTCTGCAAGGACCCCTTGCCTTTTCCATTGTAAATGTTATGGAAAAATACACTAATGACAGGCATTTAATTATGGGCACAGCAACCATGATGGGAGCTGTGCCAAAAGTGATTGGCAGCTTTGGACACCAGATATTCACGACAATGGTGCTTTTTCTATCATACCTTGTAACCCAGATTACCAAAGATATGAGTTTTTAAAAATATCTTTCCTGAAGCTTTCTTTATTGTCTAGATATTATTATTAATTACCACAAACAGACAGAAACAAAGAGAAAAAAATCAACAAAATGGTAACTTTTTTTGTTAATACCATGAGGTTTTTTGAAAGAGGTCTCTCCACTCACAATGTCATCAACATAAAAGAAATCCCTACTGACTCCAGCACACAGCTGACTTTTTTTTTTAATTACACATAGTTATAAAGAGATGCTATGCCCTCTTAACGTATCTTTATTCAGTATTTACTATAAACTATTCCACATTCAACTGTAGTTGCTGAGGTGCTTTTTCGCCTGATGAATTAGCAATTGGGAGACATGCTTTTTGGCAGCTTTTGTATCCCTGTTATTTCTTTTGGTTTGGCACAAAAACTCCCTTTTGCAAGCACCAGTATTTGTACTGTACCCCACTTAGTGATGGATCACTAATTTTTAATAAACTGAGCCCCAAGAGAACTGCAAAAAGATGTAAAACTGTGCTGGAGCAATAACTGTAAACAAATAAACAAACAAACAAATAAATAAATGGGCAGTGGGTAAGAGCCTTTGTAGAACATAAAATATTAGGTCTCTTCCAGACTATACATGGAGAGCCTATCCAGGATATCACACTTATTCTTAAGACATTAGTCTGAATTGCTTTTAACTACTTGATCCAAATCTCTGCCTTTATCTTTAAAAAGCTTTAAAAAGTGACCAGCTAACGTGGATGTGCAATTTCCTTGAAGAATGCTATATCTGAATGTTCCTTCACTGTTTCTCATCCCTCCCCCACGACCAGATGAATGAAATTGCTCTGTGAAGCAGATCTCTATGAAGAATGACCACACAATTCTGGACCAAACGGTTCTAAGTCTATATAACAGTCACAAATCCCTGGCCAAGCTGAACAAAGCAACATTATTCCAAAGTGGTAAGTTTGGGAATATAAAAGTGAAGCTGTCTGGCTGTAAAGTGGTAACTTACAAATAGCTGCAGAATCACTGTTGGCTGTCCATCCCCCATCCAGCTGGCTCTCATATCAGTAACTTCAAAAATGCAGTTTGCCATTATGGTGGCTTAAGGCACTTTGTGTGCCAGTGCAATGACCATGCTGTGTGTGCATGTCAGAAGGTCAATACTTTCAAATTCCAGAGTCTCTCTTTATTTCCTTCTTTTCTGGAAACAATAGGAAAGAGAGCAGGATTGATAGCTCCTACTTTGTTAACTTCTGCTCACTAAATGCCCTGCCTGTATGAATACACAACTATTTTTTTATAAATCTGATTAGATATCAACTAAAGTGGGGGGAAAAAAACCCCACACACACCAAAAACAACAACCAAAAAAACCCACAAAAAAACCCAAAAAACAACCACCCAAAAAAATCAAAACAAACAAACAAAAAAAACACAACCCAATGCAGCTGTTTTTCCTGCTCATTAACAACATTAATTGGTAAATTTCCTTGTAACAACTTTTAGCAATTGCAGGGGACCCAACATCATTAAAGCTGCTACAAGTCCTTACGTAATTCTGATGAATTAGCATTGAAAACTGACAACTGTACTACAAAGATCATCATCAAAAT
The DNA here is from genome assembly GCA_035584735.1 of Pseudotriccus pelzelni. Classification (NCBI taxonomy): domain Eukaryota; kingdom Metazoa; phylum Chordata; class Aves; order Passeriformes; family Tyrannidae; genus Pseudotriccus; species Pseudotriccus pelzelni. Next base: position 13,540,601 of record JAWMRA010000090.1, on the reverse strand, counting down.
TACCATTAAAATACTTACTTTTTTAAATGTCTCCTTACAAAACCCAAAAGAATATGTATTTTATTTATACAGACTACAAAAACTACAAAATGTTAGACATTGAGAGATTTGGGGGGTTTTTTGTTTAGTTTTGATGAAAAGATTTAGAATATATTCGGCTAAAGTTTCAAATGCAAGACTGAGAAAAGATACTCAAATTTATTTACAAAATTTTAATAAATGCAAAGAAAAAATTAAACCAAAAAACCTTATGTATGGTAGTAGCATTAAAATAAAAATAGTTTTATATATTTCTTAGCAAGTCCCTGTATGGTAAGATTATGTGATTTTAAGGTCTGCAGAGAGAAGACAATTCTTCTGAGTTGCAATATGAATATGAAAAATACTACTTTGAAGTCCACAAAAGCATAAAAGGTAGTGCTTCATTGCTACCCACCCGGGAACAGCACTCAACCACTATTGATGAACAACTCACACAATGGGGATGTGCCCACCACTGCCAGCACCCACCCCCAAGCCATAAAAGCTACACCATTTGAGGGAGGAAATATTACATTATTTCAGTGAGTAAAGAACATCAGTGATGCATGGAAAACATTAATTAAGGCACAAAACATATCCTGTCAAAATATGCACCCTTTTTAAAAAGTCATGAGGCCAAATTTTATCTTTCAGAATGAAACAAATATATTTTAGCAGAGAGTGACCAGCGTTGAAGTGGCCATATCTCCTACCCCAGTTTTTCTGTCTCACTAGATGTTTCACAAACAAATAATTTCTTCTCTGCACTCCAGCACCATTTCATTACTGTAATCAGAAACCAAAAACAGCCTATTAAAATAAGATGGTTCTTCAAGAGTCTGATGAAAACAACAAGTAAAAATTAAAGTTACTCAGTGATAAACAAGAAGTAAGATTCTTTTACTGTGAATACTGCTGTTGAACAGTTCCTCATCACATTAATGTGATGATCTAATGGCAAAAAAGAAAATTAACAACATGAAAAATAACTAATACTGTACTTACAGGTTGTGTGACTCTAAAGTCCGTTTTTTTCCATGCCATATGTCACCATGGATAGGTAAATTTTCCCATCAGATTATAATGCAAGTGACAATAAGAATTGTAATCTTCAAGGCTTTCCAAGTAAAAATTGTGGAACATGAATAATTTCTTCTAAATTGGTATTAGCAATTCAAGCAGACTTGCTAATTAACAGGGCTCTTGTGTATCTTCTCGTTAGCTGATTTTTCTTTTGACAGCATTTTTACTGGTCATGCATTTAAACAGAAAAATGGCCATGAAACTACTAGCATACCAGCTCACAGAACATGGGTATCAAATTATTTTTCTGCATTTTACAGCAGTCAAAAATAAACAAACTCATTTTTTTCATAAAACTGGGGTCTAAAAACGTATTTTCATCAACCTGTCAACAGTAAAATATGAAGGATGTTTCCCCAGAATTGGGGGGTATATTTCTTTTACTAGAAATTCTGGCATTCTGTGGCGGAGAAATACAATCTCAATCCTTGCAGAACAGCGAGGGGGTTTTTTGTATATTTTCAAAACTTCATTTTAACACAAATTATTTTCTGAAATGTGTAGGAATGGGAATTTGTACTTTTGTAATGTAACATTCTAGGCTCAGTTTCGTAAAAAAGAGGATTTGAGACACATATACATGTTTGGCCACTATAAAATAATACCCACGATTTTAAATGAGCTCAGCAATAATATAGCTTGTAGAGACCACAATGAACAGGGAGAGTGCAAAACTGCAAGGAAGGCTTCTAATGCGTGAATGATCCAATTCTTCCATTCAGCTATGCTGAAGTACCTTACAGTAGGGCTTACTCATAATAACTGTAATACCACCAGAAAGCAATTTCAATAACATGTCTGTTTATTTTAAACCAAGTGTTTTCATTTCATTATATTCATATGCTGCTGACTAAATTTTAAGCACAAGTGCAATAAAAACTTAAACAAAACAGGACCCTTTATTCTCAACAATGAACTACACCATTCAGAAACACTAGAAGATGGGATTAATCATGAAACTAAAGATGTTTTTTAAGAACAATGCTCAGAACTGGATAGCAGATCGAAGAGTGATTACTGGAAAAAAATCGCAATTCCAAAATACTTCTAGTTGCATTTAAAAAAAAATAATTAAAAAAAAATTGAAAAACAGTGAGCCAAAGCAACAGAGGCACATCTCATAGGCATGGACAAACCACTGTCTACTCATGGTTCCTCCAGTACAGGTTGCATCTTTGTTAGCATCCTCTCTAAGCTGTTCCCAGTGACCAACCTTCTTTATGCACTTTCTTGAAGTCTGGTATTTCAGCAATGCAGCAGCCCTCTGCCCAGCAACAGACTGGGTTAGGAAGAAGCAGTAACAAAGTACTCGAATAAGCCCAAACAGTTCTCAAAGCACATTCCTGTAATCTTCTCTGTTTCATTTTACATTTGTGTGCCTGAGTGCTTGCTTATCTACCTGCCCACCTTCTGACCCGGGAACTACTAGCGTGTGAAGAAACAGCACACTGGGAAGATCGCCAAGAACTAAAACACAGATTCTGCAATAATTTTTTTATTATTACTTTGAACTCTCAAACAAAATATCTTAGCCGGAAGATGAGACCTGGAAATTTGATTGAAATTCCATCCACTTTCTAAACATTTGAGAGTTCACAAATTAAAAAAATTCATTTTCAGATTTTTTTTCTCACACAACATTATTATATACTCTACATCACATCACCTTCTATTGACAAACTTCAGTGCACACATTCATATGTATATACATGTATTTATACATAAGTATACACATACCTACATTGAAATTCATACATATTCTCATACAAATGTGTCTACATTACATGCGCCTCTCCATATGAATGCCATGACCACAGCTCCTGAAGGGACTAATTGCATTCACTCCCTCTCTCAGCCCAGCTTGAAACTGGTAGATTGCTGGGATCATTATAGGGGGAGAGAAAGCAGGGCTCATCTTTATCTGTTCCTCTCAAAAAGAAGAGAGGGGCTAGCAGAAAGAATGCAGTAAAGTGTCCTGACTGTATGCACTTGGAAGAGATTTACGAAGAAGCATTTCATGAAGACCATGTACCACTTAACAAGGTGCCTTTGATACAAAGGTGGAAGCCAGTGAAACTATTGTTCTTTGTGCAGTTTTTCCATAGAAGGTTTGAAACAGTTTCAAACCCCCACTTTTAAAACAAACACCAATATTCTTCTGGAGAGGCGAGGTGTTAACGAAACTATTAAAAGCAGAGAAAGTAGGTGTAAAGAATTGAAGGCTCTACTACTGATCTTTTAATTACAGGGAATCAGAAGTTTCTTTAGCTGTCAGAGAAAGCTGCTGGACAAAATGCTCTCAAAATACAAGCTATGCTGTTTCAAAACTGTTTTTTAATATACATACATATACAATACATATATACACACATAAGCATGTGTGCCATGTATATACATCCCTAGTACTTAGGCTCCTATGATTCCCTTGACGTAAGAAACTTACACAGAATACCAACACCAAAGCAAATGCCTTGATTTTGCCCCTATTAATCCCCAGCTTCTTAGTTGTTCTTAACATGCGTAACTGCTTTCTTCCTATTCCAGCCATTTCTTCATGGCTCTCCTAAATGCTGTACACAGGCAGAGCTGTATCTATATGGAAAGCAAACAAGTAAAACCTAACCAAACCAACCAACCAAACAAAAAAACCCAGCCACACTACTTCGGCATACACAGCCAATACAACATGGTGAAATTTGAAAACGCATAAAAATGGATGGCAGGATACTCAGAAATCCACCCAGCCAGCAAGTGTGCTCCCAAAGTGCCATGGTCAGAGCTTCTCAAAACTAAGTCCGTGCCTTTGGCCGGTCCAGGTAGGCACTTAAGTACAGTTAAGTTATCCACACAACTGCTACCTGTATCTAACTTCAGAGAAGTTGAATGCTTTTCCGAAACAGTGCCTAAATACTCAGCTACAAAATTCACCTAAGTTTAGACATCCAGGTGAAATTCTAATCTATGCATGGAATTTTCTGTTTGCTGCTACCAAGTATCTATGCTAAAAAAAAACAACCTCTACCAATATTGATAAAACTGTGGCAACCAGCTAAATTATGGGAAATCACCAGCTGAAGTTTTTACAGTCATTGTCTTATCGATTTTATACACCATTGTCTTGCATAAGATACAGCCAAACCCAGTAATACTCCTAGTAAAAAAACATTTGCTTTTGTGAGACTACAAGCTGTGGCCTCTATATTTGACCAGAATCTAGACTTGAAATACTGGTACTTTTAACCATCCTATCAAGTAACAATTTATGAAGCTACAGAACCTGACACTGAAACAACTCATAGGGAAATACCTAAATAGAAACTACAACCTTAAAGCACACTCCTGCAAGCAGAAAAATGTATCAGTAATTACAACAAGTAGTTCAGTTTGACCTCTGACAAGATTAAAAACAGTAGCAAGCACTAGACATGCAAGCGGACCACATCAAAATTTGGCCCAGGTACACGATACTCGGTCTGAATTCTAATTACAGACACTAGTAAACAGGATTAAATTAATATGCTCCATTCCATAACTCATGTTGTATTCAGAATAATATTCTCTGATAAAAATAGTCTGCTGTCCCGTATAAGAACACATACGCAAACTGTGTTGAAGATTAATGCACTTCAGGGTGACAGTTAGAACTGGTGTACATTTAATTCTAAGCCTAAACAAATAAACAAATAAAGCACATTTTTGAGCTTATTTAAGGATTAATTTCCAATTTAAAAAAAATATTAAAAGAAGTTATTTTATTTATACTTCAGAATTCAAATACCTGAACATATTCTCACTTGGAACTCAACTACAGCATTTATGGTACTTCACGTATGCTGATAATTAAACACATAAGAAGAATAAAGAACAGGAATACTTTTAACAGTCCTAATAAGAGACTCAGACTCTATAAGAATACACAACTTTGTTACACATACATGCTAACAATAGTGATCAAACAACATTTTCTAATTGTTCTAGCAGAACTCTGGCAACTAACCGAGCAATGTAATATGAATTTTGCTAATAGACTCCTCAGGTATTTTATTTACCAAATACTGTTCACAGTAGGAGCACTTATCAATTGGGCCACTCAACAATTCACTGATGTGTTTTTCAATGAGAATAAAAACTTCACGTATTTCAGTAAGCTGCTGGACTTTCATACTAAAAAATGAAACATCATCAAACTGGAAGAACAATTATTATTAAATTCTTCAAAGTTCAGATGAAACATTACTTTAGAGTGCCTTTACTCACTAGGAAATTTATCAATGTTTCATTTTTTAAAGGAAATTAATTACTTCTACAGCAGTTTATTAATTCTGAATAAATCCAATAAAGAACTAAGCTAAATCAAAATGGTAGTACCTATGTTTAAAAAAACAACAGCACATTTTGTCTTCTAATTTAAAATAGTAATCACCAAGTAAGCATCCCTACTTACTTCTGCATGCGTACATCTCCTGAGTCTGCCTCTGGATGTAGATAAATCACTGCAAAGTTATTCGCGCAACATTGTTAACTGCTCTAAAAATTTTCATAACCAAAGACAATTCTGTCTTCAGCTTAGATTCTGACCAAACAAATTCAAAACAGAAGTGCTTTCTTTTCCTTGGGTCTCTTCCACCTACCATTTAGGTATTTGCCTGTTTTTCTGTAATGATCATGTTTTTTGAAAAGCACATAAAAACTGCCACCCTGTATAAAACAACTGCACTCTGCTCTTTCTCATATTTTTAACTCACGAATAAACATGACAAGTCCGAATAGATGTATCCACTGTGAAAAAGCAGTGAGTATTTTAAGAGAAGAAATGTTTGGTTTTAAAACGGAAGGTTTAGAAACATCTTAAAATTAACTCTTCTTCTAGTGTTTGGAAGAATAACAAAACTAAGTCTTCTTTGCAGTCTGCTGATGTTTAACGTTGGATTAATAAGAGATTCCATTACCAGTAATAAAATATCATAAACTTACTAGAAGCCTTACAAATCCAACTCAATGAGTAATACCTACTGACTAGATAAGCACTGCTTGTACCTTAAACTGGCTTTACCTATGTACAATTATTGTACAAGCTCATCACATACAAGACAACAGAAGTGAAAAATCTTGAATGTAAGACTATTTTTGAAGTATTTTAGCTGTTATACTAGCAGTGTGTGCATTCAGTCAAGCCTACTTCTTTCAACAATCCTCCTTTTGCCCAGTGGGGTTTGGAAATATTACCTTATTTTTTTACCAGCCGTTAGATTTCATTTTGCCTAAAAAACAGCAGAAAAAAACCCTCTGGTTTTGAGAGACAAGCAATTTTTGGACATATGTTCTTTGATGCGTGACTTGAGGTGTAACTTTTCATCTTATTTACTCTGAGCAATTTTTTTCAAGTACCACACGTAAAAAAGAGGAAAATGTAGAGACAGGCATTTAAAACCATACATGCTCATCATTCCTAAGCATGATTGTGTCTGTGGATAAATCCTCTCTGTCTCTAGCTTTTTGTGCCGACTGTTTATCACTGAGGTGTTCTGACCAGAGGGAACACAGTGCTGGACAGACCAGCTAACTCTGGGCCCTTGAAAATTCTGCCTGTAACTTCTGCATCACCTATTTTGAACCTGCTCTGGAATACCGAGTAGGAGAGTTTTCTGCAGGCAATACAGATCTATTAAAAAACATGACCTGTGACAAAAATCAATGTGCTAATCTCAAACCAAACAGCAGTATCAGAAGCATAAAAAAGAGATAACCTGAGATAAAATGTCCCCAAATTTTACTTAGACTAGCTTGACAGGTTTACCAAAAAAAAAAAAAAAAAAACCAAAAACAAAACAAACAAACCCACAACCCAAAAAAACACAACAAACGTAAACAAAAAAAAAAGTAAGTCTGCTCACAGGCACTTTAACAAGGCAAAAGAATTTAATACCCAGCTGACTTTGTACCTAAACACATGGATACCATTTGGAACAGGGCTGCAATTGAAATTTGATGATGCTAAACATGAGGGAAAATTCCAGAAAAAAAAATTATAAATGAAACTTCCCTTTCCAGAGCTGAACGGCACACGCAAAGCCTGGTGCCAGGATCCCTCTCCGCGAGGGTAGCGAGGCGACTGTGCCAGCACCGCTCGGCCCCGACGGCGGGGACAGAGAAGATGCCCGTGACACAGACCCCTGGCGCGGCAGGGCAAACCTATCTCGCTTTTTCACCTTCAGCCCGCACGGGAGAGCCCCCCGCCGGGCGGGCAGGGCAGGGCAGGGCAAAGCCGCTCCTGATAACCCTCCAGCCCAGGGTGCCGCGGAGCTGGGGACCGTGGAGGCAGAGCCCCGCCGTCCTGCCCGGGGCCGCATCCCCACTACCGTAGCCCGCCGGGGCAGCTTCGAGGGGCCGCTATCTGCGCCCCCTCATCCCATCCAAGCCCCCGAAACAGGCACTAAGCTGCCCCGCGGAGAGGAGCACCCACACACCGTTGGGGGCGCATCCGCCCGACTACCCCCGGCCGGCGGCGACCGACGCTGGTGAAGTCTGGTGCGGCCTCGGAGGGAGGAAAGGGGGGCAATAAGAGAAAACCACCCCCGCCACCCTCCCCATCGCCACTACCCTGCAGCCCTGAACCTCCGTTAAAATAAAGTTTTCCACGCCATTCTCCAGCTGGGGTAAGTTACTGTGGTTTCTGGGCACGGGTCTCCGGCGCTTGCCCGCCGACAGAGCCCCCCCCCGCCCCGGTGCGCGCCCGCGTACCTGGGATTGGAGCTGTTCCAGTAGACAGCGTAGCGGTCGGCCACCGCCTTGGCGCCGGGCTCCTGCCCGCGCACGCACACCCACAGCGCCGCGGCAGCCAGCAGCAGCATCTCCACGTGCGGCATCTCCGCCCGGCCGGCGGCGCAGCGAGGCGGGATGCGGGGAAAAAAATTAAGAAAGGGGGCAAGAAAGGAGAAAAAAAAAAAAAAGAAAAAGAAAAGAGGAGGGCGGGGGGCCGGGGGGACCGGGTGGGGGTAAATAAATAAAAAGCAAGGCGCGCAAGCGGTGGGTTCCGCGGCGAGCCGCGCCGCAGCAGCGAGCTGAGGGCGACTGGCGCCGCAGCCGCGCAGCCGGCGGGCGAGGGCGATCCGCGGCCCCTCAGGGAGCCTTACCCCGGCACGGGGTGGCGGGGGCCGAGGCGGGTGTCGGCGGCAGGCGGCGGGCGGTGCTCATTCACCGGGAGTCCCGTACGGAGCCCACGGCACGACATACACCGGCCCGCCGGCGCGGCGGGCGAGCGAAGGGCGGCCGCTCCTCCGCCCCCTGCGAGCGGCCCCGACGCGCGGCTCGGGCTTCGCGGGGATAGAGGCAGCGAGCGAGTTGAAGAACGGCGGAGAAGAGCGGGCAGGAGGAGTAGGGGAAGGAGATCTTTCCCCCTGGAAGCCCACGGGGGGTCCTGGCAATGTATTAAAGGCGGCCGGCTGGGAGTGGGACGAGAAGTACCCGCAGATCTCAAAGTACAAAGTTTGTGTCTTCCCTCCTGGCCCTCCGCTCCCCGAAAATGAAAAATAAACAAAAACGGGGGAAAAAAGTAGGGGGCTGGAGGAGAAAAAAGGGGGAGGGGAGGAAGCAAAACCCCCGAGGAGTTTTGCTCGCTGCGCTGATGGAGTTGAGGAGCCTGTTCTGCAGTACAGTGTCTTGAAGGAGACTTTGTGGAGTGGTTTTCTTGTCCTTCCTGTTCCTGGGCGGTGGATGCACCAAGGACTAAGCAACAGCAAAGGCGGAAAAAAAAAAAAAAAAAAAAAAAAAAGGAAAAAAAATAGGCAAGGAAAAAAAAAGGGGGAGGTCAGAAAAAAAAGAACGGCCAATCCAAGAAATATTGCGGTGTGGAAATCAAGGGGATGGAAGTGAAAAAAAATGTTTTATGAGAGGGCGTGGAGAAAAGCAAAATCTCGGAGAAGTGAAAAATCAAGCCTGCAAACTCCTCTGATGATGCTGGTCTTGGCTGGCCTCTCCTGCTCGGGGAACGAATAGAGCGATACGGCGAGGTGCGGAAATCTCTTGTTTCAGCCTCTCGGAGCCTCTCTGCGATAAATCAGAGTCCAGTCCCGTGAACATCAACTTCTGCGGAAGGACAAAACAGTTTGAAAGAGCAAGGAGGGGGTGAGAGAAAAAGAATCCACCCCTCAGATGACTACATAAGGATATCTGAAAAAAAAAACTACAACCACCCCAGATCTTCTCGGTCTTGCCCAACAGCTGCTCCCCTTTTCCCTCCGAAGCAGCAGCAAGAACAGCAAGGAAAAATATACCACGCCAGCAGGCAAATAAATAAACTTGAATGCAGCGGCAGGCAGGGAGGGATCGTAAAGAGCGACGAGGATTGGAGGGGCAAAAGTCAGTTTGAAAAAAAAATTTGCTTTATGGGAGGAAAAAAATCTTTAAACAGTCACGCCCCCTTTTGCAATGACCGGTCCCTTCACTGCGTGTAAATCCGACATCAGCAACCTGGAAAAGCTAGGAGCCTGGCGCGCTGAGCTGTTTCTGTGCATGCGTGTGTGCGACGGGCAGCCGCAGAGATACAGACGCGGTATAGCGAGGTACGCACGCACACACATACATACATACATACATACATACATGCACAAGCGTGTGTCCGAGGCGGGATCTGGCGCCGGTGTGCGTGAGGGATGAAGGCGAGGAGGAGGTGCAGGCAGCCAGCTCGGAGCACGGCTGCTGCTGCTTGATCATGTGGGATTTTTGCATGCAGTTTACTTGGGAAAGGGGGGGATTTGCCGGCGCAGCCAGTCAGGGCACAGCCTGCTGTTTGCTTACAGATTGCCTTTTTTTTTTTTTTTTTTTTTTTTTTTTTTTTTTACACCTCGACCTGATTGGCTTGCAACACGAGAAGGAAGGTGTCGTCCCGGGCTTCTCCTCCTCCATGCCAAAAAAATACTCAACCCCACCTTCTGGAAACCTGACTAATTGAATTACTAAGACATCGGAGTGGTTCCTGTGCAGCCTTACTGCTAAAGGTAACCATTTCAACGCCGGATACTGCGACAGGCTTATGCGCGGGGGCAGCGGACGGACGAGTTTCCGCCCGCCACGAGAAAAAACAGTGTGCTGAGTAATTCCACCGAAACAGAAAAACTCCTTCCCTACGTTCCCCCGCACACCGCAGCGCTACGGGAGCCGGCGGAGGGGAAGGGGCTCCGCTAATGTGCGGACACCGCAGCCCCGACACCACTGACGGCGGGGGCAGGCCGATGGTGGGCGCTCCGCCACCAAACCCCGGCATCCCCACATCCCCGCGGGCAGGTGAGCGGCTCCCGCTGGCAGGGCGGGGCCGGACAGGACAGGGCCTTCCCCGGGCGCTCCCGCCGCTCCCGCCCGCCGGTGTTGCCGGGGTGACAGCAGCCAGCGCGACTCCCGTCCCGTCCCGTCCCGTCCCGTCCCATCCCATCCCCTGCGGCGGCCCCCTCCCCGCGTTCCCTCTCCACGTCGGGATCGGCGCCGTTCGGAAGCGCCCCGACTCCCCCCAGCGGCGGAGCCCGGCGGTGCAGGGCGGGCGAGTCCCGCGGGTGGCTCGGCGGTGCCGGGGCATCGGGTTGGTTGGTTGCTTGGATTCCTGATGAAAAATCATTTTCTTCAGCGTGGAAAGGCGTTCCGGTTTAATCTTCACCGATCGCGCCACCCAGCCTGCCCGAAATTTCTGCTCCTCTTCTAGGAAGCGACTGAAGAGACGGAGTTGAAAACAAACACTCAAACTCCTTGGGTTTGGATTTTTTTTTTTAATTTTTGGAGTATGTTTTTGGTTTGTGGGTTTTTTTTTGTTTGTTGGTTAGGTTTTTAGCAACGATTTTCAAAGCTTTACTATTAAAAGCTTAAAAACTTGTCTCCCCGTGGTCTTCCCTCAGCCTTGTTTTCAGTATGTTAACATCTGTAGAATAGTTAGCAGGGTACAAAGTACATCAGCCAAGTATGACAGGCACCATAAAGCAAACTTTTTTTTTTCATTTACTTTTGTTAAAAGAAACCAAACAATTCTGATTTTTTTGCCATCTTTGGACTTGGTTCTTTTAATAGGCATGGGCACATCCAGTGTTTCCTTAGTCTTTTTTCTCCGACACACACAGACTTGTGGAAATCACTGCCATTACAGGAAGCAGAATAAACAACACTTTTTTCCCCCCATGAAGAATCTCCTCAGCCTCATTTGTAAGAAGAGTTCATCTCCTTCGCCCCCCCCCCCTTTGTTCTCCTTGTGAGAAGTATCACAGGGAAGGGGTCAGTTTGTGCAACTTAAAATACCTTTTAATAGCAGAGTCAGAGCTTAATTTAGTATATGAAATGTCCTTACAGGACTACAATACTTGTGTTTTTCTTGGACACATAGAAACCTGTGAAAAGAAGACAAACTATTAATAATTTAAGAAGAAAAACCCTCCAAGGTAGACTAACAACATGAAGATACACTTTACATAGCAAGCAAGCTGTAAGTGGTTGTATCTTAGTAGTTTATAGACAATACAAAGACATAAATGCTGAGGACTCAGGATGTAAATTAATTACCTGAGCAAAGCAAAATAGTGCTTTAGTGAACAGAAAATGGGATGTTTGTTACATCATAACCAATTCATATGAACCCATCAAATATGCAGTAGCCAGGAACATGCCAGCTTCTAGCCCACTCTCCATTTTCATGATTACATGATTAAACAATTATTGATGTCATAGTTGTTAACTGTTTTTGTATTCCAATGGCCTCTGGCATTAGCCTTCATTTAGCTGAAAGGTAAAGGCTCTCAGTGAGAGATTCAGCGTCAATGAAACTACTCTGAATACGGTTTTTAGAAAAATTAGTATGTGTGCACAGTAAGTGTCTTAAGATGCTTCTGACAAGTCTGTGTAACTGCCTCTGGGTTCTTGAGTCTTTAACATACATTGTACAGTATGATGCACGGAATTCCTATATATTGGTATGCTGTGCTGCAGTCACTGTGCTAATTGATCACATATCTCAAGATAATTAAACTAAGCACAGCCTAAGACTTTTTTTTCTGAGGAAAAAGTGGTGTACCTGTAGATTGCCTTTCTTTGGTGATTTCCCTTAACAAGGCACATGGTATGGGTGTAATTGTTCAGTATTTTGAACAGATGCAAAGGACTTAGGGTGTTAACATGTAGATAGTATTGTTAAAATGTAATTTAAGTAATTTGCTTTGCTATTCAAAGATACTTTAGCACCCATAAAACAGAAAATAGCAAATGTATTTCTACATTATTTCTATGGCTTGTGTGTATGATTTTTATCTTTTATAAATTTGATCAGTGCTTCAGAAGTGAAACTAACTAGTAGGGCACAATCCATCTCTTCCTGACATTAACTCCACTGACTCTAAAGAAATTAAGCAAGAAAACGTCATGGTCTTTTTCTTTTTGTTAAAACCCAGAGAATTAAGAATTAATTTTCCTATTCTGGAAAAATAGATATATATTGCAAATTAGTGAAAAATATACCTGCATTTTAAAACTTTTTTTTTCTAAATTTTGTAGAAATGTGTATTTTTAAATTGTATGTTAACATTTCAGTAGAATTTTATTAAAGGTACCCAGGCAAAAACCAAATATAATCCTGCGGTTGGGCTGTGTTTAAATCATCTGTGATGCTTTGTTAAAAGGCTATACAAAAATGCAGCTCTTTTGTTTATCCGTGGTTTCCCTGGAAATGTGTTTTTCGGGATCCAAAAGCATCATACTTTCTTATTTTTTAATCATTTTCTGATTTCATAAACACATTGAAAAAAAATTACTTAGAAACAACCTCAGCTTCAAGTTTTGCAAACTGATAACTAAAAAGGGCGGTTCATATTAAAAATCCTCTCATCTTTTACAGTAATCCCTGATACTGTAAGTTGTCAAAAAGTAATACAGAACAAGATCTTAGACTAATTTCCATATGAGAGGAGTGGGTACCAAAGGCATAAATAATACTGTTAGAAAGAATCACTGAATTTTTTGTACTGAAGTGTGTTCATAATTTGATTGCAAATACTCTCAATTAAGTTAAGAGTTTTCTTTCTAGGTGACTTCTCTAGCTTAAGGATAATTTTTCCTCTTAGATACATTTACCTGTGAGAGACTGTGTGTATGTACTCCATGTGTAGATTTTTCTGGTTTTTGGCCTTCTGTTGTTTCCCCCTAGGAGAAGGAAATAAGCTTATGAAAGAGAACAGAAGGAAATGGCTTCACATGAACCTGTCCCAGTATTTACTTGTGTGTGTGAGTATTTTGAGCTCATTAGCACAGAGAAATTAAATGAAGATTCTTGATATTCTTTTTATTAAACTGTCTGGCAAGTCCTTTGCTTCCCTAACCCTCATTTTTCAGTCTACCAACCAGAGATAACTTACATGCTTACTTTACTGTGATATACTGAGACTCAATAACTTCATGTTTTTAGGTGTTCAAAGGACTAGATTGGAAATCCTTATATAAAAGAAGGAAATGCCATAACACAAAATACAGTAATGAATTCTGGACAACTTTTGGGGGCATATCATCCAGTGATATTTTCAGGCATGTTATTTTTTTCCAGAAATTATACATGTTCCTTTTAGCATTGGAGTTTGCTATTTGTTCTTAAGAATTTGCTATTGTTTTTGATAAAAATTATCTGCAGTTGTGAACTTCACTTATCAAGTTTGTCAGCTCAAAATCTATGTGTCTGGCTGAACAGTCAAAAGAGCTTTAGCTTGCAGGTTAAGCAAGACCTCTTCAGCACATAGCTATTTGGGTATTAGTCCAGAAACTTCCAAAGTTTAATACCTTGAGAAAAACTGAGAAGAAAACAAAAGATTTCCTGGCTTCCTATAGCTATTTTATGACCTTTTTTTCCCCCAAAGCTTGTGAGAGAAAGAATTACAAGGTATGAAATTTTTGAAAACATAAGGGTAAGCAGGGTACTTATCTATTCCTAGAGACGACAGAAAAATCCACTTTGAAGTTCAGTGTAATGTCACCTCCATGTAAGTATGCAATAACATAGATATAGTGTGTTGCCATTCAAGTTCATGTTTGTTTGTCTTTATACATACTTTTGCTCATGTTTGTTAAATATCTAATTATGAGGAATTTGTTTGTTGACACACTTTAAAGAGCTTGAAATTTATGCCTTCATGAAGGTGTATTTTTAATATAGTCAGTTTGAAAGGCCAAATTAAAGCATTTGTTTCCACTTACTCAAGGTTTTGGCTTTGCAAAATGTAAAGCCCATTGCACTGATTTGTTTTTAATATGGATTCAATAAGAATAACTTTATTTTATAAAGTTATTATTTATAAAGCCAAAGCAAAAGAATCCATGGTGCTAGGATAAATATATAGCTTTCCTTTTTCCTATCCACTTCAATTCCTAAACATATTAATTTAAAGACCTTTTTAAAGACTTTTGAAAACTATTGCTCAATCTTAATTTATTACAGAGCCAGGATCTTACAAAACCTCCAATTTTAGTATTATTAATGTAAAAGTATTTAAACCTTGTAGGTGCAAGAACGATTTTGTACTGTACTGTAAAAATAAAAAAAAAACCAAAACCCAAGGCAGTGGGCAGTATTAATATAGCTGTGGCAAAGATTGCTGTTCACTCTTCTGAAAAGCTCTGTATTGAGCAGATACACTATACAGGTTATACAGATTATGTTACGTGAGCAGGCTCCCATTTCAGCATCTGTGCATCTCCTATGATGACATGGCACGATTGAAACCAGTTAAGGTAAATATTAATCCCGTTTGACCTTGTGATACTTTTAAATTATCTTTTGTGTTGCTTAGTGTTCCAATGGCCATGCTGAGACTGCATTTTTCCAGAGTCCTCTTGATGAAAAGTTAGCTTTTCAGAATTCTTTCTCTGCACTGAGTAACTGCAGCTGGTGGTCTAGAACATCAGTGTTTGCTTAGAAACTCTGTTTTTAAGCAGTCTTTTCAAAATAGAAGGAGCTTAAAAGAAAATAGATAGACAAAACAAAACCCTCAGAAAACAAAGAGGTACATATGCACAAAAACCTGAATATTGAATTCAAAATAATATGACAAGAAACAGGTATTTGCAGGTTCTTGGTTTTGTAGTGATACATTGATGAGTAAACAAATCATTGGTCTTTCTTATGGGCATGCTGTCTTTTGGTTATTGCTTATTAAACCCTTGTTGCAAGGGATGGACAGCTAGCAGGTTTTTTTCTGTCTCTGTCCATATAAGTGAAGAAAAACAAGATAGAAAATCAAGGCACGGGTGGACTACTTTTATCACCTGAAAACATGATGGAAATCCTGTACTTAATTGTCTTCAAGCGCTATGTAGTAAACATGACTGTTCATTTTTATTATTAATAGCACACTTTACAAAAATAGAAAAATTCATAAGATGCCTTTTAATATTTTTCAGAATTTAATAAACATTCAAGATAATTTTCAATTTAAGTTTGTGAAACTGCAACCATTATTCTTGCTACTCATTTTACATATGAATCATAAGCTGTAAAATCATAAACAATTCCTATTGTTGCAAAACCCAATGCTTGCTTGTGCATATCTTCCCGTACATTGCAAAGTCGTAGACTTTGACACTGTTGCCTCATCACACAGCACCACCCATCAACTAACATTACTCACATTAGTGAAAATGAATCAACAGGGAAAAAAAACCCAAAACAACCTAACAACAAAGAGCTGCAAAGTAGGTTATTACAGATTATGTCACAATTCTGCTCTGCTAGCACTGGAGGCACTTTCCCTGATATGTAGCATAAGTAATAAGTAAAGTTTCATAGCCTAAGGACAGCTGTAAGAAGTTTGTATGCAAAGTAAATGGCATGAGATAGTCTTTCCGTTCAGGATACTTCAGAGTTCTTTTGCTAATACAGGCATTACATGCTGGAGAGCTGTTTGCAGAGAAGATGCTTTCTTAGCGAAAGGAACAGACCTGGCAGTGCATTGCTAGGTGCCATGATGGCACCTAATGGTCTTCAAGATATTTGTCAGCACTGCATAAAGATTGCCCCTGTGGGTATTTGGTGCACCTTCTTGCCCACACTGTTTACTTTGTGGAGCTACGGTTCCAGTATTACTGCAGCAGTGGAACAAGGTCCTTTGTGTTACGGAGAAAATGTAATCTGATTAAAAGAACAAACAGAAACAAGGCAGATATATATTATTGCAGTTAATTAGTAAGAAAACTCTGAAAAAGTCTGTGGGCAACTCTGAACTTTGGAAAGTCTTAGCTGGAGAAAAGAAATCTCAGAGGTTTCTGTGATGAAATGCTGGAGACTTACTGTAGGCAGAGTGGAAGACACTTGCACTGTCTTTAGCTACAATGTTTGTACTTCAACAATGTTTTTAATTAAAAAGCCAATTCTTAGAATCGTGGCTAAGCAAACACACCCTTTTCTTTAAAAACTACGTGACTGCACAGTTTGCAGAGTTGAGTTTGAAAGAGTGAAACCTAAGTGTTTTTTAAATAGCAGATATATTCATGACTGGATAACTGGTATTTGCAGCCCTGTACTTGTGTGAACTCCAATACGGAATAGAAAGAGGGGAGTTATCAAAGACATTTAGGAAAGCAATTAAACCACAACTTCCAAGACAGGGCCGGGAGAGAAGGGACATTTTCTTAAGCCTCTTTATTCCTGAATCAGTGAGGTTCACTAGTATAACACTTCTGTTGTAGATTTTGTATGCAGCCTTTTCCACTGCATATAGCATACCAAGTTTGGCTGACTCCTGAATTCCAGGAGATTAAACTCAGCCAAACAAGTACAGTGCAAATTAGCTGCTGTGTTTGTGATCTATGCCAACAAAGCAGACATCAGCCTGACAAATGCCAGTCTGATAATCATCATGGAAAGCCAGATGCAGAAAAGCAATAAGGTTAAAATTTTTTTAAGACTGGTTAGCAAGACTTGGGTTATGGTCTCATTGTCAGTGAAGTGCAGTGGATGTAGTGGAGAATGAATTTATGAAAACATTGCAAAAGTTTGAATAGCATTGTCTGCTTTATGCCAGTTCTAAGAATATGATTCTTCTTATCATCAGCTGTGCCGTAGCTTTATAGAGCGTTGTACTGTTAGAGGAGAAAATATAAGAAATTTATTTTATCAGACCATAATGTCAAAAACTTAGATGAGCAAAAGTAGTCTTTTGGCACGTGTGATCCCTCTTGCTTCATTATGATTTTTTTTTTTTTAAACTTCCATCTCAGATGAGCTTTTGTACAGACTTTACTGCTTAATGAAAATTATTCATTAAAATATTACTTTTTAAAATTGAAGTTACAGAATACTTGTAGAGTTAAGAAATTAATTTCACACCTTTTTGGCAATCATTTGCTTTTACTGTCCTTCATTTTGGACCTTGGCCATATGCACTTCAAAGGCATGCATCTTATATTTGACGTTGGAAAGGTGTTCTCAAAACTAATTTTTTTCAACCTTCCATTTCAAAGTGAAGAAAACAGAGGAGATAGTGGGATCCAGCTAACAGATGACTAAAGAGCAGTTCTGAAATGTAGGACTATCTTACAATAGTTCAAGGAAAATGCCAAAATCAAAAAGAATTGAGGGGCTACTGGTAAATCATAAAAGGGTAGAAATAATATCTTGATAAGAATTCATTAGCCAATTTCTTAGAAGGATTTATTAATACCTTGTAAAATCCATTGAGTATTCTTAGGTCATTTAGTGTTTCCAGCATAAACAAAAGAAAACATACCGTAATTGTCTTATACTTCTCAAATCCTTTGTCAGCAGGCATATGGCAGAAACCGAGTGGAAAATCATGTTACTCTAAAGGCTGCCAATGAGATCAAGAGATCTGCTATCACTAATGACAGTAAAAAGGTTTTCATTTTAAGTGACATTCGATGTTTTCCATTGTGCAAATGTTGATACGTCTTCTCTGAGCATAGAAAACGAGTAATGATTAATTTTGGATAACTACTAAACCTTATTTCTGAAGGTGGGGAAGGGAAGAGGAAAAATAAAACTTGGACAAATCAAAACATGACACTCTGAGGGCTGAGGTCAACAATTGCGGTGGGGCTTTTTATTACTTAGTTACTTAGTATTTGGCCAGTTCAATATTGCTCTAACATGTATTAGAATATCAGAACTTTCTCAGAAGGAATTTGCCACTTAATTTATTGCCACATCTTCCCATTTAACAAATCCCTGAGGTTAAATTCTGTGTTTGTCTACGTGACCTAATAAGCTGCAGAGTGGATATTCCTTGTGCTAACACAGTGTACCACTAGGATTGCAACTGCCATATAGAAGTGCTTAGTAAAATCTCCTGGTCCTAGAAGGTGCTGAGTGAGACTATCACACACAAAGCATATTCATTTCTCATTATCTCCGGTGGAGTAAAGGATGTTCCAAATTGTATAGGAATGAATTCAACAAGATTAGACCTACAGGGCCTAAATCTTCCATGACTTACAGCAAAAGAAAATTAGTGTGTTGTTATAAAGCATAACGCTTTGTGCGGAGAATCCATGCAAGTCATCAGAAAGAGTGACTTGCAAGTCACTTATGAGAAAAGCTGTAGCAAGACACCTAACACAGTCTAGCCAATATCATGCAGATCTGACACTGCGCAGTTTCCTAAGCATAGCTTGTACCTGCAAGATCATGCTCCACTGCACAGGCTTTAAGACTTAAGAGATTCTTGTATCTGTAGTGTAAAATTACATATGTGATAGTCAATAAATCAAGATTAATAAAATGTATGATACATTTTTATTAATAATTGAAAAGCTTATGTGAAACATCAGGGAATATTAAATGGAGTTAAAGTTCTACCTGCGAACTTATCCTCACCAACAAAAACACTATGCATTGTGGATCAAGAAAGTCTAGTACATTGTATTTAGTGTAACTGGCAAAACAGCAAAGGATATCATTGTAGCACAATAAATAACCCTATAGTATAAAGCCTGATACAACTGTTTATATTGTTAGGCTAAATGTGGAACTTTGAAGCTTTTTTGCAACAAAATCCCTTTTTATACATATATATATATATATATATATATATATATATATATACCTATATAGAGAAACAGATATCTGGAAAAGACCAATTTTTTTTTGTCTTGAAAATCTTGAAAGGTTATAATCATAGTTTAAAACAAGTAACTCTCAATATTTCCTTTGTGGTCATCAATTCCACCTCTCCAAAGAACCTCATAAACACAATGGGCCCAATGCCAAAACAAAAATTAAATGCTCGTGTGATCCCCAATGGAAGACATACTTTAACTATGAAGTATTCTCACAAGAAACCTTGTAACCCTTACATGAAAGTGAATGATCTAGAGTTTGTGGCATTCACGTTTGTTGCTTTGACAGCACTGTTTATCAAAATAACTACAATTTTCAGTGAAAGACTACTTAACTTTGACTAT
Organism: Pseudotriccus pelzelni; assembly: GCA_035584735.1. Taxonomy (NCBI): domain Eukaryota; kingdom Metazoa; phylum Chordata; class Aves; order Passeriformes; family Tyrannidae; genus Pseudotriccus; species Pseudotriccus pelzelni. The sequence continues at coordinate 13,521,071 of JAWMRA010000090.1, read as the reverse complement.
ATTGCTTTTCTGTTGGAAAGGACCTATAAATAATAAATTCACTATGTTTTTGGGGTAGTTTGCAGTTGATCTAGTTTGTTCCACAGCAGTCAGTTAATCCCTTCAAAGTATCATCTGTTCCTCAGTTCATTATTTTCTCTAAGCATAGATGGAATACATTAAAGCTATGTGGAAGCATTTAAAAGGAAAAAAAGTTGGAAAAGAACAGTACCCTGCATGTCAGCCCTTTAGAGAACTGAAAAAAATGATGCTTTGTTGTATTGTTTCCCAGGATACTTCCACTGTCTTTTCCCCTTTCCCTTATCTGGTGTATTTATCTGTTTTTCTTATACTCATTTAAGAAACTGCATTTAAAAAGCAAGTTAGGTTCCATTTGACAGGTATAGTTGCTCTCATATTACCCTGATATTCTCTAGCTGCTCTTTGCTTTTGTTACTGATTTATAAGAGCTGGCTGTAATTTGGTAGTATGCATTTTGAAAGAAGTGGCAGTTTAACATCAAAAGACACAGAAGCAGTAAAGGTCTCAGACTTGCACAGAGTTTCCACATACACAGTATACTATTGTTTGTACTGCATATGCATAACAATTGTTTGAAAGTATCCAGCCTGACTTGCCAATAACTTCTCAGTCATGTGTATGGGCCTAGACCTTTTAGAGTTCGAGTTTTTTATTTGGTCTGCTTAGAAAGATAGAGGCAAAATTCGTCACGGACTTCACCATGGACTGGATTTCACTCACAGTGACTAAGAAACCTAACAGCATCAAACAGAATATCTCCAATATGCACCACAATCATGTTAAATATCAGAATGTGGTGTCAGATCTCCCAGCATAATTTTATGTTATTTACAGCTAACAGAAAAAAAATGCTGAAGCTTGCAAATTTCACTCCAAAGTATAACAGAAAATTCTCTGATTTGTTGCATTCTGCAGATATAAAGATAGATCTTGCTAAGTCAAGGAGTGTGCAGGAGAATATATGAAAAATAGAATTGGTTATAAGCAGGAAAATATATGAGGCATTTTTAGACACTCAGTAACTAAGTGTATTTTACAAAGAAAGGTAGAGAAGAGTTTTATCTTTTTTTTTAACTAGGAGGCCTGAGGCATTTGAGTGTAGTAATTTTCTAAGAGCATCTCCTTCAAGTCTATAGATGAGACTTTTCTATGGGTCCCTGAATTGGCTATGGGTTAAAGATCACTTACCAGCTCAGCAGGTTGTTGCCCACAAATACTGTGATACTGCAGTTCTGAAATCCGTGGTTCTTTTTTGTATGGTTTCCTCAGGCTCTTCAGTAGTCAACAGGAAGACTTGCCTGATGCTATCATAGTTTGTGTAGGAACTACTCCATTAAGAAACTGGAGCTGTGGAATACTGGTGTACTTACTGCCTTCTTCAGCAGTATCCAAGGTACTTTTCTGTTAGAAACTACACCGGGATCAAGCTCCACAACTCAGGAAGTATGCTGCAAAGAAAACACTGAAAGGCATGCCTTAGAGCTTTCATTGCATTTTCATATGTTCTTTGTGGGCCAATTTAATAGGATGCTGCAAACATGAGGGAGAAATCACTCCTAAGGCAAGCACAAGGTGAGAAATAAAATGCAATAGTAGTGAAAATTCTAATGTGCACTGAGAGTTTGGAGTGACAGAAATTAAAAGATTGGAGTCTGAAAGAGTTTTAGTACTAACTCAAGTGAAATCAGAACTTTGCCAAGTTTAATGTAGCATAATCCAGGCCAGGATTTATGAACACCCTGCATGTTGATACCAGGCAGCACCAAGCTGTATTTAATCAGATAGGGAGTGGAAATTCAGAGCATGCTGTCTGAGATGAGTAGCTTCAATAAACAGTGCCTTTTAATATCTTTACAAATGTGTTCCACCATCTCTCTTAGACAAAGTACTGCACCCCAAACTTTAATATCATCAGTTGTTTTTGGTTTTGTTAAACATAACTATATTCTCTTGCTGGTATTTTTTAATTAACCTCTCAGCTCGCAGATCAGCACTCCAGTCCCTCACCTCCTCTATTCAAGTCTACTTCTTCGCTGTTGCAAATACTTAGTTAAATCCATCTGACTGCTAAGAAGTTAAAAGAGCAACGTGGTTCTATCCAGAATATAATACAGTTGTCACAGTTATAAGAATACTCACAACCTAGATATTCCAGCAGTCCAGATCTGATATTTGTTTGTTCCACAACCTTTGACAAATCATTTAACCTCACTGTTTCACAGCTTACAGATCTGAAAAGCAGATTTAGTAATAATTACCTACTTTTCACAGGTGTTGAGGGGATTAATTAATCACTGTTTGTTAAGCATTTAAAATCCCTTGGATGAAAGGCACTAAATAAAAAAAAAAAAAAATTAGGCTCAGAATTCTAAATGGCAAAAAGGACTATTATAATAATTCATCTGATTTTAAATATTACAGTTCCTATAAATTCACTTCATTTGACTGTGTGATTGCTGTCTTTCTCCTCTCATCATGTCCAGTCTCGACTTAAAAGAAAATTTGAGGGATTGTCAGTCTGATATCCTGGGACAGCTCTAACGTGGTGGTGATACTGTAAAACTAGTTCTTACAAGACTGGATCAAACTTGCTGAGCTACAGCTTTTATAATTTTTGATTTCTTCTAGCCTTTGTCTGCTCTGTTACCATATTCTGTATCTTCTCTTCTAATTGATGCTTATGTTTCCCTCTGACTGAAAAAACTCTTTGATAAACTGGACTAACTGAGCGACTCTAGAGCTGAGTAAAAAACCTGCTTTTCAGTTTTCCATTAATTTCTATGGTTTTTCACAGAATAATTTCAGAATTTTCAGCACTTTTTTGTTGTGCTTACTAGAACTGGATGCAAATGGACTCAACAAGCCACAGATTCTCTTGCTTATCACAGATAAGTATATCTCTACATACACCTTCGAGCATTGGTTTACATCTGTGAATAAAGTTGAATCAAATAAAGAGGGTTGGAAGCACTTGATTTTCACCCTAAAGAGAAAAGCAATGTCTTTTAAAGTCTTTTAGCCTATTGATCTGCCAAAATGACCATTGTTTTCTCTATTCCTTTGCTTGTACATTAAATAAGCATGCCATGAATGAATATTTTGGTACCTTTTAATCCACTCCAGCATCATATATAGGAATATCATAGTCTTTGTTCACAGGAGTAGTATGTAAAAGTCTATGTATTCTCATGTCACAGGGATACATTTAAAGTTTTGGAGAGACTCAAGTTATGAGTCAGTAGCCTTTCTATGCACCTTATATTTGTTGTTTTACATGCTTTAGCACTTCTATGATCTCCAGGCAATAATTGCATCTTGCAAGAATTTCTTTCACAAAACCTGTTTTTTTTGTTTTTCTTTGCTTCCCCACATTTCTTTCTATCTTTCCTTTCTGGTATTTTGCTTTCTTTCAAACTGTCTATTTAAAAACATTGTCTTCTTCCTCTGTTCCCCTAGCACCTCATTCTTTATACTCATCTCAACAACAAATAAACTGCATTTTATTCAGATATTTTTATTCTGATTTAGTTAAAACACTGTAGTCAGATTTCTTCCCAACCTAAAAACATGTATATTTCTCAATTAATAGCATAAACTATATGCTTGACTTTGTCCTATTTTTAAGGTAATGGTAAAGACATTGGTGACAAGAAAACCAAAGACTCTTACTAGAGTTGGAAAGAAGCAATATCATAAGCAGATACAGTAGATTTAAAATAAATTGCATGCTGTAAAAAACAGAGATAGACAGACTTTCTGTGGTGTCAGCCCTAGTGATTTTGCTAGTGGAGCTTCAAATACCAAGTTGAATCGTCACTTCCTCTTCAAAAACTATGCCATAATGCTGCAGATCTAACCATGAAGATTTTTAATCTGACTTTTAAACTGCATTTGCTCACACTTTAGTCTTATGCCACTCTTGCCAGCTTTATCCATAAACAAATGCTCTTCCTTCGTGGGACTTACAGTCTTGAAATGCATATGTTTGAATTTAATTAGAAGATATTTCAAATTAAAATGATCAGAGTTTTGTCTCTGTCTTATTGGACTAGATTGATGTTAGAGACCAATACTCTCAGACCAGGTTCTTTCAGATATTCCACATATGGGCAGTTTTCATGTTTTAATACCAAATTTACATACTTTAAGATATTTGACATTACAAGAATTTTGATTCAGCAGGGTAATACAGCAGTATACTGAAAACACAACACAAGGATAATAAAACAGTTGCAGTACACAGTTGAATAACAATAAAAATATGATTCCCATCCCAGGTGTGTGTATGCTTACCACCACAATGCTGGGCATCCCCAGCTGCTGGGAAGGTTGGTTGAAGCCAGCTCATGCCTGCTGCTCACTTCAAAATCTGATGTGTTTGTTGCTCAGTTTTTATATTCTTCTGTTAGGCTGAGCCACTTGTAGGCTTCCCCCATGCTGGTCTAGCTGGCTTCGGAAGACTTTCACACCTTTTTTATTAACTTGTGGAAGGCCATTTTACACAACTAGTTGATTCACTCCACTGATAGAGCCACTGATCCAAACCAAAGGCCAGCCTCATGCCCCCTTTATGTTGAGGTAAGTTCCACTCTCTTTACAACAGCCATGGTCACTCCTTGTGCTCTTCCCTGAGCCTCAGGATCATGTCTTTGCCATATCCTCTGAGCCTTCTTCCACTGTGGGGTTTCATTGATCAGTTACAGTTGATATGACCTGACCCTTAGTGATTTTTCAGTTGTTTCTACAGAGAGAGGAAAATAATTATGTTAAGATAGATGCACTTTAGCTAATGCACTAGTGAGGTCATCAGGAATGAAAACAGCAGGGATAGCACATATCACACCCTTCTGAAGAAGCAGAGAGCATAACGAAAATTCAGTTGAGATCTATATGTTAGACTAAGTACTTCTAGCAGTGAAGTCAGAGTGCATTTGCCATCCAGGATGGTTTTTACGCATATCTTTTCCTGACACTTTTTTTTCTAAGTGTCCCTGACAACACTCTCATGACAGGAGACTGGACATGTCAAACCTCTTGTCTGACCTGGTGCAGATGTTCTTACATTCTTAATATAATAAGAACATCACCAGAACCACTAACTAGTGTCATTCAAACTTGAGAGGTGTTTTAATTCAAAAATCTTTTGAAATAAATACATTCCTTAAATGGATTATGGCCCTTTTTCTTAGATTACCTTGGACAGAAGAGATGTACAAACCAAGACCGATAAGCTTAAAATGAGCTAAGGTTTATTTTAACTCCTTTCAGGCAAAGACCTCAAAGCAAATACTGATCTAAGACCACAGTATTCCTTTGGGAAACGTGCTTAACTCTGAATTATTCTAATAACTTTACAAATTCATAAATAGGCTAAATGAATTATTCCACCAAACTCTGACATAATACTGTTATTACATTTGACTTGAAGACCTGAACAGACCACATACACATGATGTCTGAGTGAATCAGTGGTACACAAACAGAGCTAGGAACAGTTGCGATCACAGCAAGGTTATAAACTTCTTAGCATAAGGTGAGTATGTCAATATATGTATTTATATATATTGTAAATATATGTCAATATATGTATTTATGTGTCTCCATTGAAGTGAATATATGCTAAAAAAAAAAAAGATGCTATATTCTTGGACACAGAATAAGTCACAGATGAACAGAAAAAAGCAAGATTTCTCAAAAATAAAATAGGGCCCTCCTTTGCCTCTGCTGCTTAATGTCCTCCTCCTGTAGCACAGTGTATAGATTCTCTCCAGTTTCCTACTGTACACACCAGATGGTGATTTAAACCATGTCACAGATCTTTCGTTCTTCTTCTGTCCCTGAGATGCAGCACAGTTTCAGAGAGAGGGTTATCCCATCACTCCTCTTCCTTCTCATACTTGTGCCTACAGGCCACCCATTTCTGAGGACTCACTCCAAGCTGAAGCTGCCATTCAGAAATGCCTTACTAGTTTCTTAAGAGGCAGAGTATGCAATGGAAACTCATGGTGTTAATCAAGCCACAAATCCAATGAAAAATAGGTTAACTGAAATTATGAAGTTGGGACAATGATTTTTAGTTTCTTCCAAATTAGTGAGCTCTGCATGAAAACACACATCGTAATTCACTATCTGAGGGAAAGACAGAAAGATAAGTAAATGTTCAATCTGCATAACAACTAACATATAATTATTTATTTTATATACAATTACATTAATTTCATTAATGCTTAAGTGCATTTGTGAAGAAGGTAAACTGGTGTGTATAAATGTAGGGTTTGGTTTATAAACCATAGTTCATAGCTAAGGGTGCAAGTGGGCAGTAGATTTCCAGAACAAGTGCACATCTTAGATAATATCCTCAGGTGATTTCCTGTGGTCTGAAGTTGACTGGAAGTCTTTTCAAATGTGTATGGACCCAGAATTCTCCAGCTAACAAATCAGACGCACAAAATGCAATTATGATCATCTGATTTGATTTTGGCTTGATTTTTCTGTTGAATATGCAATGGATATGTCCCTAGAGAAGATATATATTAAAAGCAATATAGGCATTACTGTGTTTCTGAGCCAAGTATCTTATCTGAAAATAAGTTTCATAAATTGGTAAATATCATCATTAATTTTGTTAAATTTTGTAAGATACCATTATTTTTAATGGTGGCATAGAAGTTTTTGATGTGTTTTGTTAATTACAGCCATTTTTGTCAAACCACATGCTCTTGGGGAATCTCCTACCAGAAATACAATGAGTTCTACATTGTGAGTGACAGCTCTAGATTAAGAGGTCAGCAATGTTGTAAAAAGGTCATTGGCAACTCCTCTGACAGACAGATTGCTTTGAGTTTTAAGAGCTTCCATGTACATCTGCCAGAAGGACTGGGCACTACATAAGATAAAACTTTGTAATAAATCTTGAGGAGACTAAAGTGGAACAGTTGAGTAAGTGGAATGAAGTGGAATAAGTCTGATCTTTATGGCATGTTGCCACTGCATTCCCAGATGGCTCTAAAATGAAACAAGGAGAGAATGTGTGTTCATTGTGGAGCTATATGGGCAGCCAGAGGAAAAGAATTAAAGGCAGAATATTTTGAGTCTGTAAGGGAAATCAGATCAGAAGAGCCACATTCATATCACATCACCACTGCCTGCTAAGGCTTTAGCAGATTATTGTGTATGACAGATAGCTTTGAGAACAAGCAAATCGCTTTTTTTTTTTTCTGTAGGTCTGTTGCCTCATTGCTTGCTGTGGCAGCTAGGTAATGGAGATTACTTCATGCCCAAGTGGGAATGAATAGACTCTTGTGTACAAGTCTGTTGAGAAGAAAAATATTTTCTCTATCTTCAGCTCAGAGCGCAGTATTTTTGCAAAGATTTGTAAGCACTCATTAGGGTGCAGTGAACAGGGTGATGGAATAAATAAGGTAGTAATAGGCAGTTTTGGTAAACTTAAAAATAATATTAATCTGAGTTAATTTAGTAGACCTTTGGAAATTTCACATTTCAATCACTGTTTCTCTTCCACCTCTGCCCAACCTCTGCTGCTGTGAGGTTAAAAAACCCCCACTGCCTTTCCCGGGGATAGTTGTTGGTGCTGAGACAAGATCATTTAGTGTCCTTCAGTTGGCAACATCTTACATTGTGAAGTTCCTACTTCACAAATGTCATGATAACCTTCTGCAAAGCAAGTTCCCACACTTCTGTCTCAGAGCAGGTTAGACAAATATGAATGACACTGAAAGTGTAAAGCATTAGTAGGTTCCTTTGTCCCTGCTGCAGTGTCACACCAGATCAGGAACTGGGCCTGGACAGTGAAAAATGGAAGAGCCTGAGAACAGAGGCTCAGCTAAAAGAGTGATGAAAACCAATTTAGCTGTACATTTAACTGTGATGGCAGAATATCAATAATTAGGAACACGACAGGTAGACAGACAGTATAGAAATAGCAAAAAAATAGAAAATTACATTAATGAAGATAGCCTGATTATTTTTATAGTGTGTGATCAGGTACCAAACTAGGTCAAGACAAAAATAGCTTAGATAGTTTTATCACATTAAAAAAATAAATAAATTTAAAAATGGACAATTAGTGGGGCTAGCAAAGGTACTTTCCAAACCAGAAGATGGTAGCATTAAGTCAGTGTGGTGTAGTTTAATGTATTTCAGATGGAACTGCTTGATGATCAATAAGTACACTTGTTGTGTGTGTGAAAGGAAAAGACTGGCATGAACCCTGCAGAAATGCTCAGCAACAGGTCATTAACAATTCTAAGAAGAATACAAAGCAAACCAGAACAAAAGAAAGAAGCCTTGGGATTTATCTGAGATTTCCCCCAGTAAGAGATGTGGCAGCATACACTTTGCTTATGCCATCTGCACAAGTGAGAAACTCAGTCCAGCGCTCCAGGCACTGCTATATTAAATATTGATGGGAATTCACTGTATAGTAGATTTTTCCTTCTAAGGAAATGATAAATAGTTAATGAGGAGTTAGGCAGCTGAGTCCATCCTGAATGGATAATTCTTTCAGTAACAACAGTTTGTTTGCCCCTTGAGGGTTCATTTTTTTACTGCCTCGTACAACAAAATATGATTTAACTTAGGTTTATTATTCTGTAACCTAAAAAAATAAATACGAATTGATTACTCTATCCTAAGTTATCTGAACACTTTTGGAAATCTTTCCCTGCTTATAAATAAACAATGAACAAGTAGCTAGTCAGCATCTGTCTGATGAATTACAATGTTTGAAGCATCATAGTCAATGTGATCTAGTCAATAATAGACAGCAGCAAAAAAGATACCAGCCTACCAGGCACAAAAATTAGTCTTTCTGCTGCTTTTATTCATGTCTTCCTAGCTGCAGTGTATAGATATACCCTTGCACCTTCTAAACCTGTGCTACTACTGTGCCAAGAGTCTCAGGACACTGAGCCAGTTGTTTGCCAACTGTGCATTCACCATCTATCAGCTCGCTACTTCTTTGTCAAAAAATAATAATAATAAGTTTAAAAGTACTTTCTTTTCTGAGGGTTTTGTGTGTAAAGGTGGTGGCAGTTGGAGTTGAGATCCCTTGATGTGTCTACAGAGGGAAACAAAGGTAGGAAATGTTCCCTCCACAGCACACTGCTAATACCCTCCAGCCAGGCAACGAAAGAAGAAAGCAGTGCTATGAATGCTCAGGAACATCCATGTCTGGGAAAGTGTATGTTGTTTCTTTTCTGAAACTGACCCCAGGTGAGTTTTGACTTGTAGTTTGCATTAGAATAGGGAAGGTGAATGCTCACAGGCAATAGTCACCAGCTCAAATCAAAAACAAGTAAGTCTTCAGCTACTGAACATCAGCAGTTCAATAGCATACACAGAGGTCATGCTCCAGATAGACAAGACAAAAGGAAGTGTGTGGAGACCATTGTCGACTTGTGCGGACTTTCCAAGTCACCTGTTACAGGCATGCCCAGCTTTCCATAATGTCTGTATCTGTAGGGAAGCTGTTCCTGTTCAGTTCAGTAGATAAACAGAAGTCATTGTGTTGTTGATCTAATATTTTAAAATCCAGTGAGCATTTCACAAGTACTTTAAGAGAAAACATAATAAAGAATATTAACATTTTGTAGCTGTAAGGGGAGATTAATATTTGAACCCACATTCAAAATATTCAAAAATTTGTTAATATTAAAAAACATTAAATATATTTTTAAACATTTTGCTAGAATTGGTGGGCAGAGTCAGCTCAGTGCATGAAACAAAAATACTGCTGGCAGTGCAACACAGTGTAGGAGAGACCACCTTAAAGCAGATAAACTGAATGTTTTTATAGTTGGGCCATCTTCACTCCACATTAGCTTAAACTATCATAGGGTATGATCTACTGCATTGCACAAAAACTGCTTACTATTTCTGCTATAAAAGGACAATCCTGAACATGGTGCAAGAATGGGGCAGACTTTGCAATATGCCTTAGAGAGACACAGAGGACTGACAGAACATAAACATTTCATAAAGTAATAAATCAGTATTACAATAAATAAGAAAACCTGAGAATTGTCAGACACCTCTCAAGTTAGTGAGAGAAGAAACTGTTTGGCTTGCATTTTTATGTTTTACAACTTGTCCTATTTTCCCAAGGCAAAATATCTGAGTATTAAGGAAAATAATTTATCTGAATATAATAGAATGCCATACCTCAAGTATAGTGTTCTGATCAATTAGTCCCAAAGCCTTACTGTCACAAAATAAGAAGGGATACTGACTGTTTCAACACAGCAAGTGCAGAAAAATACCAAGAATGCATATTTTAAGTCAAACAGGCCTTCTATCCCAGGGGAACTGATCTGAATAGAGAAAGTTTGTGGGTTTTGCTAAAAGTTCACAGGAGTCTGGGTTGGTTGTCACTACAGCTATTGATCATGCTGACAGCATCCTTTTACCAAAAGGCACTTCTTTTCAGCCTCTTCTCCAGTTCCAACCATATCTGCGGATGGAGGAACAATGTTTGCCATTTTCTGTCGCTGGAGCTGCTCTCAGCTGTTCTGCAGCTTTTCTCCTGCTGTGGCCTTAGCCATATTTAACACAGACAGCAGTAAACTTGGCTTCTCACTCACACTTTTGTTTGTCCTCTCATAAAATCATAATTCTACAGAGAACCACCTGATTACTGTGGAAACAACTCAGTTTACCTAGAGCACAACCCAGTAGGTTGCAAGCAGGTGCCCACAAGAAGACAGAGTGTATGTAGCAGACAGGGCCCTTGCACTGCTCTTTTAGGCTCTGCTTTGAGTCATAATGGCAAAAACGTGAGATGAAATTAGTCCTGCTAGATCAGGCCAAACCATCTAGGACAGCGTCGTATCAATAAACAAAAGCAGATAGTAAAGGAAGTTACTTATAAACATAGTGTAAGCTTGTGAGGCACTTTCTCCATGTTGGTACACTGTGATGCACCATGGAATGTGATTGAAGCTTTCTTAGTCTAAGGTAGATGAATTGCTGCCAGAGGAAGATGAGTTTTGTGTACTTTTCTCAAAGTTCCCATTAAAAAGAAATAATTTGTCTAAGCAATGCTGATGAAAATAAGGTGATGAAGCTCCCTTGTTTACAACTTCATGCAATTTAGAGAGGAACATTAATAGTCCATGAATAGCAGCTAAATCAGTCTGCAAGTTACAGCAGTGATGACAACAGCTATTTGCTTGCATAAATGGGTATCTCTACAAAGTCTTCACCAATCTTGGGATGTGTGATCTCCTTGGAACACCTGGCAGCAACAGTTTATTGAGATGAATTTTCATGAAAACCACAAATTACCAGACCCTGGATACAGTTACATTTAGAGACTATGTGGTTCAAAAGCAGATATTCTGAACAATTTGTCTGAGAACAAAGAGGATTGCTTGTAGAGGTTGTTCCTTACAATGTGCTTGGTGGATTGGACTGAAGTGAATAGGTAGTAATTGTGAAACAGTTGTTAGAGAGTCTGTCTGAGACACCATAGGCTGGAGAGAACCTCGCCCATCCAAGTAGATTTTGTGAATAAACTAGAGGGTAATACAGAGAAGTTATTGCGAAAAACCCTATGGCTACAATGATATGCTGGAATAAAGCACTGTCAGTGGGACAGAAAGCCAAAAGAGCTAAGGAGAGAAAAGAGGTTTGTGATAGATTTTTGGGGAGTAATCATCTTGTCAAGCAAATATGCAAATAGCAGAGTGATGAACCTATTGCTACAGTGAATCCTGGGGAACAGCTCCTGTAATTCAAGTATAGCAAATCACATGGCTCAGATAAAACTGATCCAAGGTGACCAAAGGAAAAAAACCTGTGAAATAGTAGAAACAGCAATGAGAAAGTGGAATATAACGAATATAAGGACACAGAGCAAAAGAAGAAGCAACTGTTTTGCACTCAATATATTCTATTTGCAGAATTCATTGTCAGAGTCAGGTCACAGAATGGCACCCAGACACAAAGCAGTGCTGGTTCATGCTGTGACTTAATGATAACTCTGTGGTTATCCAGGAGATAGGCAATCTGCTGTCAAGTTTTGGTACACAGAGACTTAAAGAGAAAGAAAAGTAGGTTAGAAAAAAGCGTCCCAGGCCTTAGCTACCTGTAATATTAAGTGGTAGGGACATCATAAAAATTGCCTTCTCTATAGGATCAAGACAGATCATTACCCAGGGCCAATGACTATTTCTGAAAGATCAGAGTAGTCTCTTAAAAATGGATTGTTTCTCTTTCAGTATGTTTCTCTATCAAGATTCTGATCTTTGATTAGCTTTCTCACAGCTAGTGTATTTATGTGACAGAATCTGCTGGCCAGTGAATCAAGTCTGTGCTCAGAGGAAAATGCATTCTGAGAACAACCTGTGGTGTCTCTACATTAGTCTATGTAGCAAGAGTCTGGAAGAATTGCAAGGTCATGACCAGTTGCAGGGCTATAGTGTGAGAACAGTCCCAGATATTGAGTGGGACAGCATGTGCACCATGGGCACGGGCTTCTTTAGGGAAAGAAGAAGAGGAGGGAGGATTGAATCCTATATGAAGGAGCTTCTTGACAGGACAGCACTGGTATGAAATCAGAGACTTCTCTCTTGGTGACCTTTGGATCAAGACTGATGAACCCTGGGGATATAATAGAGAAAACAGTTAGGAAAAAATATATCATAAGCCTCAGCCACCTGTAGTGATTGGGTAAAGAATAAGATTTTTTTGCTAAAGCTCTTAGGGAAAAGGCCAAAGCTCAGATGGAACGAGATCCAGGCCTAGACTTAGAGATTAATGTAACTTTAGTAAGTATGTAAGTAGCAAGAGGAAATTTTGAGAAAACATTGGTCTCTTGTTCATAAGGAAGACAAACTAATTGGTAATAAACAGTAGCTTGTTATCTAGCTGGCAGCTAGAAAGAAATAAGCCCGTATACTTCAATAATTTAATCAATAACATGGATGCCTAGAAAACAATTTGTGAATGACAGCAAATAATGGGAAGAGATTATTAAGCTGGAAAGTAAAACCTCAGTCCTAATGGCCCTCAAGAAACTTGAAGAGTGGTAAGCAGATATCTGATGCAGTTCAAGAAGTGTAAATTCTGCACATGGACATAAAACAGTAATTCATGCACACATGCAGGCTGGACCTGACTAGCTGAGTAGCAGCCCTGCTATAAATGCCTGGAAGCAGCAGTGAATATTGGGCAAAATATAAGCCAGCAATGCAGTCACAAGTAAGGGTAAGGACACCTTATCTCTTAGGAAGAGCCTAGCCAGCAGCAAAAGGGGAATTACTCTACATTGTTTCTAGGTCCTTGTAAGACTGCACCTTAAATATTGCATCTAGTTTTGGGTCCACATCAATAGGGGTAAGATAAACAGTGTCCAACAGAAGCTACCAAGATAGGTAGGAGCCTAGAGCACATGACCTTCAAGGAGGAGCTAAAATAGGCTGTCAGGTTATCTGATAATAGTCTACAACTGCTGGAAGGGAATTTAAGATTTGGTGGGGCTAAACTCTTTCCTTTAGAAGAAAATAACATCAAAAGAAACAATGAATCCTTACTGCAGCTGCGAGGTTCAGATGAAATGTTTGGGAAATGGGAAATGGGAAATGTTCCTAAAAAGGATCATAAGTGCAGTACTGAATAGTGAGAGATTGTACAACTTGAGCAGCCAAAGTAATGCCTTGCCTGATCTACAGATGGTGATAATTTTTCTTTGGGGAAAAGGTTGAACTAGATGAATTCCAGAGGAAACTTCCAACACACACTGTCTGAATCAATCACTAACTCATGGTTAAGTATATCATTTTCTTCACATACTGTGTGTTGTTTGATTTCCACTGCATCAAATGGACGAGTCTAGATGAAGCTCAGGTGCTGCTCTCATTGTTCCTTTAAATCTCCAATGCCTTAAAGGAAAGACTGTAGACTATGCTTCTGTAACTTGGTGGAAGACCTATGGCTTAGGATAAAAGCTGTTTTCATCTTGTTTTTCCTATATCACCTTTGCCAGGGAAAAGTACATGTTTTGTTTTGCAGTGTCACTTCATTTGAGAGGATAGTCTTGAGTTAGTGGCATCAGTGAAGGTCAGGAGATTAGGAAGAAAAACTAATTGCACGCTATAAAGAACCCAAATATTCTCCATTCTGCACTAGGGCTTTTATCAGCTCTTGTTTTATCAGATACCAATCCATCCCTTCACAGTTTACTTGTTCATAGGATAAAAAAATCAGAGCTTGCAGTAGTAAATATAGAAACTATAGCTATAATTCATCAGTTCTTTTATGTCTGATAAGCTTGCATCATTCACAATAGAAACTCCATGTATCTCTCATTTTACCAGTAAATGTGACATTTATTTCTAAAGCCATTTATACAGATAAACTCACAAAACTGAGTCCACAGACACACCTGGAATAAGTTCCCAGTGTAGTTATACTGAAAAAACTTTGCTGTCATTTTTAGCTTGCATGGCTTAATCCAGCTTAATTCAAGAAAGAAACTTTAAGTGGCTGGAAGCCCCTGTCTTCCCAGGTGTAATAATGTAGGACTCTATTCTCTCTGTCTGAAGATGTATATTGTCTTTGGTCCTCAGTGTATGATTTCCTTGAACTTCAATCAGAAACCCATGGGTACCTAGGACACAGACTTAACAGCAGTCTTAAGGTTTTTTTCAGTCATCTAAGCTTAAAGCTCAGAGGGGTATGTGTGATTAATACAGGAGAAAAAAACAAACCTCAAGCCATCCGCCACACTTCATATAAGGACTTTTCAGAAGACAGTTGTTTATCCAGCATTCTAGGAAGTGTTTGGTGCTCCAGATGTGCAGTGATAAGATCAGACCCATGCTCTAGGATGTATATAGGAAAAGAAAAGAAGAAGATAGAACAACTAGAAGGAAGACAGAGAAAGGCACAAAAATTCAAACCCAGAACCTAGTGGGATACACACTCTTTCTTTCCTTGAGCCAGGCTCATGGACTCCCAAGCAAATCACAATTGCCAGCACCTTATCAGCTGTCCCCTCTGTGCCTCCCTCTGGCCCCCAGTTTGGTCTCTGGATCCAGGCCAGAGGGATGCACCAGGAGCAAGGGCAGTGCTGGCTGCAAGTGGTCTTGTTGCTGAGTGTGGAGAGAAGAGAGAAAGAAGGGGAGAGAGGACATCTCTCTGAAATCCTGATATGCCTGTTACTATTCTTTTCTCACCTATCACTGGCTGTCAGTTTCTTTTTTACTTCTTTCTGTCTCATTTGATGCCTGCTGCTGGCTCTTCTGTGGTTTTTTTTCTATTTTTCTTCCTGATTCAATATATATTTTTTCTGTTTGGATGTTATTAAAATTTAGTCCTTTCTTTCAATGTGTAGCCCTCCTTGTCCTGTCATGAAATAAAAGCATATTGAACAGAAAGGCTTTACTTGGAGCTCAGACAGGAATTAAAGACAGCAGTTTTAACAAGAACATGCATAAACATCCCCAGACTTCTTGTACTGCCAACGTGAGCTTCCTTATTCATGTTAAGATATTGACAATCTATTTTCGAGGTAGGATACATATTGCTTTGCAACTTTTATGTATGAAATGTTTTTCAGCACTATGAATGCCTCTCAAAGACAGCATCACATCTAGTCCTCTCACAGCCCTTGCTAGCTAAACACCTACTTTTCCTTGCAGTTAATGTATCTCAATAAATGCCTTAAACTGTATTGAATATGCATTATTTATGTACAGTTACAAGAGATCAGAAAAAAATTCCAACTTTGCAGTGCATTGCTGCTGATTTAATCAGTGTATATTTGCAAACTAGTAAAGCAGACACAATATTTTCCTTCTGCCTCCTGCTTGTTCTCCATGGCTGTTGACAACACAGATAATGCTGGAGCTGCTAATTCTCTGCTTGCAGTGCTTAATGCTCTTGCCAGAGCACTCATTACTAGAACGACACTGAGGATCAAACTCATCCCGAGAGTAATCCAGTGTAGCACTGACTCAAGTCAACAAGAGTTGTGCCTCCCTATGCCAGGCTTGTATTTATTGCTGAAACCATCTCCAACACAAAGATGCCTTGCTATGTTTATTCTGTCCCACCATTTCCTGTATAATCAAGAGAGAATAAGAGACAAAAGGTTTACAATGTTGTTTTAATGTCTGCCAATAACAAGGTTGGAGATTCACAGCATCTGAAACCAATCAGTTCAGCAAAATGCTCTTCAGCTGCACAAAGCACTCCATCTCAGCATTGCATCCAATCGTGCATTTCAGGGGATCTTTCAATATGCTGTTCTAGGCTGTGCTAGCAAACTCAGTAATATGCACTCTTGCCTTACTTGCTGACGTGCTTAAAAAAAGAAAATTAAATACATTTCTCATATGGCTATATTGTGGAATTTTTCCACACCATTAAATAAAATGTTGCTCTAGTTTATTGGCATTTTCTGAGAGTAAACATTTCTTAAGCTAAACTAACTGATTTGTGTGGGACACTGTGCATGTGCATACCATATTTTTTTCTCCAACACATCTAGTATTTCTGTTCTTATGCCAGCAACTCATCTAAAGTAGAAAATCAGCTGCCTCTCCATCTCTCACCAAAATGAACCAAGACTAATTTTTTTGAAGTCAATGGAATTAGAAGAGAAAATCCTGTTCTAGCCAAGTAGCCCTGTAAAAGAAAACAAGATACAACCTTTATTGCCAACAACCAAGTTACAGAAACTTACTTCTTACTATGCTTTTTAATGCAGTTTGAGCAACAGAGGACACATAATATCAGTGACATTTTGTGAGTATCTAAGAGGAAAAGTTACATGTGATGTGCTTTTTTTTTTTTTCTTTCCCCAGCAACAACCATGAGAAAGAAATTCTTTGAAACAATAGTAATTCTTTGTTAATGTATTATGCACACACCTGTGCGTTCACATAGGTTAACGGGAGGGCAAAAGGAGCCTTAGTGCAAATGTGATAGCCAGAGTAAAGCAAACACAAAGGAAAGTTATACTGACAGACAGACAGAAAGGTTTAATGTTAGCCATTGGAGCTACTGGAACTGATACTTTGAGCTAGGGTTTCTTAACATTAAGGCTTCCTTCTCTGTCTTCCTGAAAAGCCTATTACATAAGTCTGGTTATTGGGTTAGACTCATTTAAAATCCAGCCTTGTGCCACCTATTAAGCTAACAGATGTAGATCCATAGATGGATGAATTACTACTACCTTCAAAGATGCTTGTTTCATGTAAGGGGATTGAGGTGCTGTATGATGCCTGGGATTTTTTATTTTCCCATTGCCTTAGCCACATGAGAAATACTTTGCTAGTCACTAACTTGCTTGACCTTTTTGTCTCAGTCAGAAATTTTCTATTAAAAATAAAAAATGATCCTAACAGAGAGATACCAAACATCCATCGTTTAATCTCTGGGGTCCTTCAACCAATTTGAAAGTCAACATTGGAGGAAGTAATTTTTTTCTGCTTGTTTCAGTCTGATCTCCTACAGTTGTTTAAATTGGACTAGCACACACGAGTTTTAAATTAACTGAATAGTAAAATAAACCATTGTGTATACTTTTTATAACATTTGCACAGGGGAATATGATTGTGTAAAAAAATAAATTAAAACCCATGATATAGACTGTAGGAAGGCATTCTTATCACACAAAAATACAGAAATACATATTATACAACAACAACAAAAAATATCTCTCTGCATTCTGGCTTCAACAGGTCTGAATATCAACTATTCTAGAGGTTATTGTGAAAGATCTACTTTTGGTCCTGTGCAGCCCTGTTTGAGATACAGATAAATCATGTACATCTATGCAAACCAAGTTACATGTATGGACGTGTAAAAGAACATTTGTGTATATACTGATATCTGCACATGCTATAATGTATTATGATGTGTGACAGGCCACTCAGAGAGCTAACACAGAATAATTTACTCCTTAAGATGTTAATAAATTATAATAATGAGTTGTCAGGGTTTTGGTACTGATCTCTGTCCAAAATAATATCTCCAACACAGTCCTTACCCATTTTGGAAAAAAAATCAACCAGAAAACTGCCAACCAAACAAAAGAACAATCTGCTGAGTCAAGATTTATTGGTTTAGAATAAAATTTCTTATAGTTCTAGTATGGGACACAGAACTCTGAACAATTTGATTAGTATGTAGAAATACTCAGGGGAAAATGTTGGGCGACCCTAGAGAAATAAGTCCAGGGAGACTGTGTTGTATCACACATCAACATGAAACACATTTGCTCAGTGCTGCTGTTACTTATTTGGAGTCTTACAAAGAAACCACCAGATAGTTCAGCTTTATATCTTGTTTAGGGTAAAACTTATCTAAAATCACTCTGACAGACTGTTATAATCATACCTTATGATCATTTGCAGACATTTGTACAAATGTGGGACAACCATGTGGTAACATGAGGTCTTGTCATTGCTCTAAAATGTTAAATCCTGTAAAACAAACTATCGACAGTGAGTTATTACAAAACATAAACATGCTAAAATATTGACATTCACTGCATTAAAGATCACCTCAGGAGAAGAACAGTGCAAGACTGCTGTTCAGTGAAAGCTGTGGTGTTACAGAATGAAAGGTATTTTCCCTGTTCAAAGTGGGGCTTCACTTTGACCCTCTGGGAAGTGACAGATTTTAGCTTCACATAAACACAACCTGCCAAGTAATTTGCTAGGTAGTTGTACCAAGATTCCTAGGGCCCAGCCTCTCTAAAAACTATGAAACAGCAACACCAGAAAACAAACAGAAGGGAGAGACTTTAATTGGGTCCCCTGGATTTATTAGTTTCAGTAGTCCTTTCTTTAAAACAAGAAAACAACAAAC
This sequence comes from Pseudotriccus pelzelni, assembly GCA_035584735.1. Taxonomy (NCBI): domain Eukaryota; kingdom Metazoa; phylum Chordata; class Aves; order Passeriformes; family Tyrannidae; genus Pseudotriccus; species Pseudotriccus pelzelni. Next base: position 13,502,210 of record JAWMRA010000090.1, on the reverse strand, counting down.
AGGCCCAGCTTTCTGCAAACTAAAACAATACTGCTGTATAGCATGAGTCCTACTACCCCATGAAAACAAATTTGTTTAGAAATTCTATTTCAGACTGTGGCTTGTGACATAGCAACTTTTCCATTTTTCTCCTTTGCTTTTGATTTTCACCTTGAGAAAGGAAACTGAACAGTCATCTGTTGTGCATTAAATATTAATTTCCAGATAGTGCTTCCTGTTTCACTGTATGCCAACTTTTAAGAACAGAAAAAATATTCATCTTTTGCATTTCCTTGGGGATTTTGGAGGCTTCCTCAGCAGTGGAGCATCATAAAAAACTCTGTGGCAAAAAATAAGAGATGTTAAGGAAGGTCAAGATTTGGCATTATACATTTGTTAATCCAGTGCTCCTACCAAACAAGTTCTTCAGGAGTTTTATGAGACAAAGTTCAATACAGAAGAGATGGTGTGTGATCTTGGGGTTGCCTAGATTTGCTATGCCGGCTCCTCTGTTTTTGTTTAGTTCATGAAGACAGCTACTGTTATGCAATAAAAATGTTTCCCTCTGAAATGGTTGCAGAGAATCTCTCTGAGGTGACCTGATGTTTCACAGAAGTGAAGTTAATGTTCAAAACACATCACTATGCTCAATACACATCAGTATGCTTGAGTTCAAGTAGTTCGCCAAAATCAGTTCTTTTGTTTTCTTCCTCTCTCTTTCTTTGTTGGCAGGTTTTCTGTTTGTTTGGATTGATTTTTGTTTTGTTTGGTTGGTTTGGATTTTGGTTGGTTTGGCGTTTTGTTTGTTTGTTTGTTTTTGTGGGTTTTGTGTTGTTTTTTTGTTAATTTTTAGGGGTTTTTGTAGTGTTTTGTTGTTGTTGTTGGTTTGGTTTGGTTTCTGGTTTTTTTTGGGGGGGAGGGGGGTGTTGATTTTGTTTGCTTTGGTTACCTAGCTTTGGTTTTGATTTTGCATTTGTGTTGTGCAACTGTGACATTTTAAATAGATACAACTCACTTTAGATTGAATTAGTTATTTTGTTTCTGTTTTAGCTTATTTGATATGCTAAGTTGATTGAATCTTTTGTTATTAAGACTTGCTAGGCAATATGTGAACTAAAGCACCGGGTATATGTTTGGGGTTCTCATTAAATGGTTTTAATTATGTCAGTGTGGCTGCACTGATGAAAAGGTGTTAAGATTTCATCATCTTGCTCTTCTGCAGAATCAGCTGAGGCAGGTTAATGTTGTTGGATTCCTGTGTTTCACAGTAGACCAGAATGCTTTGATTTTGCTTCTCTGCTTTACCAGTTTCTACCCAAATGCTTGCTGAAATCTAAATTAGGAGCTGAAAGACTTATTTCTGAATTTCATTTTCATTCCTGGAGATACCTACTGGAAACTGTGTGCCAGCACTTCAGGATATAGAAATGGATACTTTGCCTCCTTTTGCATGTAGGTGGATATTTATGGCAAGCATAATTAGCAGTCTGTTTTGTGTGGGGATTACACCATGCTCCCCTAGGTAGGAAACACAGTGTTCGGCATTTGGGGGTTTTCAAGTTTCCTTAAAATTTTCCTTTACCCCTGTATTTCATTTGAGGGAAAGGCATGGTTGGTGATCAAAGAGGAATCTAGCTGGGGAGGCTAGTCAGGACTGCATGGAGAGCTGTGTGTAGGGTACAGCATCTGCTTGCAGGAGCTGGAGCGTGTGCCCTGGAACCAGGACTGGGGGATGTACTACAGCTCAAAAGGCTGCCCTGCTGATCTGCAGCTTCTAGTGTGGGTTGCTGAAAGAACCTACTTATGGACGGAGAGCTCCTGGTGAGGAGGTTGCTATCAGGGTCATTTAGTAGAAAACCTTGAATAGTGTGGCTGACTAAGAGAAGGTCTTTCCTCCTGAGAATTGCACGAATGAAACCTTGTCAGCTGATTTAATACTTGCCTGTTTAACTAACTCCAGATTTTGGCCTTGCAGACACTTGGAAGCTCTAAGAACTTTATTGACTGGCACAGTCAAGTAGGTCTTCAAAACAGTTAGCTGTCATACGGAGTATTTTTCTAAAGATTTTTATTTCCTTGCAGAAGAAGAATTTAAAGGAAATTACTTCAGACTAATATATTTTATATTGGAAAGAAATTAATATCTTGGTGTTAGTTTTTTTCTTTTTCCAGTTTCTTATAAATCTCTCTCTGCCTTTTTCAATCTTCTTTCCCCTGGCAGAGAGAGCCGTAGTTCAAAATACATGTTGTTGACTGGGAAGATCATCAAGTTGGAATGAAATTCCTCTTAACTTGATGCTAATCAATTTATCATTTATTATTTTAATGTGCCTTTTATCTCATGGTTCAAGTGGGTAAATCAGCTCATCATACTAAGAAAACTGAAGCTGGAAAGTTTTAAATAGAAACCACTCAACAGAAGAATTCCGTGGTTAATAATTCTGAACTATGTTTATGTATAGCAAAGATAAGAGTCACTATAGAGATCTCTTCTGTCACCTGTGAACATAAGTAGTTAGATATTTCCTACTCAAATTGTTTATCATAATTTATTAGCAGAATTTCATCAGTGGCAGCATCAGAACTTAGGGCAAGAAGAAATGAGGCTGTAATAATGCAAAATGAAGAGAACAATCACGTCAGGCACTCCAAATTCAGTGACTGATTATTCAAACTTTTGCTTGCTTTTAGTTATCGTATAATACGTCTTTTGCCTCTCAGACCTTTGCCTGTGCGAGAATCGCCTTTTGGACCTCCTTAAAGACTTAGTTTTATCCAAATGAAAGGTCACAGAGCAGATGATCTCAGTGCTTAGGCTTTGTGCATCTGCCCTCATCTGACTGGACAGAAAAATCTCTAGTCTTCCTAGAGTGTATCATGTCGGCATTTGTACAGACCACATGGGTCTGGTAACTCTTACCCTTTTTCCATGTTAACTGCTCAGAGATTTTTGATAATGATGGTGCTTTTGTAAGCCTTTTTCTGTCCTAAGGAACTGGATTTATGGATTAGAGTGAATCAATAGCAGTTCAGTCCAACAATAACTGATCATCTCTTCCACAAAACAAATCAACAGCAACAAGAACAATGAAGCCACAACTGATTTTTGCAGCAAGGAACTAGAATATCATTCAAGTTTTTTTCCTAAAAACATAGATTTATATAGGATTTCCTCTGTATTTTTTTGTTCACCTAAGGGAAAATGTTGGTGTTCCCTCCAGTCTGAACAGCCAAGGGACAGAAGTTGATCCAGAAGATAAATCTTATTTGATGGTCCTCCAAGGCTTTTTGTCATAACATTTAGCTTAAAAGATCCTTTTATGCTAAAGGGATGGTTACATGTCTCTACTCATATGTAGAATTATTATTCATGTGTAGAATAACAGAATGCTAAAATTTGTGCTAATGAGTGAGAATGCAGTAATGAAATTACTGGATACAATTGGAGTTTTCTGATTGTTTTTGATACATTTTTAAGCGTACGGGTTTCAGTGTAGCTTTCTCCTTTTTTTATTTTGACATCAGTGTCTTTATAACCACATAGGCCAGGCTGTCTCAAGACAAGTAATACTGTCCTGGTGACTGTTCTGTCAAAAGATTATACTACTGCAGAGGAGAGCACAGATTACAACCAGATTAAAATGTTAAGAGTTATATTTGAAGTATACCCTGTAACAGCAAATTGTTATGCATTTACCTGTAAAACAACAATATTCTACTAGTCATCAGTGTTTTTTACTCTTTACAAAGCTAAAAATACTTTAATACTTGTTACTGCAGTACAGTCACTTGGTTATCACCTGTTCTTCAAGTCCTGGGATATTTGTCTGAAATTTCCTTCTCCTGCTCATTTCATCAGTTCCTTTGTAATAAGTATCAATTCTGAGACCTCTCCTGAATATTCAGTTTGTGTCCCTTTTCCGTCTGTGTTCTCTGCATTTGCTTTTGCAAAATGAAGGAGTTTTGTCTTTCAGAGCGGGAAGGTCACAGGAAGTGAATCGGGAGGTGTCATTGATCTTACACTGGATGAAGAGGATGATAACTCTTCTCAAGGTAGGTGGAAGATGTTTTGCTAACTGCAGGGATAATTGAGCTACAAGTATTATTTCATCACGTGAATGACAGAAAGTAATAAATTTATGTTTATGTTTATAGTGTATTTTTTCCTTGGTGTTTCAGTTAAATAGAACTGTTGTTAAAAAAATTGATAGGTGTGAAATAAAATGAATTTTTACTCATAGTCTTTAAAATTTTTACCTTTCCCTTAATTTAAGTGTCGTTGCTGTCTATTCTTAAATCTGTTAGGCTTGGGGAGTAACTTGAGGCGTTTGAGTTCTTGATAATATTTTAGCATGTTCTTCTAGATGTATTTCTTTTCTCTGTTTACTGATTAATTAAAGACTTTTTAATTCTACAGTTGATATTCAGGCATTAGATTATTACAGCTTCTAATCTTTGTTTCACTAAAACGCTTTGTTGCAAGGGTTTAAAGACCAAATGCAAATCTGTTGTTTGCTTTAGAACTGTATGCCAAGATCAGAGTAAATATAGTTGTGCTCTTATATCCTTTGGCAGTTTGGATGCACTTCATCTTCTAAAAGAATACATTTCTTTTTTTATAAGTTGCGTAAATTTAGGCATATCTAATTATAGCTAGCATTGGATTAGTGAAGCCGTACTTCAGAGAAGAAAAAAGAGTCTGTACTTAAGACCATGTATTGTGCTGCCATCTTCATTGAAGAAAACCTATATTTCTACTATTGGAGATAAAATTTTCTATGTGGTCCCTAAATGCATGTCCCTGCACTGCATTCTGAACTCCAGCTACTAAGCAGTTTGATTCCTCTGGGCAAGCTCAATATCTGTTTGTCCAGCTAGTGCATTCAGGTTCTACACAGACGTTCCTAATAGCTTAACTTGCTTTATTTGTATTACACAAATGTAGAAAACCATATTGGCATGTGGTAGCATTTCTTTCATTGAAAAGAGAAATCATAGCCATAGAATGGTTTGGGTTGGAAAGGACCTAAATATCATCTCATTCCACCCCCCCTGCCTTGGGCATGAACACCTTCCACTAGACCAGGTTGTTCAGAGCCCCATCCAGCCTGACCTTGAACACTTCCATGTGATGTTATCACCAAAAGTGGTGTGCATGTGGTATACAAGTATTAGAGATGCATGATGTAATCCAGATAGCTGACCATCTGATTCTTTTATCAGTAGAGAATATGTGATAGACGATGAATTGAATATGAGCCAACAGTGTGTTCTCATTTCAGATTAAGTAATTACTCCCCCCATATTGACACTGATGGGACCACAGCTGAAATACTGCATTACTGCATTCAGTTTTGGCTCCCCCTTCCTTGAGCTCAGAAGAATTGTGGTAGCACTGGAGAGGGACTCACAGATGGTGTCGGGGTGGTGGGGGCCTGTTAGAAGAGATCAACAGACCATGGCGTGTTCAGCAAGGAGCAGAGCAAAAGACAACGTAATAGCAGCCTACAACCACTTGGAGGATCGTTATAAAGATGATGGAGCATGACTTCTCAGCAGAGCCATGAGCTACAAGTTCAGGAGGTTCATGTTGAGCTTGAGGGGGAAAGAAGACAGAGCGATGGTAGAAGCTCTGTTCTCAAAATGTTCTTAAGATTTCAGCAGGGAAAAACCACTAGCCATTTGAATTAGTGTTGGTGACAGTCGAGCTTCAACAAGAAATTGGACTACATGGCCACCAGAGGTCCTTTTCAGCCAGGATTTTGAATTGCTGAGCAGAGTGGCAGAATAGCTCAGGCAATCACTGTTGTCTCTTCTGAGTGTTAGTTCTCAAAAAGATAAAATAAATGGTTGCCCTGGGATTGTGCAGGCCTGTGAGATAAGGTTAAACCTTCCCAGTCCTACTTTTAACATTCTGTAAAAGGGTTAGATAGATCTAAATTGATTTATGGTATGTTTTAAAGTAATGTGTCACAGTATTGTAATGTATGTCAGCTAATCTTTTTCTATGAAAAGTAACTTTTTCCAGAGAGTTTTTTTCTCCCTGGTTGCATTAAGTAGGTGTTCACCTCACAACTGCCTTAAAAGACCAACACTGTTGTTGCATGTAAGATGCTTCTCTAGGTAGGAGTGCTACAGAGTTGTAGCTGGATTACAGTGTAGTAACTTAATTTTTCCTCAGTTTCTTTGTTGGGGCATGAGCCTGTATCTTAAAAATTTCTCCAGTGGCATATTCCGAGGTTCTTTCCCCTTAGATGTCACATTTTAGAAAACTGTCCTTCCATTAGGAGGAAGGTTAATGGGATACTGTCAGGCTGGGTTAAGCTCCTGTGTGTCTCTTCACTGCAAAGCAAAAGCCAAACTCTCACTGATAGTCTGAACCCGTGCAGAGTAGTTCATGTTTAGAGTTTATGTGAGGAGTCAGTATTTTTTACGTAAGCTGTAGAAACACAGGAACCAAAACCCTAGTAAAAGCTTGAGTTTTGCAGTGCAGCGAGAATAGATCAGAATTTTTGTGTAAGTTTCTTGGGAACGTGTTCTGATAATAATCAGGTGAAACAGAGGAAGAGTAGACTTCTGACAGCTTTTGCATAATCATATGCATCTGTATGCCTGTGGCTAAATTTCTTTTCCATTGTACTTTGTCTACAGCAAATTTCATGTTTTACAGTCAAGTTTCATGTTGTTCTAGATTTACTGGTACGCAACCTCCAAACAGAAAATACCTCAAGCATTATGGTGTTCTTTGCAGGAATATTAGTTCAATATTAATTCAAGTAGAAGAGCAACACCATAGTGTTCTTGGGAACACTCAGATCCTGATTATTTTTCTTTAAAGCATTGTCACCCACATATAAAGTAAACATAATTATGTTACTTGTAATAGGTACTTAAATACATATTAATATCTACCAATATCTAATAACACCTGATGCGTGCAAAAATTGTTAACGAAAGTGTTGTGTAACCTTCAAGAAACCACATTAATAATTTCTGTTCAGAACAATTGTCAGCCTTTCATCAGAGTACTCGAGATACTTTTGTGTCTGCAAGTATCTTATAATACTTGTATTATGGACCTTGCTGTCCTTTTTATAAAATATTTGTATAGCACACAGCATCAGATTTCTTATAAGAATATTAAACCAATAGATTAAAATGGCTTTGTGATCTAAGAAAGATACGTTCCACTTTATTTGTTTTGTAAGGAAAATTATTAAATACATAGTATTGGTTTTTTATTTTATAAGGTGTTTGATTAAAAAATCTGTAGTTTCATGGATCTTTTATATTTTCTTATTCCTGAACACACGTATGGCATGCTTACTGTTCTGTAATCTCATTATGCCAGTTATGAATTAGTACAGTGTTTAAAACTCCTTCGTGCTATAACTGCGGTGTTGTAGGCCCAGTTTCTGGCATGGAAATTAACCCCTCTTCTTTTTCATTTTGTGTATTAGATTAGCAGTTTTGGTTACACCTCCAGTAGTAATGATTTCCATATTACGCTCATTTCCATAAATCAGATTTTTCCGTCTCCTGTAGATCCATATTTGTTATGAATATGATGCTGTGTTCATTTAATATTGGAACTGTTCCTTAATTACGTTTAAGCTTAGTCCTGTGCTTACTGTGCACCAAGTCATCCTGTTTTCCTTGCTGGCTTTTTTTATTTACATAGCATTTGCCATTTGTTTCCATATATTTAGTGAAGGCTAGATGGTTATCTTTCATCATTTCCTGTGGCTGCTGCAATCCTGACCTAGTTTCCAGTAACTGGAATATCAGCAGGGTTCTTGATTTGTCAAGGATAAATGAACTTGCTCTGTGTGAGATTAAAAACAAAAGTAAAACTGAAAAAGCTCTCACATTTGTCCAGACTGAAAAAAACCTGCATTTTTACATCAGTAGTGCATCTGGGATTTTACTTGTTGGATTATAAGCACATCTTCTAAGCCATGACTAAGAATGCACTCATGTCACTTAAATTATTCAGTGGTAGTTGGAATGTGCATCAGTCTGTAAATATTTAAAGTAAACAGATGTGTGCATCTCTGTATGAACCTCTTCAGAATCAAGCAATTTGTTGAACACTGGGAAATTTCTCATTCTCATGGAAAGTAAAAGAAGCTTGAACCATCACAAGGTCTCTTAGTTGATGAAGAGCTGGAAACATCTTGCCTTTTGTTTTCAAAATGGGCATCCCTTTACTGCTCCTTTTATAGACTTTGAAAAAAAAATAAAGAAAATTGCATTTTTATCAAATGGCTTCAGTGAATTAACTTGGCTTCTTGAGTCTGCAGAAAGGTCTACAATTCATATTGTTTTATTTTTGAGGTCTTGAATTTGGGGATATTGTTTAGGGGAGATTGTGGCAGTGCTAGATTGACAGTTGGACTAGATGATCTTGAAGGTCTGTTCCAACCTTGTGATGATTCTGTGATTGTGTAATTCTGTTTCATAGAATCCTGTAGCAGTTTCTGAAGGGTACTGTTACTTCAAGCTGTTAGTAGCTAGTGTATAAAGGCAGCTTGCTGAGACCATCAAAATTGCCTGAAACTGCTAAAACCCAAAAAATTTTGAGCTATACTGCCATTTAACCCTGTTCTTAATGTTTGAAATCTAGCTGGTATACTTAATGGAAAGTTTCAGAAAGGTGTTCTTCACTATATTGTTTTCTCAAGGCTAAAATAAGTATTAACACATTTTATCTTTATATTTACATGCTCCTTTGCTGAATTAGTGGCTGCATGTACAATTAGGGCAAATCTTTTATGAATGAGTGCCCTTCAAACCTACTCATTTATCTTGTGCTTTTTAGCTCTTGATGGTGTCTTCTCTGCCCACTATTACTCTAATCTAGTTGAACTATCCAGGCAAAAGCTTCTCAATTCTTCTTTATTCAACTTGTGCAGAGGCTTGATTAGATATGGACTTGCACTCTACTGAATATTTTATGTTGTCACAAAAAACTAAAGGAGGAAAAAACGTTGTTGTAGTTAAACTACAGATACAGACACTATTTGTCACTTCCTACAAGTGAGTAAGTCATGTCGAGGAGGATATCAATGTGAGAAAACAAATTTTTGTTATAAAGTTTTCTACAAATAATAAAATGATTCCCCTTTCCAAGCAAATAGCATGAAAATTCAAAACAGCAACAAACAGGACTGACTAACAGATTGAACAAAGGAAAGAGTCAGCAAATAACAAAAAGACATAAACATCAAAGGCCTTTTAAAGGGCTTAAGATATCTTTTTTTAATAGAAACTTTTAAAGACTTTGGCATAGTGTTCCATTACTTTCAGGTTTCCAAATTGCACTGAAATATGCAGACTTCATGATGATAGGATAGAGATTACGATGATGAAAGCGAGGGGAGTTGAATGAATTTTCTGCAGATTTGTTTGCAGAATGGAAAAGTCAGAGGAATGTCATGCTCAGAAATATACTCACTAATCTGTAAACTGGGGACGGGGAAAGAGATTTTAAAACTTTGTGATGTTTAAAATTCTAATTCAGAAGTGAAAATTTCTATTTGCTGTTGTCTATAACTTTCTTTTATTTTAAAGCAGATGGCAAGAAGCCAAAGCAGAACCAGACACCAGTTACAGGACTGAGCATACCCACCCAGCCCTCAGCTCGGCCCTTGCAGCCCAATTTGCCACCTTTGCAGCCAAACCCTGCGCAGCAGACGGGTGTGCCGACCAGTGGGCCTTCCCAGACCGCTGCACATGTATTGCCTACAGGTGACTTCATCTTGCTTCATCACAGTGTGAACACAGGGAATGATTTTTTTCATAAACTAGATTCTTGTGTGTTCTACATTGTGCTGATCTTTTCAAGTGAACATTCAGAATGTTTGTGTCACTTCTTAGTCTTTCATTCTGGTCAGTTTCCCGTAACTTTTTTTTCACCCCAAATTTTTTTGAATTAAAGGGGAAAAATAGTATTATTGGTTTGGAAAGAATTCAGGATCAAATTAATTCCATGGGGAGGAAGAAATACTACTAAGGATGGTCATGGACGTTACTAAGTATACTGTTGTTTTTAAAAGTAAAGTAGAAAAAAACCTGTAATAGCTGCCTTATTTCAGTAATGGGGAAAAAATATTATCTGTCCCTGCGCACTTGGCAGTTGTTCCTTTTGGCAGAGTGAGTGGCAAGGCTGGCATTGAAGTTCCACCCCTAGATAAATATTATTTTGTCTGTAGTGTGATTAAGTTTTTCCCTTATCTTTCTAACATAAAGAAACATAGATCCTCTTCCCCCCCCCCCCTTACTCTATTTTTCTGTATGTGATTGTTGAAGATTAGTTGGTGTTGAAATTGTCTTATGACTGATCTGTTCTGTAAACTCTTTGGTAGTGGGTTTTAGATTCTCCACCACTGTCCTTACATTCAGGACCTTTGGGAACAGGGGAGGCATAATATTTATCTTTTCTTTTAGAAATTTGTATATAAATTGACATTAACATTTCAGGTGAAAATAATGTTTGTTTAGACTGTTTTCACTTTTCTTGCATTATCAAAATCAGATAGAATTTCACAGAGACAGTTTTTATTTTACATGGCTCAGATGAGTCAGTTTTCCAAAGGAGATGTGTACTCTAGAATAGGCATGTAACTTCATGTAATGGAATTCAGTTCCAGGGTCGGTCTGTCTTTTTTCAGCTGCGACAACAGTGAATGTAACTCATCGGCCAGTGACTCAAACTGTTCCAAAGCTTCCTATACCAAGAACCCCTGCTAACCATCAGGTTGTCTATACCACTATTCCTGCACCACCAGCTCAGAACCCTGTAAGAGGAGCTGTCATGACAAATCCAGGTTTAAGGCCAGTCAACCCGCAGGCTGGAGGTAGGGGATGATTCCTTCCATTCACTTCTTGCTGTGACACTATCTCATGGATGTGGGATTTAGTTTTTTGGTTTGGGTTTCTTGTTCGGTCTCTTTTGGTCCAAGTTACAGAGGTTAAGGGTTTTTTTTCCAGCTTACAGACTTGAGAAAAATCTTAGGCTACTAAGAAATTCCACCTGCAGCTATGTGAATAAAGAAAAACTGGATTTAAGTCATCTCAGGCACTAGCTCTGCCAATTAAGCATCTCTGGATGACATACAGAGTACTTTACAAGGTAGCAGAAGGCAATATGATAAGCACCATGTTCCATGGAAAGATGCAGACCATTCTTTTATTATGGTATAAGATATATATACATATACATATGTATATGTGGTAAATCATGTTCGATTTCCTGTATAAATGTCATACTTCTCTCAGGTTCCTTACAAATCTCTAATGTCCTGTGCCCAGCTGTCTCAGTTTAATGAGACTGAAGTGTTTGCTAAGGAGGATGAATTAAGAGGAAGACCTCTAAGCAATTGTAAATCTCAAAGTGATGTAGTTTTTATTTTCATACTTAAGCTCCCTGTATCTCCCCCCTCTTCCACTCCCCACCCATTTCTTTCATGCTGCAAATTATTAAAGCAAGATTTTGCCCCCTTTGCAAACATAAAACACTTGCTCTCTTCTCACTTTTACAGCTTCAGGGGATGGGAGGTGATTATTGTTAGGCAGTGCTTCATCAGTCTGATGGAAGCTTGAGAAGAGTGTGTCTGTCTGAAATCTGGTTTCATCCGGCTGAACCAAGGAGTTGGTCTTCCAGTGTTCTGTTTAGCTGGTTGTAATTACTGAATACTCAAAAGAACTCACTGTGCTCCTTACAGGTATGGCAGTGCGAATGCCGCAGACAACCTATGTCGTGAACAACGGGCTGACTCTCGGGTCTGGAGCACCTCAGCTGACAGTGCATCATCGACCGCCGCAAGCGCATGCTGTGAGTGGTGCTTTTGAAATTCCTTGGTGCAATTTACAGGCCTGTCTCTGCATTAGTACCTCTCAGATTGCTTCTTAGGGTGAACTGCAGAATAGTGATGTGCCTTCCAGACACTTTTTAGCCAGTTCACGTGCACAGCACCACCCAGTCATCTGCAGCAACTTCTGTCCAGAACGGTGAAAGCTGTTCAATGTGTTAGTTTACTCTGGCCTTCTCCAAATCACCAGTACCACATACTGAAAAATAGTACATGAATTGTCTGCACTGACTTGTGGAGTCAAGGGTACAGAAGAACTGCCACTGAAAACGTTTAGTCATGGTTTGGCTATGAAAAGCTCACCAGCTTTTCAGTACAGCTGTTTGCAAAACTGAGGAAATGGAACAATATGCATACAAGATCCCCAAGGTTGCCAGCTCCATATTTCAGAGGGGTTGTTTTAATCACTGTTGGGGGTGATTACTTCTGCACTGACTCAAACCCCTTTTTGTAAGGATTTGAGAATTTTTTCTGACTCATTTAATTTTTTTAGTTTTGCAGTATAAAAAAGAAATATCATTGGAAACAAACATTTTTGCCCTTACTTCAAAATTTTCTGGAAACTGAGGCTGAGCTTCTGTGATGAATTTAAGGCGATAAAATCCATGTAGCACCACTAGCCTTTCTTCTGTTTGTGACTGAAAACCTGTCTGTTGAAAAGATGATGAGCTGTCAGCTTAATGCACTGCCTGGGGTGTTTTGGGTAATGTGGGAACAGCAGCTCAGACATAGATTGGCTCTAAGTCATTGTGAACCCGCCTGCTCAGCTGTGGTAAAGAGCACAGTGTTCACTCCATCCCCTCTTGGCTGGGAAGCAAAGAGGATATAGGGAAATAACTATGGCAATGATCAACTGTAGAGCTAGGGATTTATATGTGAATAACATAAAAATTTATAGCATTCTTGGTCCCACCCCTTCTCAACATTTGCTGCTGCTGCCTTGCCTCTGCACACAGGACTGAAAGTTGTGATGGCTGGGGGATTGCAGGCTCATTTGCTTCCAGTTACCTGGAGAATGATGAATTAAAGCCTCCTCCCAACTCCTGTAAACTCTGACCTTTCTCTTGTTGCCCTTATGCTGCTTAGGAGCCACCACGCCCTGTACATCCCGCCCCACTTCCAGAGGCACCACAGCCACCGCGTCTGCCCCCTGAAGCCGCCAACACTTCTCCACCTCAAAAGCCACAGCTGAAGCTGGCACGGGTACAGAGCCAGAATGGAATTGTGCTGTCATGGAGTGTCATGGAGGTGGACCGGAGTTGTGCCAGTGTGGACAGTTACCATCTCTACGCCTACCACGAGGACCCGAGTGCCACTATGCCCTCCCAGTGGAAGAAGATTGGGGAAGTGAAAGCCCTCCCTCTCCCCATGGCATGCACTCTTACACAGTTCGTGTCTGGCAGCAAATACTACTTTGCAGTCCGGGCTAAGGACGTCTATGGACGTTTTGGACCCTTCTGTGACCCCCAGTCCACAGATGTGATCTCTTCTCAGAGCAGTTAAACGGAGATCTTTGGAGCCTTTAAACCTGCCCTGGTACCAAGAATTACCCCAGTTGTGGGGGGAGTTGATCCCATGCATGTAATTAATTTTTAAATCCACTCTCTGCAGGATTATTTCAGACAGTTGTGTGATACACTACATGAATTTAGAACCAAAAGAAAAATAAAGCGTCACCTGCAGCAAGAGAGCCTGTTTTTTCTGAATAGTTCATGCATTGGGCCATTTGAAAATTTCATTTTTGCATCCATGACAGCTGTTGCATATAGATGCCTACCTACCCTTTATCCAAAGGCATCGTGAATGCCTGGGATTCTGCTGAGTGGGAACAAAATCATAAATTACAGTTTTTCTGAAGCAAAACATACGCATTTTTACTGAAAGATTGAGTGGTCTGGTCTTACTTTACAAACTGGAGTGAGCTCTGAGGGGAGGGAAGGGAATTTCTAGTCTGGCCAGTAACCCATATGTGTGTAAATTTAGAGGTGGGGGAGAGAGGGGGAATCGCCCCACAACCTCCTACCTCTTATAAATAAGAACACTCCTCTACTTTCACCATCCTCCCTCACTAGTCCTGGGAGCATTCCCAGGTCCTATCTGAAGGTGGATTGTGGACCTGCATTCATACCTCTCTAGTTCAGACAGTTTCTCTGCCCCCCCACCCCATACATCCAGCCCTATTTTTTAGATTTATTTTGTGCCTTAAAGAATAATTTCAAAAATAAAATGTAGCCAGATACCTTGTGGTGATTTTTCATTTGCTTGGAGTTATTTTTCCCTTTACCCTGCTAGTCTTTCATTAGTGCTTCTCATTTTCCAGGCCTGCAGTAATTATTATTTCTGTAAAGACCAGGAAGTGTAACATCTGCTGACGCTGAACTTGTTTTTATCTGCATTCTATCTGAGTATCACTCAACCCTTTCCTAACTAATTCTTCAGCAGTTGTTTTTGTCCTGTCAAGAATATATTAAGAGTATACAGACAGTATTTTCCACCAGAGCCTTTCCCTGTTCTTTTGGGAAAGCTGTATGCTGCAATTCAGCCAAAGAAGAAACCTCTGTGGTGCGGCGCCATGAAAGCTTCTGCCTGTTGGCACTCGGTTTGGATGTTCAGTGAGTACAGAAAGAGAAGTTGGCTTCCCAGCTGTCTTCTCCCTCTCAGCACCTGCCTGCCTCTGCAGCAAGCCAACACAGCCAAAGGAGTTTGGAAACTATTTTAGACACTGGCCTAAACCTTGTGAGTAATTGCAAATGTTAATAGGTGCTTTCATGATGCTTCTGAGCTGAGAAAAGAAAATTGGTGCATCTGCCCTGCTGTCGTTGACATGTTAAACTTGCTGTTTGCAGAGCCAGGTTGTAACTCACCTGGCCAAGAAAGTGTACGTAAGGTTTTGATTTTGGCAATTTTCAGTTGCATTCCTGCCCAACAAAACCAAGTTTAGAGGGGAAAGATTCTTTTTTTTAATCCACCGTATAGCAAAGCTGCAGAATAGAATCTTTTTTCATTTTGATGCCCTTTTTCTTACAACCAGTATTTTGAAGTGTAAAGCAAGGTTGAAAAAGTGTCAGAAACATTAAGTCCCAAAACAGGACTGGTGAAATATACTATCAGATTATGGGTTCTTTAGTTGTGTTCCTTTTGAGAACTTTTAACACTGAAAGAAATTACGTTGTAGAGTTTGGTTTGGTTTACTGCACTCCTTCATGTAGCTGGGATTGTCACTTCTGTCAAGTGAGCAACAGCTATTCTCAGTATGGAAACTTGCATTTAAAGTATAGCAGTTCTGTTGATTTGGACAAGCAAAAATTCTGGCTAAATCTAAGTATCATCAGAGAAGCTTCACACCAACTCTCATGTATGATTGATTTTCTCTGTCCTTGTATTTCTGGTGCCAATAATCAAAAATGCCTTGAATTTTTCTGTGTTTAATTAATTTTTTGTCTATTTCAGTGACTAATTACTTAATCATGCATTGTCTATTTAGTCTAAAATGGGGTTCCTATAAAGCCAGCTCCATAGCAGACGTTAGAGCAGCTCTTTCCAGTTGGTGGCTGTGAAGTCCTCCTTGGTCAATTTTTTTTCAATGTGTCTTTGAGGTGGTACCAAAGAGCCCTTGGCCATACCAGTACAATGAAGTTTGACAGTTTTAAAAGTTGAAATTAGACTACAGCCTGGAATTTATGCACTTAATTGTGATTCCAGCCCAAACAACAAATGAGCTTTTCTATAGTTTGTGCTTGCACTTAGATCTCCATTGTTCTTAGGTTTGTCTTGTTTGGGAAAGGCAAGGGGTGCGAGTTGTGCGTTTGCTTCCTTCAATAAGGTATTATTAGGGATGGTCTGGCATTCCATTTGGAGGTTTTGCAGGTTGCATCCTTAGCAAAAGAAGACTCATCTTTATTTACTTAAGATGTAGTTCTTCAGTTAACTGATTGTGAAAACTGGCTCGTGGCTTAACAGATCCCTTATGCTAACAAACAGGACTACTGCTTAGTTCCTTACCTCATGGCACTTATCCCCATGTGGTGGAGTGGCCGGTTATTTTATCATCCTGTACCTCTCGGAAAGAATAAAGCTACCGAGAAACTAAATTTCTGTTAGCATCAAACAATCAGAAATAATTTAATAGAGTTTATTTGAAAGTATTACCAGAATACTGAGGAACATTCACTACAGGTGCTACTGTGTCTCTAGACTGGTCCAGTCATTAGTGTGAATTGCTTGAGCCTTCCAATAATTTACTTTTAAATATGCTAAAAATCTCTGTATGGCTTTTAAGTGGAAAAGCTGGTTTTAGTTTCTTCTCTGCACTTAATGCAAGTTTTTCAATCTGACTTCCAATAGCCTGGTATAAAGTTGTTCCTGACTGCATGTTTTGCTGCTGCCTCTGGGTACATGACATTTGTTCAGTACCACCTTGGATTTAGTTTCCCATGTTTTGGCAAACAGAGCACTGATTCTACAGCTGTGCTTTCCATCATTATTTACTTTTCTGGTGTGTTTTAGGTTTGGGTTGTGCGTCACAACAGCCTCTCGATGTCCGGGCTAAATGTAATTTGAGTTATTCCATCTACTTGGAGAGGAGCCTGCTGTGCAGTGCTGATGGCAAAATGCCATTCCTGTCCACTGCATTTCTCCTAGTTACAGCTTCACGGGCCCCTTTTATATTTTGCTCTATGTCTAAGAAAGCTTTATTGGATACAAAAAAATAAACCCTTGGAGGGGGCAGACTGCAAGTGTAGCATCTGTACAGTGCCTGCAGCAGCAGCTTCAGAAAGCACAGGGGTGCAGAGGCAAGTTCTGCTCGGCCTGTCAGTATTTCCGTGCTCTGAGCAGCTTCCCTACGAGTAGCAGTTGGGTTTAGACATTGCTCCTTTGAATTGTTTGTACTACCTTTGGCCCTGTTAGACCACTAAGCACAAGCACTGAGACACTCACCCATTTCCAAGGTTTTTAGCACTAGGCTGGGAATACCCATGGTGGTCTCCCTGTAAGATTAAGGGGTCTTACCCTGCTTCCTTTAAAAACGAAGGCAAAACCCCTTGTGCCTTCACTGGGGGCATGACTGGACCCAGTTGTAGAATCTGAACACCATTTTGTACTGTAACAAAAGCAGTCACTTCAGCCCACCTTTCATTCTGTTTGTCTTAAATGTCCAATGAATTAAAATCTGTATTGTATGTAGGGATGGGTCACGTTTGGTGCTGCTCCCTGAACAGCCATTCCCCAGGATGAGTATTGCATACACTGTAAAAAAATCAAACTGTGATTCTGCCTTCTTATAAACTCTTTTGAGTATTTTCCTTTAGTCAAAAATATCTATGCAGATATTTTAAATAGAAGCTTGATATATTAAATATATATTTTTTTAATTTTGCTGATTTGGGTTGGGCTGGGCATTGTATGAAAACACTGGAGGGAGAGGAGTTCAAATGACACTGAGCCAGCCCTGCCACTCAAATCTGTATTCCCTTCAAAACATCTTCTGAGGGGAGAAGAAAAATAATAAGGATAGCTAGGAGAAAGCAAATGAATGATTTTTCCTTTTCATTCCTTTTAAGTTAAAAATGCATCTTTATTTCTTATAGTCATTATGCAGGCTGAGCATTCTTTTCTTCTCTTTTATATACATATACACATGCATTTATATATATATATATATATTTGAGGTGCTGTCTTAATTTAATGGGTTGTAGCTGTAAATAAGATAACTGGGTAGTAGCTGTTTGGGGAGTTCTCTTCAGCTTTAGTAATTTATTGACTATTGGGAGTCAAACATGCAAAATCCTTTGTTGGGAAACTCCAAATCTGACTTCTTGTTTTGTTTTGCAGCTGGACTTGTAAATATAAAAAAGCTGATTTAATGTCCAATTTAAACTGGGCAGTTGCCAGCTCTCCCCATTTTTGTATGTACTGCAGATTAGTGTGTGTCTGTATTAATTGTAGTGGGGTTTTGTCTGACAAGCCTGAAATTTATACTTTGAAATAAACGTCTGGGTTTTTAACATTCTGAGTCACCTGTGCTTAGTTCCTGACACCTCAGGAGACAACTCTCTTGAAAAAGAGCCCAGAGCCTGCTTTTCCTCTTCAGAGGTGCCACCACCTTGCTTAAGTAACACTGAGCCACAACAGTTTGGCTCTTGGTCACTCCCAGGGAAGCAAATGCATGGTGCTGCCCTCATGGAAGGAAGAAACAAAAGCAGCGCTGTAACTTCTGGAAAGCCACTTTGCATGCACTGCTGCAAAGTTTGGACAGACAAAATCATGTAACCTGCTCCCCAAAGTTGCCCCAGACGGACAGAGGAATGGAAACCCAATTGCTGGTGCTACTCCAAAAAACGATCTTCCTCCACGGTGCCGGGTTTGATCCCTGAAAAAACAGTCACTGTTAGCAAGAAGCTTTGACCAAAGTACTGAAGATAACTTTGGTTTTTCACAGCATCCTTCAGCATTACTGCCTTGAGCACACGGCGGTGGTCCCGGCACACTCAACCTGGCCCCAGTTCTCAAGCCAGGGGGCAGCTGTTGTGCACAGCACTCATTGCATCTCTGAAGAATAACGAAAAAAGGGGTAACCAAAAGGGTGTTTCAGTGCTCCCCACCCTGCTGCTTCAAGGGTAGAAGCCAGGAACGGCACCATGACGTATGTTGCTCAATTCAGTTGGAACCAAGAAACTGCTGGACTAGACAGCAGTCTGGGAAAAGCTGCTGCTTGGACCCAACTCTGTTGCCAAATTGTAGAGAACTCAAGTACTTAGAACTTGGAGTTACAGACGTGCCTACCCAGAGTAAGTGCTGACCCTATACTTCTAGGGCATAGAGTTAATTTGTGATGGTAATAATTAGTGTCCTTGCACTTACTAAAATTTGCTTCAAGTCACTGACCAGAAGATAATGGACTCTTGTGAAGTGATGCCTCAGCACAATCCAACTTCAAAGTCCTGAGTTTCTCAAACTGCCTATTTCGAGTATGCCTACTGCACGTAGTTTAGAACATGAGTTTTATCATCAAATACAGTGTAACCACTCTGCTCAGGCACTGCTGTAATTGCAGTTTGTGCTGGAGTAAAGCGAGGTGATTAAGGGAACATGCAGGGCACTCACCGTTTTGCTGCAGGGTGGCTTTGGCACAGGCTCAGTGGTAGGTCTGGGAAGGTGCTACGGCCTCAGAGCAGAATGTACAGACTGCAAAGTGCACCTCTGCACACCGCCGACACTCCTACTAAGGAAACTGAAAAACACCCGAGGAGCAAGCTGAGAAGTAATCTGACCCAGCAGCACAGCACCAGGACACTCACAAAGGAATGCTGTTGGTTTCTCCCCAGAAGTGCTGTGGAGCCTGGTCTGGGCAGTCTCATGGGTTTGAAAAGAGATGTTGGAATTTCTTCCCCAAAGTCCACCCCCATGTGTTTTTTCCGGGATGAGGGTGAGGAGCGAAGCTGCACACGCTGGACACGGGAGGGTTTTGTTAATAGAAAGCTGTTTCTTTTCCTTTTCTACGTTTCCACCTGAAGTTTCTTACTTTCTAAATTGTAATCTTGTTATACTAAGGCAGGCGCTGGTTAGAGCTTGCACAGGTGTGTCCTGCTGCAGGGCAGAGGGTGCTGTGACGGACTGTGGCCCCTGTCAGCGATATGGCCGTGTAGCATATGACCAGTACAACCAGGAGAGGTGAGTTTGCTACTGGGCTTCATTAAAGGGGAATGGCAAAGGAAGTGAAAGCCTGCATTACATGTGGCAATTTTGGTGGTCCTGCTGGCAGGAGTAATTTCCTCTCTAGGCATTGCCTAGCAACTGAACAGGTGGTTTCTTTTCCTTATTACAAGAGAGGTTTATCACGATGACCTCCTAATTCTATCTCCCTACCAAGTAAGTAGCTCTTCAGCCAAGCCTGAAATCCTGGAGTTTAAGAGGCAGAAGCTACAGGACTTGGAAAAACCTGGAAGCAGGGTGTGAAAAAGGCAGCAGCTTCTGCCACAAATCCTCTGCTTAGAGCATATCTTCATCTTTTTTTTTCCTTAAGTGGGATCTGCAGAAGGGAATAAGATACTTCAGAGACCTTTAAACTTCATGCAGCTGCCTGAGACTTACGCTCTCAGTCCTCTTGCCCCTGCAGGGCCATGCAGCCCTACTCAAAGCCTTCTCCCTCTTGTCAGTGGTGCAGCTGCACAGGGAAGAGGAGCTCGACCCAGCTGCTGTGGTCATGGCTGGCAGATCAACCTGGGCTGCCCTGCCAACAAAGGAAGCACGCAGGACAGCACAGTAAGAGGAATGCAGTGGCCTTTTAACAGCACAATCATCAAAGGCAAAAAAATATAATCACAGTCACACAGAGTGAAGTCCTAAGGCTCATAAGGTCCCATTGATGTAAATATTTACTCATAGAAAAGGACTCTTAAAGGTAGAGCTGTTTTTCCAGAACTCTGGGTTGGAGCACAAAGCAGCTCCTGCCTCAGAGTAGGACACCAGGTGGGAGAAACAGAGAGTTCCCATTTCCATTCATATTTGGCATGTCCCGGGCACATCACATGCCACACATCTCCACTCCCTGCAGGGGGAAGCATCTTAGGTGTGCCCTGGATCAAGAACACTGTTCAACACAAATCAATTGGCAACGTCCTGGTCCCTGGGAACCAGCTTTTAAACAGTATTCCTCCATTAGCATTTTCATATAGGGTTGTGTGAAAAAGCAGTAAATACAACCTGCAATGTTTCTGCGTTTTCTAGGGGTGACAGAGAAGTGAAGCTGTGCTCCAGCCCCTCTGTGCTTCTAGTTTCAAACAAGCAGCTGATTCTTGGTCCTGTGCGTTCTGGCAGCTCAGATCCCTGTGCTGCTCTTCATGACCCAGCTCCACTCCATCTTCTAAGTGTGCTCCTTAATGCAGGTTACAGTCTGTTCAATCCAATCCAATCTGTGCCAGTGGCTCTACCACCACAGGAAGGAGGTCTCTGCACAGAGAGCTTGGGGCAGGGATGAGGCACCCAAGGCAAGGGCTCACACAGAGGTCGAGGTCCCTGCAGTCCCAGCTGTGGGCAATGAAGGCACCTTCACTGACAGAGAGCCTCAGGTAGGAATAAAGAGGGGATGCTGTGCCTAAAACTCTGCGACCGTGACAGTCTCCTCCCCATATATGCAGGTGGAGAGCACTTGGGCACCAAGCAAACATCACATATTAATCCTCCTCTAGCACAGGCACAGCTGCAATTGCCACAGACACCAGTGCCTACACTGCATCTGTGTTAGGCACCACAGCTGAGTCATTTGGCTCAGTAAGTTTTACCCAGCAAAGCACTGTACTGAAAAGCAAGTACTGAGTACTTCAGCAGTTAGTCATTTTAAACAGTGCTCCCCTAACCCTGCACAAGGCACAGATGCTCTCTCCAGCCTTTCACTTCTACCTCAGCACACAAATCATTTCAGTCCCTGCATCAATTTTTCATCCTTGCTGTTAACTTCTGGTCTCCCTCTTTCCTTGGCAGAAATCAGCCCTACTGTAACAACCGGATATTTAGGGTAGAACCTCACCCATGTTGCAGTAACTCACTGCCTTCCCCATCACACAAGCTAAACTCCAGAGGCTTGATTAAAACCTCACACAGCTCATCATTCTTCACCTTCATAATACAGGGCAGCACTGTGCACTGTTTAGCTTGGACCATCAAAGACATGTGGAAAGAGCTGTTTGTTTTACTTAATTACACGTATAATGTCTAGCACAAAACAGCCAAGTGACTCGACTCCTCAGCATAAACACAGGTAGCTAAGAGCAATGCATCCAGCCCTGGCTCTCACATCCATCTCACTGTCACATTCCACTGCCACAGCTGAGGGAGCAGGTAAAGATGTCACCAACTGCATGGGCCAGTCCACTGCAAGACATCCATTGCACCACAGTTCTGTCCCTGCTGTTATGCTGCAGCCTGGGGCAGGGGCGTGTTTCCAAAGGCATCAGGCTGCTTGCTTCCCTTCACCCCCTCTGCCAGACTGACCATTGCAAGCTGCTTTGGCCAGACAAAAAAACCTTGCCAACACCACTGAAAGCCGTGCCCTGTGGATAACAGACCAACCTGCCATGGGGAACACAGCCTTGACTCTCTCCATCAGTGACATTCCTGGATGGGAAGCAACATCTTGCAGGCACTGCTCAGACAAAAGGCAGAAAAACTAATGCTGATACAAGGCCACCATGGCCCACAGCAGCCACCTGGCTCAGCCCAGCCCCGGAGACAGGTCCCATGTTGCCGCTGGAGAGCGATCACTCTCACTGGTGGCATTGCTCTTCACTCCAGCTCTGGGAACAGCTGATGATGGCTCAGATCAAAGCTGTGCCACCTGCTTCCCATCAATCCTAGTCAGAAGAAGGGCTGCCCAAATAGCTCAGAAGACAGTAACATGCACTGGCCTGCACTGAAGCAGCCAATGTCAGTACCAAGTGCCTAGCAGGCAGGACTGGGAAAAGCAGGTAAGGCACAGGGATGTGGACATCCAGGTCGATTTATTACACACAAGAAATAAAATTTTCATTAAAAAAAAGAAAATCCATTTGAGGCTACTGATGCTGGTTTTACAGGATCGGCCTCATGGTGACAAAATCAAAGTTGTACGATTCCGGCAGGCCCTGGTGCCGCGTGCGGTTAAACCGTCTCCAGGTGAAGACAGGGAGCCCTCCCTGCACTGGAGGGCCGTTGATGGCAGAGGCTGTGAACGCTGATGCCAGGCGGAAATCTGACACCTGTAACAAAGGACAGGAGTTCAGGGCAAAAGGACCGCACGGTGTTTGACACATCACCATCCCGGACAGCAGGAACAGCTCTGCGAGATTTGGTAACAGCAAAAGAAGTGAGCGAAGGAAAGGCACACTGATCAGGCAGCATTTCTCCCCTGCACAGAGGCACCTTTAGCCAGCAGCAGCCAGTGCTGAAGGGCAGCAGCAAAGCACAAGCCCACACTTGCCTTCCAGCTGCTGCACTAGCCAGGCTGAAAGGCAGAGCCCTCAGGACAATCCTTCCTGGATTTGTGTGTCTCCAAAAGAGCTGACGCTTCAGCAGACAGACCAGGGTTCTGACCTGAGCTCTGCTGCATGTTAAGAGCTTGGGCTGTCCCCTGGGGCATGTTGGGGTAATTCAGGAATGGAGAAAGGCAGCACAGAGTTAATGTTGCTGCCCAGACTCCACCCTGTTCATTCACTATCTCCTAAGAGGTTCCCAGCTTGCTCCATCTTCCCAAACTCCAACACTAAAATTGCCTGTAGTGTTTATAACTGAACAGGTTTCACCTCTGCTCTGGGCTGCTTCTCTCAATGCCCCTCTTAGGTCCCCCTGTCCATCCCCAGCCCAGCCCATTCCCCTTGCCTAACCGTGCTGGCTAAGGCACCACAACCAGCGTGCACTGACCCACTCCCTTACCAGACACCTCTACACAGCCATTTTCTGCATTCCTCTTGTATTACCCAGCTCGGGGAGCCTCCCACTGGCCACTGCAACAGACAGCTGGCCAGGCTTGTGCAAGTTGGACACACAGCACTGGCACTACCGAAACAGCCTTCACAGGTCCCGTCCTAGCAACCCAACTCGTAATCCAGGAACACAGCAGGCTGCACCCCACAGGATAAAACACCGTACAACCTCCCAGCACACCAGGGCTGGACAGCTGTTTACTCGGGCATTGCCCCTGACTGTGAAAATACCACATAACCTGCCCAAAATAAAGGCTGCTTTCGACAGGACAGTGAGTCTAAGGGTTCTCCCACATCCCTCTAAAATGAAAAGTGACCTTCACTAATCTTTTCAGAAAGGTGGAGCCCTGGAGTAGGGCTCACTAGAAAAGGTAAAGCTAAACTGAGACTGAAAACACATTCCTTTGAGCTCTGGGGAGGCACCCATGCAGTCCCCATGAACAGGAGGCTGAGCTGTACAACTCATTTCAGCATTATTTTAGGCTCCCTACTTCTGTAACCCTTTGGGGTTTAAGCCCTGAACACCACAACTTCCCAGGAACATAGTTGTTTCATACAGCTCCCCCTGTTATCCTCTACCACTGTGCCAGGACTGATGTCAGGGATAGGAAATAGGACTCTGTGCAGAATTCCCATCTGAGGATCTGCCCAAGCACTGGGACAGCATGAAAAGAGGGAACAGACATGCCTGGCCCTGCCTGCCCTAGTCCAGGGAAACCTACTACAGGTCTGACAGGAGCATGAACAGGCTGCAGCAAACATTCAGCTGATGTTGAAATTGAGGTAATTTACCTTGGAGTCATAGCAGCCTGCAGGCACTGGTAAAGAAGGATTCAAGTCTTCCCGGCAGCAAATGGTGTTGCAAGGATTGTGTTCGGCATAAGGATCACGCTGGTAGTCTGGGGCAAAATGTGGTGGGAAGGCAAGCAAAGAAGAAAAGAAAATAAATTAGGCCCCTCACAAAAAGCTGATGCAAAGTAATGGAGCCACTAAAAGCTGGGTAAGTGCACTCTATCGAATTGTTCTTGTGCTCCTCCCCTGGTACCAGCTAGAAGTCAGTGCTCAAGACAAGACATTAAGTAAATAAACTCCTAATCCACGGCCATCCAGCTATTTCTGCATCCCAGGGGCACCGTTGCCAACCTCTAACCACCAACATCTGCAATTCCACATGATGGAACTCCACATGATGAAAGCTTGTAGAAACTTTGTCAGGAAAGGAAAGCAGAAGAGAAAAGGAAGTGGTGAGTGGGGAAATGCAGCAATGAGAGCCTTTGTTTTCCTGTTCTGGACTAAAGTAAGCGGTAAAGAGCAAAATTTCAAACACCCACTGCAGGACCTGCAAACGACGGGAAGGTGGACAAGCCCCAACGTCTGTCAGCACGCTGCTACTCCCAGCCCAAAAAGTAACGATATCCCACCCTGGGAGAGGCCTCCCAAACCTCAAGCCCAGTAATCAGTGAGCTCCCTATAATGGGGAATAAAAATATAGCATCTACAGCTATCTGTAGTTTGAGATGGGCTTAGCTATAAATTAATTAAGCTAGGTTTAATCTAGTTAGAGAGAAAGCTGTCAGGAAAGAAAAGAGCAGACCACTACCTACTGTTCTGGCTTAATCCCAGCTGGCAAGTAAACACCACGCAGCTACTCTCCCACTGCCCCCCAACAGTCTCCATGGGACCAGGAGGAGAATCAGAAGACCCATGAGTTGAGATACAAACAGTTTAATAACTGAAATAAAGTTAATAATAAAGAAAAATAATAATGAAAAGCATCAGAGAAGGAGAGAGAGAAAGGAATAAAACCAAAGAGAAACAAGTGATGCACAATCCAGTTGCTCACCACCTGCTGAGCAGCAACCCGCCCTTTCCAGCCAATTCCCCTCAGTTCATACACTGAGCATGACATTTTATACTATGGAATGGTATGGAATATCCCTTTGGCCACTTTGGGTCAGATGTCCCAGCTCCCTCCCAGCTTCTTGTGCACTGCTTGCTGGCATGGGAAAATGCAAAGTCCTTGACTTATCAACAACTAAAATGTTAGTGTGTTAAGTAATGCTTAAACTATCAACATTAATCTCATACTTAATCCAAAACACAGCACTGTACTAACAACTAAGAAAATTAACTCTACTCCAGCTGAAACCAGGACACCTGCCAAAGATCATTTGCTTGAACATGGGAAAAAGACCTGAAGTTTTACGCTAAATTCTCTGGTCTGATCTCACCTAACTGCTGCTTAGGGTTTAAGGCTCTCAAGATGGACAGGCTGTAGGATGTATTAGGTAATAGCAGTCCACGAAGTCTCTTGGAGTGTCAGAAGCACTCTGGAAAAGTCAAACAGCAAGCCCAAGGGCCCTTGTTCCTGACAGCAATTTTAGCCTGGTTTTCTACCTCAACAGTAAACTTGTGTTAATCTGTTTGCTTTGACTGTGCTCTGCATTTAGGGAAATATAACTGATCTGTATGTGAGGGTGCAGCATCTCGCTATAATCCAAGAAATAAAGTACACAAACACGTGTCTTACTGTTGTATCTCATGATGTACTTCATGCTTTCCAGGTCAGTCACCTTGCCCTGGTCTCGACGGAAGATTTTTGCTCTTGGAGCAAGCTCATAGGAGAAATCCATGCCGTACTTGACAACATATGACGCATACCCACTGAGATTGTAAATCTTTTCATGGAAAGGGATATTGTATGAAGGCCAGTAACCTGCCAGAGACAAACCCCAATCTGTTAACCGTTTAAATGCTCTTGCTTATATCAGAAAGGAAAATAAACAACTTTCCACATTGCACTGCCTTAACAACATGCCAAGGGAACAACGCTGCAAACTGGTTTGAACACAATAAGGCAACAGTGGCATGACCAGGGTTGACTCCCAGTATAACACCACTGGAGACTGTACCCAGGCAACCCGCCCCCAGCCGTCCACCCTGAGGACTCACCCTGCAAAACAGCTGAGATCAGACTTGCAGGAGCCTGAGGTGAACACACAGCACGGCCACAGCCCTCCTGCAGAGGTTTCTCTGCTCAGCCCCAGAGGAGGGCGAGATCACTTACCTCCACCGAACTTCACAGTGAGAGGCTTGAAGTCACTCCCCTTTTCTGCTCCCTTCCCATCTCGCCAGGACAGAACACTACACCATGCTGAGACGGCAGGGATGGACCAACACAAACACAGAGACCGCAAGAGCTACACGGGGTGAACAGGAGCCAGGCCAGCACACACGATTTGTGCAGTGGTGGTTGTACACAGAGATGAGGAAAGATGGGAGGATTGCTGCACATTTGCCAATAACTTCATTTAGAGTTAGGAAGTGATTGCTTAGCAGAGCAGAGACCTGTTCTAACTTTTCCCAAAGCCAGTGTGAATCCTGCAGTTTTGTTAACTCTGAAGAGCAAACGATGCCAGGCAGAACTCCAGAGAAGAGTTTTAGGTAGGCAACACAAAACTGCCTGAAGTAAGTCTGCTGTAGAAAGCAGAAATGCTTGTAAAGAGCCAGGAGACCATCCAGGTCAGAATCTGAGTGCAGGAAGTCCTGGAATAAATAAGAATAGATACCTACACCTTAACATGTAATTTTTTTACTTTTTTTTTTTTCCAAAGGCAGGCACCAAGGAGTTTTTAAGCAGGGAGGCAGGGAGTATAGAACGTGAGCTAGTCCCAAGAGCAGCACACTTGCAGATTCTCTCCAGAGCATTTACATTCCCTGTTGTCCCTTCTCAAATCACACACACCAGGATTTGGCTTAGAGATTTACTATCTAGGCACTGGTAAATGCAGGACTCCCATGTATTAACGTTAGCCCAGCACAACACAAGGAGTTTGGCTGTAAGATGCTCAAGAAAATCAACTGGAACTCACTGGGAGCGAAGCACACAGATACAAAAGCCAAATTTCCTGAAGGACAGATACACAGGCACCATAAACACTGGAACACTGCCTGAGCGGAGGCCTTATCAGCTTGGGTCCGGCCTAGGACAGGGAAGACAGGAATACTCTGTCTACTGGCATTTGCTTATGTGACCTAGAGCCAACCTGAAGAAAACAGGTTGTGTACAGGCTGTGTTGTAATACAGGTGTTCTCCAGAAATGAGCACACTTGCCAGTCTCTAACAATGCAAGCCAGAGGATATGGATGCATCAGCTTCCAAACCAGTAGGGTTTAGCTGTTTTGAGAACTCACCTGCACTGGCCTACAGAACAAGCTGACAGAAGCCATCAAGAAAAAAATCTTTCAAATTTTCAAACCTGTATAAGGAAATGTTTCCTTTTTCCTCAGCACAAGGCTTACTACAGCAATAGCAGCCTTTGTTCACCTGAGATTTCAATTCCCATTCTCTGTTGTTTCTAGGTTTATTCTTGAAAGAGACTTAAGAAGCCAGTGCTGGTGGCAAACTCACTCTGACCAAGCTAGTGTCAAAAGGACGTTATCTTTGGACACAGCTACAAGGCAATGATGGAGTGTGCCGGAATCAGCCACTCCATAAGCATTTTAAACAGCATTGCTCTTGAGAAAGGTAAATCTCCTTCACCTGAGCTGCTCCAAGCACCTGGGAACAGGGCTGGGACCTCGATCAAGACTTGTCTGGTGTCCTGCACGGCATGGAAGAGTCCAGACCTGCTGCTTACAGCAGCAGTGTTGGCTTACAGCAGCTGTGGTCTCCAAGGCAGCACTTTGGCACTACTTAGCCCACCCTGTCCTTTTAATGGTTAAACTCCCAGAGACCAACTGCTGTGTTATCCAATACACACAAGGTGCATTTAGATATCTGGGAAAAAACATACTCTAAACGTGAAGTAATACATAACCTCTAATGCCACCTTCAAGAACAAAGAAGCCACAGATCTCCGAGGGAAGAACTGTTCACTGTGTGCCCAAGTCCTGGAGCTGGGCTCAGGCCTACAGAGAATGCCACACAGCAGCTCTTAAATCACTGCTGAAAAGGAACCCCGGGTACCTGTTAAGCCCGGCCTCTCTGCACAGGTACAGCACTGCTGTGATATAATTGCAGTGTTTCAAGTGCCAGAGCTAAAGGGTCTCTATCAGCTGGTTTGTCTGCACCACACTCTGCACCACACTCACTGAGAAGCCCAAGGCAAAGAAGCCAAAACAGTCAGAGATGCTAAGGCAGACACGTGATTTTTCCAAATTATCAGTAAGAAACATAAAACAATAGTGACAATGTGGCAATGCTTAGAATAAGCCAGAGCTTCCCAAGGAACACGAGTAAAAATGTCAAAGGGAAACAACTCCAGCTGCCAACATAAATACATTTCCAGTCATTTTGATGATAAGCAATTCATCTATTCACCCCCTCAGCATGTGATTAGAGGAGGGAGCACAAAGCATCAGACACACACTTAAGGCTCAGGCTTTTGGTCGCTGACATGTCTGGTAAACACACCTGTGAATTAAACCAGACAGTGGGTGTTTTGCTTCACTGAGATTTTTGTTTTCCATCAAGCTGTTGCTAGTCTTGCTAGGGAATTAAAGAACCTTTTGAAGAGCAAATATTTATCAGAAAACAGAGCTCCAGAAAAGTTCAGGAGATGAATATAAACACAGAACTCTTTCCTATTCAGAAGTTAATCTTCTTTCAGGATGACCCACTCATCAAACATTTCGAGTAGCCCACAGCATCACAGTTACTTAGTACTGCTTCAAATACACCTCGTATTTTTCCTTATGGGTCTCAGGGGAAAATAATACCAGAAAAAAGGTAAGGAGGCAAGCAAGCAAGGAAGCAAAGTCTATTTTTCCCTCCTCTGCTTCTAAGAAACGCAGCTGCTCACCCCATTCCTGCCACAGCATACCAGATAAATGAATACAAGGCAACAGACCTGGCAACAGAGGGTTGCTCAGACAAAACTTTCTTACTTTAAACTCAGGACTAGTGTGCAAAAAAACCCTTCCCAGGTACAAAACACAATCCTCCATCAGTTGACACAAAGAGATGGTTTTCCTAAGCCAGGAACTACCATAGGAGCTATTACCTTTCCGGAGAACATTTGTTTGATCAGAATACTCCACAAGGGTTGGGATCTGCTCAACAATGTACAGTGCACCATCATCAAGGCTCCTGTGCAGTTTGACCTTCTTCAGGTCTAGCACCATGTACTGATTGTTGTAGGTCCCTGGGTATGAAGCAAAGAGAGAGTTATTGTCCTGCCAGGCAAAGGAAAAGGGTATAACAGGTACAGCAAACACATCCTTTTTCCCCAAGATTGACATAAAAATGTACTTACCAGAGTTGCACCTGGAGAAGGTTTCTGCCCAAGTTTTGCCATCACTTGCCATCATGTTCGCAATGCGGACTCTCTGCCAAGCCAACAGGGATTCAGGCACCACTTGCTTAATGAGGGTTTGGTTGAACACACTGTTGGTAGTCTGCAACATTACCAAGCCACTGCTTAGTATGTAAAAGTCATCCAGGGACACCAAAAAACCTTAAAACAGCAACAACACAAAATTTGTTATCTTTGGGAACCTTTGATACACTCTCTGAAAACAGAGAGACAAGCCAAGAGGACATGAAAGAGTCAATGCATGTGTGTTTGAAATCAAACTGTACAAAGAGTAAAGATGAGGGAGTAACTTCTGCAAGAGCTTTAGGCCCACCCGTCAACACAGTTTGAAATGAGACACTGTCATGCTTTCAACACACCTACCTAATTCTTTGTCTAGAGCGTTTGCTTCACGTTTGCACACCAAGCTTGGAAGTTTCTCCATATGTCAAGCTATGTATTATTTTTATGCTGAGAATTACATACTGTAAACGCCCAGTGCATGTTGGTTTATAACAAAGAAATTAATTTTAAAAAAATTCAACAATGAAAACCCAACCAAAGTACAAACTCCACAAAGATTTTCATCAACCAGTTTCGGTTTTAGATTTTTACTCTGTAAAGACAAATTAATTTATTTGAATTAACCCCTTTAAACTAATCCCTTCTGTATTAAACCAAGCTAAGCAGAAAAATCTTCCTTCTAGTTTAATCTTTTACAGTTTAACTACTCTTAAAAGCATCTCCAAGAAATAGGCATCTCTTAAATCATAAACTCCAGCCTGTATACGAAAAAAGCTCTTCCTACTCCTCTTTCTGACGTATTGTGACTGGATTTTTTTAGGCCTACAAGCTCTGCAAAGTCAACACAGTGATGGATGTCTGGGCAGGATTCCCTTCCAGGTTACATGCCAACAGAAGTACTAGATCCAGTTGCAGATCCCACGCCAGGAGGTGCCATTCAGAGCTGCAAAGGTCAGCTAT
Source organism: Pseudotriccus pelzelni (assembly GCA_035584735.1). NCBI lineage: Eukaryota > Metazoa > Chordata > Aves > Passeriformes > Tyrannidae > Pseudotriccus > Pseudotriccus pelzelni. The sequence goes on along the minus strand of JAWMRA010000090.1, from coordinate 13,471,622 downwards.
AATGCCTTGGATAGCGTGGTGACTACTTGTAAAGCAGAAATAACTTGACTTTGAGGTTACTCAGCACACACATGGCTGCCAGGTTGGGGAAGAAAGGTTGTTAACTGAGCTCCTGATAGGAAAGTCATCCAGAACCTTGACTCTTATTAACAAGTTTTTAATAGGATCAGTCTTCAAAGAGTATAAAATTATAAAATTCTGTACACCACCATAATAGTTGAGTTCCACTATGAAATATTCTACAGCAAGCTTTATTAATGCTCTCTGCAAAACAGACTAAGGTCACCAACCTGAGACAGCAAGAAAAATAACTCTGCTCTGCCTCCTATTCCTGGACTTTTATATAAAGACTGACCTCCTTCAAGCAAAAATAATGTTTGAGGGCTCAATTTCAGCAAAATTTCTTTAAAGTATAAAGTACTCAAATTAGAACAGATCCATAAAAACATACTTTGTGATCAACTGTTCTGTAAAAATGTATTGGTATAGAACAGGCAGAGCACCCTGGCAGCTGGTATTTTATTCTTGGAGACAGAAAAAGAATGTCAATAAATTATGTACATCAACAGCAGAGATCTCTCTCTCAAAAAAGTATCAACAAGAGAAACACCCTAAACCTGGCTCTGCTAGTCTGTTTTATACAAAGACATAGGATATCCAGTGATAAACTGTTGTATAACAAGTCAAGTGCTTGCCCAAATGGAGAGAAGAAATGAAATTGTTAAGCAGTTGTGATTTGAATTAAGCACCAGTTCTCACGTGGGTGGCAATGCCAAGTGCCCTACTTCAAAATAAATTAAATAATTTTTATTCTTCATTTTTAACAAAGAGTTGAGATAAAACAGAAAAGCTTGACTCAAAGCAAGTGTCAACATAAGAAATGATGCTGAATTAACTGGAGGTTGAACTCAGTAATTCAAATAAATTGCAAAGCTCAGCTAAGCTGAAAACAAGGGGATTTCCTTCTGGGCCTTAGTATTTACCAAGTTTTATCCTGCAATGTTTTATAACACAACATGCCCTCCATGATACACCGTTGCTAGCCTAATTATTTCAAGATGGCATATACCATTTTGATTTAGGTACCCTTGAAACTAAGGAAAGTTAAAACACCAACAACAGACGTTCACAAAAATAAAACCTGGGCAGAGAAGTCTAGAGATATCAGCAGATATTTGATGTCCTCTTACGTCATTCTTGTATTTTTAAGTACGTATGAGAATCTGTTGTAATTGAAAGTGTTATTTCTTTGTGCAGTTCATCTCTTTTTTTCTGTAAAACCATCTCTGTAAATGCATCTCCTATTTTTGTCAGCAACACTCAAACCATTTATTTTCTATTGTTTGTTTTTTTTTACTCCTCCCTCTGATGATCCTGACTCTTCCTACATAAAAACAAGCAAAAGCACTTCTGATTGCATCTTGTGGGTCTGAATCTTTTAGCTTCAGTTTCCAATCACCACTGGAAAACTGAAGGTTTCAGAGTCTGGAGTTTCATTCATCATGTCAATGTGAATCAGCCAAGCAAAGTGATTTTTTGCGGTCTGAGCCACAGTGTTCTCCAGCAAGCCGGCACATCAAAGAGCACGTGGGTGGTAACACATTTCTGGCAGCTACTGCTCCTAAAGAGGTAGGGCTGTTGCTTTCTGAAACAGACAGCATCAACTTTTTTGGTGTTTTAGAAGGTCGTTGTGCTCATTCAAGTACAGAAAGGGCCAGCATTACAGGCTGGAAGCCAAAGCCCACCCCACAGGGATGGGACTAGCTCCCAGCTGAGATGCTCAATGCTCTGGTCTATAAACAGACTGTGGGAAAGTGAAGGTATTCTCTGGATTAGCTTTCTTGATCCTATCAGCAGCTGCTTCTCAAGACTGAACACCCAGCTGCCTTCCTTCACTTGCAGACCTCTCCCAGGCATTAAGAAATAGCACATCCCACAATATAGCTCTGGTCTCCCATCTCCTAAATTCAGACACATCCTTTGCTTCCCTCCAGGTTTCAGACAGATGTTGGAGGAAGCAAAGAAGCAAGAAATGGTCTGGCAGTATCTCATGAGCAAGGAAGTCCCTTGAGAGCAATGGCTGTTGCCATTCCTCCTAGGTCTTGCTCTGGCTGGGGGGACAGATAATGCTGCACTTTCTGATCCTGCATTAACACCAGATTACTTCAAAGCACGGGACACATACTACTCCTCTTAGCATCACATTAGCCACCCATCAAGACAACTTGTGCCATCATATTCCCATTCATATCCTGTCTCAACCAAGCAAGATCCCAACAGCAGACCAGAGAAGCAAAGGCAGCAGTAGAGTTCTTCTCAGTTGTTTTGCTTAAACAGCTAAAATTAGAGTAACATGCTTTAAAAGACCGTGGCTCAGCCCAGAGAAGGTAGTGCTCTATCCAAACATGAGTGTTTGGGTCCAAATGGCAGATTTCCTTTCTTAAGTGGAGCTAAAAACTTACTGTTCAAGAAGAGCTCTAATCAAATGGATGGAAATCTTGGGAGCTGCAATCTCCCTGCTATCCAAGGAAAACCGCAAATTGTATCAGTTAATTGGGCTCATTTCTTTGGATGCCTCCGTGGGGCAGCGTAGAGAAATGACTGGGGGGAAAGGAAGGAGGCAGAAACAGGAGAGGAGCAGCTTTCTCTATGATTTTTTACTAGACACATAGTGCAAAATTTAGCACCTACCTTGTCTCTGTCATCACATTTTTTACTCCCCTAAATTAGCACAGCTTCCCTCAAAATTTGTGAGCAACAGTAATGTCTGGACAATTTAAGCGCTCTCTGCTACACACAGATTCACCAGGCACACGAAGCACTCATATCCAGAGCTTGAAAAACCCAGTGAAGTCAAGCATGCTCAAGAATTCAGCTCAGAGACATTTCTCCTTTCCAAAGGTTCACAGAACTGTCATACAGGCAGTTCTGCACACAGACACTTGCAAGACATGAGGAAGCTGAGATTATGAGCAGAGCTCAAGCGAGGATTGGAGTGGGTTAGTGTGGAAATGAGCAGCAAGTGAAGAAATAATTCTGCAAAAACAGATTACAACTCCCATTAAATTCCACCTGACTCTGCCTCTGCAGCACTACTGCTGCTCTGAAAGAGAGAAAGCAGTAAAGAAAAGGCATGCTGTTAACAGCAGACACTTGAGCATGCTGGCAGGAACGTGAATAACTGCTGGGGAAGCTGGGAAAGACTCTGCAATCCCCACCTGTCCTCCTACCTGCTCGGTCACAGCAGGAACAAAGAAGCCCAAGGCCCTTCTAGCTGTACAGTGCACACGCTGACATGCATCGTGGTTAGTCAATAGCGTGACCTCTAAACTGAGTCACAACAAATATTAAGTTTTGCAGATTAGTAGTCTGTCTTTTGAAATTCAGTAAGAAAACAAACAAACAAACAAACAACAAATAACATGGACAATTTTACTCTGTGACCCCAGGAGAAATCAGAAATTTGGCACATTCCTTCTCAAAAGCCAATTGACTCCTTGACGTTTTTCTGACACAGCTTTTGGACAGCAGAAGAGTTTGACTTTATATACAGTCTAAGTGTCACTGGAAGCCTGGAAGGACACAGGTCTTCTAATGCTGTTTCCTCCAAAAGTCAATACTTCTGTGTTCATTAGGATCAGGTTACTATTCAGGAGAGATTCCTAGGCTGACCTTTCTTACCGGTTCTTAGTGTCTATCAGGCCAGAGAACAAGAGTGGGAACATGCATGCAGGGAGGTTACAGCTGTCAAGTTGAATGGTGGCCAGGACCTGCAGACTCCACAGTCAGGTGTCCTGAAAACACCATCTCATCATAACATGGAGCAGAGGAATTTGGCAGTTCTCTCCTTCCTACGTGATGGCCCTTGAGCATTACTAGGCCAGTGCTTTAGAGCTTACTCATCCCCTGGCAAACTGCAAGTCTGTGAATACACCCATAACTAATGCAATTTGCTGCAGTCAATGGACCGTGCTTGTCCAGTGCTTGTGATAGCACCCTGTAATCAGGCGGCCAGGGAGCACACTTGGCATACCAAGTGGTGTCTCAGACTTCATGGGAACTATGCCTTGCAATCATTCTCAGTCAGTTTTGTTGGTAGAAGTACACCTTTCCACATCGCTACATCAGAGTCTACAAAAGCAAGCTCTAAAATAAGCCATCTCTGCAGACCTCAACAGGCTCAGGGAAGCACACCGGGATTTTGTACACTAGTGAACAGACCCCAAACATTTCAGCAAAGCAGTAGCTTTGTGTGGTTTTCCCATACAGCGTCTCTTCTCAGTCTCATGAAAACCAAAGATCTGTATTTCACTTTATACAAAGAATCCACAGAAGGAGCAACCCAAAGACATCACCACAGATACCCACTACAATTAAAAAATTAATGCTCTGCATGGCTGATCCCGATCCCCGGTTTTGAATCTGCAGCAAAATGCAGTACGCAACAGTTGCTGAAGAGAGCCACATTGTCCTGAGGGACAGTACCACCATCAGTACTTCTGTTGAGAGCCAGAATAACTTTATGAACATTCAGGTGATGAAAAGAGCTCAGACAGAAACCTTTGCTTTCTACAAAATTCCTTGCAACAAGCAAGCGAAATTCCTCCAAGGCAACCAGAGATAACCCAGGCTCTTGAGAGGCTGGAAACTTAAGACATTCACCAGAATACCTCTACTACTTCCTCAAGCAAAAAAAAATCTCTGTTGTCAGAAAAAATTGCATTCCTGAGGGTCACTGAGGAGGGTCAGAATCCCATAGGAAAAGGCTTGTTTTCAATGTGAAATGAACACAATTGCTTTCCAAAACAGTTTCCCAATCACAGTCTCAGGAGTCTCTCCCATGAAAGATCCTTCCGTTTTGCAGTAAGGCACAGTAATTCAACAAAGGCACAGTTTTGAAATTATCAACCAACAAAATTTCATCAGAATGAGATAAGTCTCCTGTGGCACACAGGTCACTTAAAAAGGTTTATGAAGATTCTTGAGTGTTTGGATATTTTTTAATTTGAAATTTCATCTTTAAAAACTTAAGCAATGCTAACTCTAAGAGGGAATCATAGATACACCTTGGTTTTTCATGTTCATGTTTCTCATGCTACTCTAGCAAGAGTACATATTTTACCACTGAAACATTAAATGCTGGTAATTTCTAACATTTGGCCTAATCTTCCCAAAGGAGATTTTAAATATTATGGTTGACTATATTACTAACACACGAAATAACCATAAAAAAATACTGCCCTCTGCAACAGCTTACAGAGGAGCTGGAAGAGGAAGATGTGGATGGAAAAGAAAAAAAAACAAAACAAGCCAACAACAAAACAACTGAAGGTTTGTTAACCCAACATCAAAGAAGTCAATACAATTCAAACAGCTACTGTTTGATACTCGCTAATAATCCCATTACAGTACGAGTCATGTCACAGCAGTAAACAGAGGTGTTCAAAACTGTTATTGCCAAACACGTGAATGCTACAGGCAAGGTGAGGAGTTCAGCAGTTGAGATGCCTGCAGATTACACGAGCAGAATCCAAAGCAGCATGTTTGTGCCACAGGTAAAATATTTAACTAGTACTATTTAGAGCACTGCAAGTGATTAATCAACAACAAAAGACAACGACATCACGATGTTCAAGCCAGAAACAGGCATTCTGTCCTCTTGGTGGCTAGAAGTTTTATGGCAGATTGAAGCCAGTGCTTGTTGAGGTATCACCCTTTTCACAGACAAGACAGCAAGGTGGTCCATGCCATATTGAATAGCTACACTGCTTTGATTTTCTTGACTATACCTGGGTAGCTGCTGAATGAGACACGGCTGGTGCTGGTGTATGGATCAACTATATTGAAGTTCCAATGCTTATATATTCTCAGTGTGGCCGCGTACGTAAACCAGCTGGAATGGGCAAAATATATGTTCTCATATCCAGGTAGAACCTGAAAAACAGAAGCAGAAAGATGATTCCATTATATTCTGCCTTTTTTTTTTTTTTTTACTTGATAGAAACTGGGAGAACAACTTGTTTTAAGTAGTTAGATTAACAGTATTGTTGAAGTAAGAGCGGATTCTTGTGCTTTTAATTGTGTACTTAACGAATTTCTGAAAACTCCGGAAACAACTCTTGCCCATGTGTTGTTCTCAAAATAAAACAGTTAGTTGGGACACCTGCATCACATGGAATGTATTTTTTCCCCAGTTTCATTTTGAATACTTGTATTCACACATTCGGATTGGATCTTCGCAAGCATATCCATAGTTAACTTAAAACATGCTCTTTCTGTGAGAATAACTCTGGTTCGCCTTAAAGTACAGAAGCAGATGCAAGAAAATTCAATTTGAAAAGGTAAATATATATATTTATAATACATCTTTCCAAAATATTTCCCTGGTTCTAAGATTTGTTGTTAGCTCAGAAAACTCTTGCTGCGGGCAAATGCTTGAATGAATGTTTTACAATTTTAGGTGAATACTGTTGCTCTGCAATATGTGCAGTCTCTATATGTTGATTAAATCCTTGTTAATTTTAACTGAAAAATGTAATTGCCACCATGATGCAGAAGACACTTATCTTAAAAATGGGGGGGGGGGATGTCTGTCATTACTGTCATTGGAAAGCCATTGCAGAGTATCAGCAGCAACAGAAAACAGCAGCCACTTGCACCCATTTGTTGTTATGTTACCACTGTCCTTTAGTTCATGTAATAGTTTTCCCTTTCTCCCTTCTTATTTGCCCAATGTATTTGTAGTCATTCACAATACCCCTTCTTTCAGACTTTACTTGGCTAGACTGGAAGAGAGTAACTTTACAAGTTACTCTCTTCCAGTCTCCTCTTCGTGGTAGTTTCTCATTCCCTAAGTAATTCTACTAGCTTTTCACTGTCCATCTCTGTGGTTTCAATTTGATTTGGTCTTTTCCCTACCCTTGAACACAAGTGAGAAAAACTGGACTCAAAATCCTATGGAGGCACAAGTCACAACTGCATAAATGCACCTTAATCATCAACAGAAGTACCTTTATGCACATGCACCATAAAGAGGGAAGACTCCAGAAATGTAGACTCGTGACACTGCAAATCAACACAGTCACTGGAGATAAAGATCTCGGCGCTCACCTTGATCAGTGCAGAGCAGTGTCCCATATCCCACTGGTATCTCCCATGGCCTCCTGGCTCAACATTGCATTGTCCGCCCCGTGTAGAATACTCAAATAATGCAGGAATGAGGTCTAACAGGTCTCCAACTGCATTTAGAAACTGGACATCAAAGTTGCTCAGTGGCTGAGGAAAAGGAGAAAACGAGACCACAGAAAACACCTTGAGACAGAGAGGCATCAAGACAGTCTCCCTCCTTAGAACTTTTCTTACACTAACAAACACTCCTGGGAATTCTCAAATTTTTATAAATACTGCAATTTAAGACATCCTCAGGACTGAGGAGGAAGAAGCAAATGAGGGAAACAAGACATGTTAGCAATACCAGTCAAGTCAGAAGTAGCTGAAGAAGGAAAGTCAAAGGCTTTTGAAAACTCCTTATGGTTGGAGCTAGCAAGAATTAACAGGGTTAACTACACACAGCTGGTTGTGTAACATGCTCTTTAGAACCTCCTCTTAGTTTGTTCCTTCCAAAATAAGAACTTGAGTGGTTTAGCCTCAGCCTTCAAATACCATTTTCTAAATCTTTCCTGTTCTTGCTTGCACTGTACCTTTAGTTTAAGCAGGGCTTAAGGAAAAGAAGTCAAACGCACATCACTGTAGAGCTGTGCATAGTCATTTTAGAATAGCATATAATCATATAGCAAAGGAACACAGTGCTTGCAATGTAAATCGGTGTTATTAAACCATACAGCTGATCTTTCTACAAACCCCCAAAAAGGGGAGACAAGGACACAGAAAAAATAAACCGTGCCAAATCCATTTACTTTTTATTCAGAAGGCTGATTTCTGTGTTATTCATCTGCTGTTTTGGCAGAGAGAATAACCAATAGGAAAACCAGAAATAATGTCAGTCCATATATCCCAGGGGAAGGAATTAAAACTTCCCACAGTGCTTACCAATACAAGTGAGAGAAATATGCCATTCTCACAAGTAAAAACATTAATGGCAAAAGGCCCCAACTGCAGCTACAGTTTGAGGAAGAAATCCAAAGCAAACTTTCATATATGTTACATTGCTTTAGTTCATCATGTTTTTGCTGTAAAGATCTAAACAGGGAGCAACATCAAGAGACATATCTTTACATAGTTTTAAGCAACTCGGAGGTATGAATCATTTACAAATCAGTCCCAACAGCTTTTATCTCATTTATCTCTATTGGAATCTATAGAGAGAGATTTGGCAGTGTTTCAGCACTATTTTTCCCCATCCAGCTGCACTCAAAGGTCTGTGAGCCCACCAGGCAATAAGGAGAAGCTGTTTTCCAATGTCTGATTCACACAGGCATTACTGTACAATACCAGGAAGGGAACAAACAGGATTGCATACAAGAAAGCTCAGCCAGCCCCGAGACATTTTAATTATACTTGACATCCATTTGCTACCAACTCCATATTCTCCTTCATAAATCCTGCCTTCATTGCAACATCTACAGGTAGCTGCATTGATATTGCTGCAGCATCAGTCAGAACTGCCTGTATATTTTTTAAGTTTCACATTTCTGCACTTTCTTAGAGCCACTTCAAGTCAAAGGAAGTCCATTCAATTTAGAACAAAAGTGCCAAGCAAGGATGCTTTCAGAACAACGGAATAGAAAAGTCGTCAGAAAGCACTAGGAAGGACCCGCTCAAACAAAGCACAGGTTATGCAAATTCCTAGGGCTCCACTGGGTGAGGTTAGGCTGCCAGCTGCCAAAGCCAGCCAGAATATCAGAGAAGCAAATGAGGATTTAGGTTGTTAAGAACCCCCTGGGGTTGTTTTCATTCCCCTTTTGAGGGGCAAGCAAATTTTGTTCCAGTTTATTTCCAAGAATTCATTACTCTCATTGAATAAACCTGACTGTGTTTAAGACTGTCTGATGCTGAGCAAAACCACACAAGCACAGAGCTTCTCTGGACTCTCAGTAAAATAATGCATTTAAACAGAAGACACGGGCATCTGCAATGCAGGCCAAATCTGGGAATTTCAGGAGTGGCCTAAGGCTTCTGCCTTAAGGCCAAGAGCATCAGTTTTGGAAAAATTACAGCTGATTTCCAGGATATATGAAGAAATCTTCTCTATGAGGAGTTAATCAGTGTCCACTAGCAATAATTAGACCTAAAAACCTGTGCATAATAACTGCATAATAGAGGACATATTACAATCTTTTGTAATCACCTTCTCCTATCTCACACAGCAATGTCAGGAAAACTCCTTGTATACATGGTTTACATCCTGAAGAAGAGTGAATGAATGAGCTAAATTGACACGGAGAGGTGGTATATCCACAAGAGAAAGAGTCCCTTTGCTAGAATGTGTGGCTCCTCTAGGTACTGTCCTGAACAGCAAAACAGACAAACAAAAAAATCAATTTGAGTTCCAGTTATATATGAGCAGCAGGGAGAAATAAACTTATAAGAGGCAGACAGGACAGAACCAGCCTTAAAGGCTCATCTACATGGGACATTAAAATAGACACCTGTAACAATTGTTTTCCAGTAACTTCTCCAAGCATGAGCACCCTCAATGCAAAATAAAGAAGTGCAAATAGAGAGCTGTCCTGGAGTCACTGTAGTATTTAAAACTCTGGCACCTCCTTATTCAAGAGTAATATCCCTGCATAGACAAGCCCAAGATTAATCACAGCGTTGGTAAAGCATTAGGCAGATGAAAAGGCGTAATGTTCTTTGAGTGCCCCTCCTTCAGAAATTGTCTTAACAAAAGGGTTGGGTTTGTTTACTGGATATAAAATGTTGCTAAACCAGCTAGAATAATGTCACACTTTAACATGAAAATATATTCAGATTTTGACATCACTCTTAATGATACCTGCAAGTATCAAATTCAAAATACAGAAGTTAACAATAAACATTTTCTTCATGCAGGTCTTAATGGAAGCCCTTACCTAAAACAGCCCAGCAGGAAAACAGACTCCATGCAATTAAAAACAAAGTTTAGAACTGTAAGCTACAAAACATTTGCTTCATAAATAATAATTAAAAAATATGTATTAGTAAGTAAATGGCCAGTCTTCGCGAACGAAGATCCGGGGAAGGTCTTTGCACCTTCCAGCCTGCGCATTGGATTTTTTAGGTGA
>JAWMRA010000090.1:13406885-13442280 GCA_035584735.1 Pseudotriccus pelzelni | reverse complement strand
CAGCTTGGTCAGCATCTTGCATGAACAGCAGGTGTGGTACTGGAGGCCGCCAAAGTCTGGCAAAGTAAGAAGAAAGCCTCAGTGCAACATGGACCAGTTTGGGATCTTGAAAGGCCAGTCTTAGTGTCCAAAACTCTTTTCGTTCTCATAGGTTTGGGGTCAGCTTTTTGTTTTTTGGTTTTATTTTGGTTTTGGGTTTTTTCCCCTCTCTCAATTTTTGCAGATGCAGGCTAGATTTCTTCAGAGGCTCAAAGCCTTTTAATCTGCTTTGATGTCTCTGCCCACGTATGTCACCCTGCTACACTGGCTGCATAGGTGAGACCCTGACAAAACCCTAGCAAGCCAGACAGATACATTATGGTTTCCTGTCTGCTGATAATACCAGAAAGGCAAAAAATACCCTAGATGTGAGTAGGTCCCGTCCAGTTTTGCTGCTCACTAGAAAGTATGTTCAACAACCCTCCACTGTCACCAGTGCCTGGTTTCTCAGGACGAGTTTGGAAGTCAAGGCTTTTAAACTTGACCACAGCTAAATGTCTTGCCAAAGGTTTCCCCGATCCATACATTTCAAAGTCATGAGGGGAGGCTCATGAGAGGAAAGAAGCTCTGAAGAAGTTTGAATAATAAGATGGTAAGGAAACCTTTCAAAGGAAGCACTGTGTTCTTAAACTGTGTGGAAATGCTATTGCACATCAACTCCTGGCAAAGTGGGAAGCACATGAGCTTAAGTTGAAGTATTGATTTCATGATTAAGCAGTATCCACAGTATTGATAGATGTCCCTGAATCACGGCCTTAAAGTGTGCAGTGGCTCTTCTAATTAGCTACTTTTGTCATTTCACCATGACCTCTTAATTTTATATGATTGGACTTTTACTTGTTTATGAAAGAATATAAAAACATTCAATAAGGAAGCAGGAAACAGTAAATCAATTTAGTCCACTCCAAGAAAGGGTTTGATCCTGCGATATGCTGAGCATTGGCAGTGCTTACAGAAGTCACCACAGAGGCCTGTGTACTACTTTAGGTAGCTTGTCATGAAAGCAAAGCATAAGCTTTTCTGATTATTCACATTTTTCACGTCACCAAAAATTTTAAGGCAAAAAAAGAGTACCATTCTTATTTAAAGGGGCCTTAAAGAGACTGGAGCATTTAGTATTCAGCAATGAATGCACAGGACAGAAATATTTTAGGTTCTAGCCAACTTTATTGCAGTATTTTTTAAAAGATGACAGCACTAAGACACAAATTCTAAAGAAATGCACTGCTGAGTACATTTGTACTAGGAAGTATGGAGTTTTAGCAGGCATAGCTCTTGCTAATTTTCAAAGAGGTTGTAGTTCTGCCATTGATCAGAAAATTGTCTGTTTCAGCACCCCATTCCAATCCAAAAAAAAGATGAAAAAAGTCATTATATCTTGATTACATTCATACAGTTACAGTGACCAGAAAATAGCATCACAAATTTGCTTTTAAATCATCTTGCAATTCCACCCCATAGAAAGATACAAATATGATTTAAAGGCTCCCGTTATGTTATTGATACAGTATTGCTTCCTATAAATAAATATACTTTGTGATGTCGGAAAGCAGAGTGACTTTCATGTGTAGGAAAGCAATTAACTCAAGGTCCCTTGCAGATCAGAATGGCTTAGGAGGTAGTTCGGTCCTGAGCTGCTGATCAGGACAATGAGATTTATATGTCTGTGTTTGTAGATACTATGGTATTTGTTTAACATGTCTGTCTAGATAATATTTGCACTGAACAAGCAGGAAAGAAAGGATGAAAGAGCCAAATGTCAGCTATTTTATGTTTGTCTGCACAACAAAAAGGAGAGTTTACAAATGTCAGCAACTTGTTTTTGTGTTTCACTCCCTCAAAACATCTTGCAACTAAAAATTGGAAGTGACAAGAAATTAATCCATATTGTGATCTAATTATTGTTGGAATTATGGGAAAAATGTAAGATGTCTAAAATATTTAATTGTGGGCAGTGTCTATTAAGCTAAATTTGCAGTGAACTTATCAGATTTTTAAACACTTGTGTCAGGTTTGAGATGCTTAAATAACCAGAAGACTGTAATTTTTTGATTTCTAAGATATCCATGAAGTCTACCAAAACTAATTGCCCTGCTTCTCACAACCCAGACCAAGGCCTGAGCACAGAGTCTTTTTACTGCCCTTACCTGGTCACAGGGGAAGGGTTTTTTCTTCTGTGACCAGGGAGGTTGGAGAGGAGAGTTGAGCTGGGGAATTCAACACATCCTTCTGCCAGTTTAATTGCAGTGGAAGTTGTGCCTTGTTCACATGGTGAAGGTTCAGCTTTGGGGGATTGTTTACACAGAAACTGGCAACAGCTGAGAAACCCCTATTTTTATATAATAAAGCTCGTTTAACTATCTCACTTTATCTCACGAAACCATCTCTACGACAGAGTACCATTTCAGGCAGTGCTGTTAGGGTCATCTACACCATGACCAAAAGCTTGTAAACACATGTTTGCATGCCTTTCTACTAACACAATCTTGTGTTGTGTACTTTTATATTACGCTGTAACAAGGTGAAAAGAAAGTGCTCGCTCAAGAGATGCTCCAGAGACTTTGCCAAAAAATTACGCGGGCTGAGCCAACCTGTGAAAACCAAACTGAACTGTCATGAACATGACCATTGGCATAAGAAAGTCATCCCCTATTCATTATGTTTGAGTAACTCATTCATGCACAACATGGAAATGAAGGAATTTTGCTCAGCTTTCTTTTGGGGGTGCTTACCTACTAGTTGTAACATAAAGAATATGAAATAAAATTATAGAAAGATAATTTAAAAAAAAAATCTTTATTAGATATCCCTATCTTTCTGTTGTTTGCAATATTCAGTACAGGTTTTTAAGGTTAACTTAAACACAGTTCTGTTTTTCTTCTTAATCTATATTTTTTATATAGATTTCAAAATTTTAGCAAATATTTTAAAACGGTGATGAATTGCTTATTACCAAATTATTTGGTAACTTTGCACACTCTTCAATCACTTAATTAGGTCAAGTATGTCATATTTCAGAGAAAAATTATTGATCTTAATTGCATTTGTATTAAAACTCTGACATAGTACAAGACTCCAAAAGAAGGGATTATAAGTCTTTCCTTGTTTTTGGCAAAATTATTTAACCAGCACCAAGGAAAGTAGGAACTGGGCTCATTTATTTGTATCTCTTTGAGATACTTTTGTTTATGAGGGATTCTTAGAAACAGTATGAGAGCAATTATGGCTTTAATGATTGACTACAGACAGTTTTCACAAGTGGAAAGGGCTACCAGAGCATTAGGCAAAATAAAAAATGGGGTTTGAGGTGTCCTATGATTTCACCCTCATACCACTGATATAAATGGCAGTCTTCTTTCATCAAGAGGTCATTAGGTCAACCAAGCTGTTAAGTTCCAAGAAGCTTAATTTGTGTCAAGGGGGCCGCATGGTTGTACAACCATCTGAGAATACCATCAGGTCCCACAGGCTTTCAGACAAATTTTGCTCTTATTTAACCTGGTGTGGAGTAAGAGTAGGTTCTTGTCATTAGTGCAATTAATCCAAATATATATCATTATAATCTTCAGCAGCATTCACCTATTCAGAAGCATGCTCTCTCTGTATTTTGTGCACATAACTTCCCTTGACATTAACAGGAGGGGATAATAGACATGGAAATGTAAAGAGAGGTTAATACTCTTCCCTGTGACCTTCCCAGAGACATCATATTTTCTCAAGCTGACCTCTCATTATACTGAAAACTGCAAAGAAAAAACCCCACGGTTTCTGTTGCTTTTTTTGTTCACTTCAGAGACTATAGACATCTGCCCTAAGTACATTCTGTTAATAATTATTTTGAATGTATTCTAAAAATCCACATCATTCCCAAAGAGGGGAAAAACACAAAAGAAACCCCAGTTGATGAGGGAGGACAATGTGCAACATTATAAGCAGTGCTGTAGCTGCCCGCCGTGATTGCCACTCGGAGATAAAAATCATTCCTCACACTTTGAGACAAAAGTAAATGGCAGTTTGCAATGTTAAGAACCCCTGTGGAAATAAGATGAAATGAGAGAGGCTTCCAGACCTGTGAGAAAAATCAATCTGATGGAAAATTGACAAACTTGTTTAACGTGTCGGCACAAGATCCGAGAGTTGACCCGTAGAGACCTCCACTTAGGCATACCGTGAAGTTACTGTCAGTTCTCTTAATCTGTTCAATTACACAACAGGATCTCAAAGGGGACTTTTTACCAAACATCACTTTAAATTAACTTTTCTCCTCTGTGTTTTAAACTTGCAGTCCTTCCCCGCCTCTTTGCTGCAACATGGGTAAATTATTAAAAACCCACTTGCTTGTCAGTGTAAATGCTATAGAAACATCAATTTAAAATTTTGATTGGAAATGGAGGTTTGTGTGGTTTAAAAAGAGGAAAATGCTCGTCTCATTACATGTCACCAAATTAATCTCCACAAATTAATTTCTCTGAGGCAAAAGTCTATTGTTTTTCTGTTTTAGGGGATGAAGAAATGGTAGCAAAAAGCAGGACCTCTGTTAGGAGGATGAAACTGTGCCCCTTTTCACAGCCATAGGCCACAAAAGTGAAACAGAGAAGGGTTCAAAATGGAAGATATACTACTCTACTGAACTGATCCTAAATGTCTAGCTTTTTTTTCCCTTGAGGAAATGGAATGGGAATAGGATAGGCAGGGAAGATGTTAAAGAATGCAAGGGGTGCAAAAAAATTAACTTTGAAGATAGGTAGAATAGCATTTAAGAGGGAGAGATTTAATTGCAGATGATGAAGGAAGAGAACTTGGGTTTTTCCTTCTTCATTATTTTATTAAATGCAGTGTTGAAACAAAAAATTAATTTTCCCTCAAATCTGTTATATTTAAAGTCTGAAGTGAAAGTCTCTGAGCAGAAAGAGAAGCAGGAATGTGGTCTATCAATTAAAATCAAGTGCCAAGACTCATTTAGATTGATGGGTGTTACAGCACAAATGCCCAGCACTATTATTTAATATGTTCAATCTCACTACGTGCAAAAAATGTCACAGCAGCCACAGTAAGTCTGTCTGCTATTGCTTGGAGTAAGTGCAGATTATGTAATGTATCTTGCTGATGAAATCCTGGTCTTGTTGATTTTAGTGGAATTAGGATTTATATCAGGTTCTTTTCTGTTTTTCTGGCTTACAGTTTGACTTTTCTATTGAACAGATTGAAGGTGAGAAAAAAGATTCATTTAACATAGTAAGAAATGAAGAATGAAATACCAAGATGAAAGACACTGCATGATTTTGGGAAGGAAAAAAGTCCATGAAGCACACATATTAAGAGATTGCATCTGGGAAGAGAGCAGAAGCAAACAGCTTTTTTTTTTTTCATTCAAAAGGGATTAAGTGATTTTCTACTATTCTTGTTAGAACATATTGAAGAAAGAAGGCTTACTTCCATAATCACTTAAAATACAAAAGGCATCAAATTTAGAAGGTCTCTTGTTAGTTTTGTTAGAAGCATTAGTATCGTTGTAGTGTCAACATCTTTTGACAGAACAAATTTTTACAACCAACTGCTCAAATAGATAGCACTTAAAAAAGTTTTGTCTTGATTAATAGTGTGATCTTGGTCTAAAGATTAAGGTAAAGGGTAACTGTAATTTACATTAAATATCTACTTTCTTGCTGTGTCTTTCACTATCAGAGATAACTCTATTTTAGCAGTGTAAAAAATTTCTAAATGTTTTCTTTTGCATAAGCCATTGTTAAGATTCATTGGAAATTTGTTACAAAGGAGTATTGTCTTTTCTTGCTTCTTGACTGAGTGGGGGAAGACCTTATTGCTCCTTCCAGCACCCAGAACTTTACGAAAACTACACTTCTCACAGGCTTCAAAAACTTTGGTCTCCTCAGAGCCTGCAGAAATTGACATAAATCAGGTTAGATTGAATAGTAGACACCCTTCTGTTTGTGGATTTTTAATTCTCTCTGGCACTCTGTAGGTTCTCAACTCAGACTACGTACACTTAGAGGAAAAAAATGCTGACCTAGGCAAGTAAGGAGGTGAGTATTAAGATTGTAACTGAGGCTCAAGGGGCCCAAATCCATGATATCTCCATTTTGAAGGATTCTTAAATGGTTAGGCCTCAATAGCTCATTCAAGCCTGATCCGTTTATTCAAGTGCAGAGGTGGCACTTTTATGAAAGCTTTTGGTGGATCTTAATGCTTTGTGATTTCAGGTACAAAGAAGATTTAGTATTACTGAGTATTATTGTACTGATGCTAGTACAAATGTTAATGCTAAGTACTTAATATTTAACAGTAAGTATCTTCTAAGGAAAGGGTCAAGAACAAGGTGTAACTAAGAAGACAAATCTCATTAACACATATGTAAGTACATAGATTAGTGTGATGACAATGAAGTGGCCTTCATACTATGGTTTAGCTGATATAAAAATCTTAGCATAGTATCAATAGCTTTAGAAGTGAGTTTAACTGAACCTTGAAGACTGTGGTTAAAAACAATACTTCAGGGGTGACTCCAGGCAAGTCAATAAACTAAAAAACAGTCTTTGAAATGTAGCTGCCAGCAAGTTAGGCTGATTGTTTTGCAGACATCCTGAAAGGGAGTACAATCTACATATTGCTTGCTTCTTATTTCTTTTCACTTGTGCTTTCTGTCAGGGGAAAAGACTCATCCCTTTATTAGGCAGCATCAAACAAGGGGAGGGAAGGACACATGTACGTGCACAAGGAAGTCCTTATTTTTGCTTTTATTGATGCAAGCTTGACTTACAAGAGAGAAATTTCTGTGGCCTTTATAACAGTATATAGGCATCTTCTGTTAAATTTCTGGCAGAGGCCTTTGAAATTTTTACCCTTTGTCTAATATCTGTGTTTTTGGTCTTTTACACTCTGTTAATGCAAGGAGTTAACATGTATCATTTATGGTCACTAGCTGTGCTAAGGTGTCTGGTTTTTGTTTTTGTTTTTGGGGTTTTTTTTTTTTTTTTTGTTGGTTGGTTGTTTTTTTTGTTTTGTTTCCAATGCCTCTATTTCTCTTATTCCCACATGTTCACACTATGGAAATACAATTTTATCCTCTCCTAGGCATACAGGGCAATTTCCCTGACTACAGACAAAGAGATGTGCTGATCTCACAGAAAATTCCTCTTCCTTTACTGTTGCCCTTGTCACTTCCCAAACATGTTCTGTCATGTTGGCAAAGATCCTACACAAGGCATCTTTGTTTCTGCCAAGTAGCAGATCTTATCCTTATGTCATGATATATTGAACTGTAGAACATTTAAGAAAGTTAGATGGCTTTGGTGGTTTTTTTTTGTTCTGTGTGTCTGGTTTTTTGTGTTCTTTTTATGGATTCATATGTAATATTTCCTTTCATATTTCTAGAATGTCAACAAAACTTTATTTAAAAAATGATGGGTATAGACACAAACATACAAAGGTCAGAAAAATAAGTTTTTGAGGGCTGGCAATAATTTCAGTATTTAACAGCTATCTGCATTTGCTCAACTCTATCTCTGCTAAAGAGATTTACACCCATGGAAGATTTACCCAAAATATTTATTTTTCAGAGGCAATTTTTTGCACAGGAAAATTTCTTGAGCTTAATTTACTGCACATTCTTGCTGGAATAGTTCTCAAGTCTCTGCAGATCCAAAGTCACAGGGAGCTGCCTGGATATATATGATTTTACATGCCTTGCAGATAGCTCAGAGATGCAATTGCAAAATCTAACTCTCACAGACAGCTGGGAATTTGTGACAGTCCCTGAAGGACTTTGCATCCATAAACCAATGACTGGATTACAGTGATCCATAAACGCATTTTTCTCCTATCTCTGGCTAATGCAATACAAATAGTCTTCCTGCTGTTAACTGTTTCTGAAGCCACACACAAGAGAACATAAAGGATATGGCATATATTCAAACAGAAAGGTCAACAGGTCATTTGTTCTTTATCCTCGCAAGACTTCAATACCTGTACTGCTGCAGAAAGCACTAAATACAGAAATATTCATCAATTTAAGTTCTATGTTCAGAAAATTTTGCTGAAAAAGTAACGATTCATCCAGATCTCAGTGGGGATTGGTGATAGTCTCCTCTAGAGCAGGAAAGCTTAACTCATGATCAAGCTGTAGGGAAATAGTTACAGGCTTGTATATCAGCAATTTCCTTCCCTGTAAGAATCCAGGAACCTTCAGGGTGATGTCAATTCCTCAGCACTGAGCTGTCTCTTTGTAGCACTTTTGGTGCCTCATCCTATTCCACAGGTACCTCTTCTTGCCTGCCTAGCAGCCGGGGAGAGAGGCAGAGTGGACCCCTGTGTCAAGGGAGCAGTGGTGCCACGGTTCCAGGCTGGGTGAGAGGCTTTCCTTGGCCTCTTCTCCACCAGGAAGCTGGGAAAGGGTTGCTGTCCTGCAGCAAAGTGAGATCCACTGAAGTAGCAAGTTGACGCTCTGAGGCACAGTGCTGGACTGTGCCTAGGAAGCAGGTTGTGAACAGAAGCAGGGGTGTGCTTTGGGATTCATGACACTGAGAAGCAGGTTCTGATTGATAACCATGACCTGAAAACAACAACAAGCCATGCAGGTTATGTCTGCATGAGTAAATCAAATTTGCCCAGGACAGCTCTCTGGTGCTGACGGGTACAGGACAACAAACGCCTGTGCCATTAAACCTTCCTGCCCTCAGGAAGCAGTGGCTGCATCCACAGAGCCTAAGGAGACAGCTACTGGGCATCATTAACATCAAACTTGTTTAGGGGAGAGTCAGAAGTTATGGGCCAAGAGCATGTTGGTGATGGCTGGAGTGATCCAACGGCCCAGCACTGCTGCTGGCACTGCTCTTGCTGCCAAGGGAAGTGTAGCCACAGTACCTAAAGTCACATGCTGGAAAACACACAGTGCCAAGTCAAGGGCCACCACCAGACAGATGTATCTCCCGGTTTTCAGACCCACCCTATACTCCAGTTCAGCCTTACTGACATTTTGAATTACACTGATTTGAACACTCCATGGGCTGCCACAGCTTCTATTGCTTCACAGACATTGTATGAATCTTCATTCATTGCTGGGCCCCTATTTTTCTTTAATAAAAAAAGTGTAATTTTTGATAACTTCTAACCCTTCCATTGTTCTTCTGTTGAGAAGATAAAATGAAGGCATTTGGACTTTGGAATTCTTTTCACTCTTCTGCAGGGTTATTAAGAAGCAGTTTTTCTTTAGCTACAACCCTTTTGGTTGCCATTAAAGAAAATTTTCAGTTCAGAAGCCTTTATAACTTCAGAGCAGATGGAAATGCCCAATAATCCCAGTTGTAAAATTTTTAAGACTTCTAAGGTTTATTTATACACAAACACTTTTCTTAAGCTGTACATAGAAAGACCTGCCTGAACATTAAAGAAGAAGCAGTTCAGCTTGCTGTTATTGTTGATTTTTGCCCCAAAATAAATCTGAAACATAATCCATTAGTAAAACTTAATAAAGGTGAAACACTTTGATTTACCTTATATAATCCTGGCAGCCTTTATGAAAAAACAACAATGCTAAAACTAAACAAAAGAATTTTGGCTTCAGTTTCTTTTTAACAGATGTGAAGATGTAGCAGTTACACAGATCTTTATTTCTGTGCTAACTTACTTCAGCTTGTGAGAGTGTCTTCAGACAAGCAACCACAGCTGCAGCAGTGAGACTGAGCCTATTCACTCATGTTAACCTGAGCCTAATGCAGGAAAAGATACAGGGGGAACAGCTGAGCTATTTGACAGTTCTTCAGCAACTCAGGTCATCTACAACAATTGCATGTATAGACAATATATGGAAGGAGACAAACAGGGAGGCAAGGCATCTGAAATAATTTAGTGCCCCCATTTTTTTTTTTAAACAAGACTTGGAAATATAAGACCCCATAAAATAATGAGTCACAAAATTTGACTGTATATCCATCCTGTTTAGATTGGCAAAGTACAACTACTCTCACAAAGAATTATTTGGTTTTTAAGTGGTGCCAGTCTATGGTAGACTCCACATGCTCAAGCCTGGAACATCTCCCAGAGTGTCTGTGGTTTGAAAAAAAAGTTTGGGAACTGCTTCAAAATTTACCAGAACTTCAAATCTCAGTCACCTATACTGCCAGGTTACATTATACAGGTTAATGATGGAGAAAGCTGTACAAAAAACAATTACAGAAGGAAAGTTAACATTGCTCTAATTAATTTTATTGCAATGGACTCTTTAAATGGATCTGATTCGAAGTGACTGTTACTATGGAATTTCATAAATAAGCAGCATAAAACCTCACCTAATTTAAAATACAAATCTGAATATTTACAAGATCGAATATCATCATAATCTTTGTACATATGCTCTTACCATTGTTATTTTACAGTGCATTCTTTTTTTAGGAAACATTTTTTTATCAAGGAGGTGGTCAAACATTGGTTCAAGAGGTATTTGGATAATGCCCTTTGTAATGTGCTTTGTCTTCCGGTCAGCCTTGTCAGACAGGTGGACTAGATGGCCATTATAGATCCTTTCCAAAGTGAAATAGTGTATCCTACCCTATCCTAATTATTTATTAAGATATAACAGTTCTTTTCCTTTCCTTGTTAAAGATGACAGCACCTGAAAAAGGCCCTGTCAGCCTCCTACAAAGCTTGCTTTGTGCCTGTTTTCCTGTAACCATTGTGTATGTGGCTTGCTGCCTTTATTGATTTTGCTCCTGTCAACACTAGAGTTTATCAAACATCAGCAAACCCATATTTATCTTGAGAATCTGGGTAGACATCACTGAGCTCATGTGGAAGCCAGCTGAGAGCCTGAAAAAATTAACTGTTTGATAATTATTCTTACTAGAGCTACTTTCTCGTTCACAAGGGATTACAGCTTGTTTTCACAGAATCAAAGAATGACTTATGTTGGAAGGGACTTAAAAATCATCAACTTTCAACCCCTCTGCCATGGCAGGGACAACTTTCACTTGACCAGGTTGCTCAAAGCCCCATCCAACCTGTTCTTCAACACCTCCAGGGATGAGGCAGCCACAGCTTCTCTGGGCAACCTGTTTCAGTCTCTCACCACTCTCACAGGGAAGAATTTCTTCCTAATATCTAACCCAAAACTACTCTCTTTCAGTTTGAAGCCGTTCCCCCTTATCTTATCACTACAGGCTACTATAAAAAGCCCCTCTCCATCTTCCTGTGGGCTTCCTTCAGGTACTGGAAGGCTGGAATTAGGTCACCCCAAAGCCTTCTCTTCTCCAGGCTGAACAATCCCAATTCTGTCAGCCTTTCCGCATAGGAGAGTCGCTCTGTCTCTCTGATCATCTTGATGGCCTCCTTTGGACTCTATCAATGTCCATCCTGTGCAGGGAAGAGACAGTGAGAGACTGAAATGTTTATAGTTTGTGGACTCAAACAACAGGTCACTGGCAAAAGCAGCAAGAGCTTTGCTGAGGGCAGGTTTGCACCCCCCAACCAAAGAGGAGGAGGAGTTATAGGTGTCACTATTTGTTCTTATCCTGTCTTTCTCTTTCTTTTCCTTATATATTTTCTTAAGTGACACCTTTATACTTTTATATTCTACAGATAACAACCGAAAGGGCTACATACCTCCTTTCTGTTGCAACCAAATTGTTCTAAAATCAACCTGCCATACATATATATATACACAATATAAACACTGGTAATTTAGTGTTGTTTCACTCTGGTCCACCCCAAGAGTTCCACTAACAAGGACCTCAGTTACCCCACCTTGAGGACCCCAGAGCTGGATGCAGCACTGCAGGTGGGTCTCCCCAGAGCAGAGCAGAGGGGCAGAATCCTCTCCCTCACCTACTGCCCACACTGCTTTGGATGCAGCCCAGGGCACACTTGGCTTTCTGGGCTGTGAGTGCACACTGATGGCTCATGTCCAGCCTCTCACCCACCAGCTCTCCAAGTCCTTCTCAGCAAGGCTGCTCTTGGTCTGTTCATCCCCCAGCCTGTGTTGATATCAGGGGTTGCCCCAACCAGCACTTGGTCTTGTTAAACTTCATGAGATTCCCATTGGTCCACTTCTTGAGCTTGTCCAGGTCTTTTACCAAAATGTTTTAAAAAGCCCAGTTGAATAGATTGGTAATTTAATAGTTGCAGGAAAATATCAAGGATGCTTCAAACTCTTTTTCAGGACTTACACAGGAAGAAATGTTTTCTGTGAGTGATGCCAGTGGGGTTCTGGGGCCAGGCTGAGTTTTGAAGGTCAAGCTGTCAGTTCCTGAAGCACAGCGAGATCTTTTGGTTTTGAGAATGCTGTAAGTCACTCCCAGTAGCCACCTGAGGCCTTAGTGGGATCAGTTTATCCCTACCTATGGTATTTTTCAGAGATATACATTTTGTCCCTGCTCGAAGATGACCAGAATAT
Organism: Pseudotriccus pelzelni; assembly: GCA_035584735.1. Classification (NCBI taxonomy): domain Eukaryota; kingdom Metazoa; phylum Chordata; class Aves; order Passeriformes; family Tyrannidae; genus Pseudotriccus; species Pseudotriccus pelzelni. Next base: position 13,429,838 of record JAWMRA010000090.1, on the reverse strand, counting down.
GCTTAGTACTACACAGAGCACTTGCTGAGAAGGGAGGGCTGCCAGCTTGGATTTGGCATTGCACTAAACTTCTCACTAATCTGGGAGCCTGGGCAAAGAGAATTTGAACCTGCATGTGAAACATCACAGTAGCCATTTCCCCTGCTGAGACAAACTGTATGAGAACACTCCCCTCCACATCACCTTTAGGTGACCACCAGGTGAACGGTTTGATTTTAAGCCAGAATTACACCTGGATTTAAAGAGTGAATGGATGAAAGGTTATCTGTCGTTTTTCTACAACCATGTATCTTCTAGTCAAGAAAGCATATAGAGTTTGTCTTAGCCCTTTCTGCAGGTTGAACGAGCCCAGCTATTCTGGCCTAGAAATGCATCTGATAACAACGAGTGCTGAGCCACAGGTTACCTACCTTAACAGCAGGTTCCCACAAAGATTTTGAAGGAAAAAATACAAATTTTTACAGTAAAATAAACCTTCCGGAACCTAAGAAATCCAGTATGTAAGCTGCCTGTGAGCTTTGAATTCACTGCATGTTTTGAGTAAGAGAAAAGAGGGGTAATTTTTATTTTTACAAGAGGCAATAGCTTTTCTTTTCCCCCTGAATGGTATTTCTCCTACATGACACTTCAAATATGAAAGAGTGTGCCACACTGTTATTTATTCCCCTAAGGTTTCTTAGGAAGCATTGATTTATTACAAGGAAATTAAAGAGCTATCTATGTCAACGCTGCCATTAGAAAAACATATTTCCATCTAGAGTTTTTATAGCACATAAACTTGAAATTAATTAGCCACAGTGATATTTATAAAGATTATTATGTTCATAAATATGAGAGATAAATAGTTAGTAAAAGGCAAAACTACTGAAAGTGACTTAAATGGCAGATGTGAAAACAGATGACCAATCAGATCCATCATACATAAAAAATCCTTAGAGGGAATTTTAGATTGAAAAAGATCTCTGGATGTCATCTAGTCAAACTGTCAGTCACATCAGGGCCAGCTTGGATCAGTCTGCTCAGGATGATGTCCAGGTGAGTTCTACCTATTCAAAAATGGAGATTTGAGTTTTTCTGTTAAGTATAGTCTAAGTACAGTTAGCAGCACAGATAAACAGAAAACATCACAACTTTCTTCTTTATATTGAAATTTATTGTAAGATCAAAGGTTTCACGAAAAAATAGAAACTTACAAATTGTGTGAATAGTTTTAGCATTAAAAGAAAAATGACTAAGATTCTGTACTATATCTGCAATATAATTAACTGGCTTATTCTCAAAATATTGTTGCCATTTTGGAGTAAATAAACAGCATAGCATTACACATGTTCACAAGTATTTACCACTTATTTAAAACAAAATCTTTACCATATATATTTTTCCAGAGAAATTATTCATCCCCATATTGAAAAGTCTAATAAGAAAACATTCAACATCCTCACTGGAAGTTCTGTGAGCTGATGTTTCTGTTGTAAAAAATTATGCTATGGAAATCAACAAACAGTTTTACAGAGAGTTATACAGCCAAACTAAACAAGCTTCTATGTTATGCTGCATTAGGCCTTCTTGATTAGCAAAACATTTTGACAATAATGGCAACTTTTCAGCTGAAGCTTAAGCGTTTCATAGTTTGGATTAAAATGCTGTAACCTTTGAAGAACAAATATCCAGTGTTACACACCTGACAACATTCTTAACCAAATGGTAATACTCTAAAGGTTAAGGCAACTCCAAATTGAAGCTGCAGTGTCTGTATTTTCACGATCCCCTGCTCAAACTTAACACTTTAGAATGCAATGTGACAGAAAATGCATCATTTTATGTGTTTACTCTGGATATTTTCTTGCATACACTGTATTAAAAAGCATCTGATCCTACAAAATGGTACCCATGACCGGACCCATGTTCAGATGGCGTTCTCAAGGTAAGACACTCTTTGCATTGTAAAATCCATTAAGGTTGAAAGATTTTAATACAGCTTCTTATATTTAAAGAAAAAAAAGATGTTTACAACAAAGTAGCAATTCACTGTAGATTTTTCTATTATTGTGTATTTTAAAACCTCCTTGAGGTTTAAGTAAATAATAAGAAGTTTTTGTAAATAATAAGCATCAAGTTTAGTCCTCAGTTTCAACATAGGCCTCTGTTGATCAACTGCATTGGTGCTAGCACTGAGTTACCATTTACAGATCAAAGGAAACACACATGACCAAGGCAAAATAAATGGAGGAAAACAAGCTTAACATCTACAACTCAAACTATCCAGAGAACTAGTAGGAATCCACTTCAAGAAATTTACCAAAGGCTTTTGTAACTTTTATGCAAACAAAACCACGATGCATTTCTAAAGTTTTGCTTCAATGTTAGTACTTAGTTGTACAGTACAATAAAGTCAGTGTACAGCTTTTGCCATTTTACTGTAACCTCTGTAAACTCACAACTATATTGCATCAGACGAAAGGTTATAAACCCTTCTGCAATCCCCATTAGATCTATTGAATGCAGCAGAGTGGAACTGTCATGCTGGTACAGAAGTTTAAGAGGCAGGGGACATGTTGGGTGTCCAGCCCAGTTGATAAGCCCGTTCCAATGTTCTCTTGCAATCCTGCAGTACAGTACTGAAGGTTATATGTGGATACTGCTGCACGAGCTGCTCCACTGTTGCTTCGTTCACCTGCAAGGGAAGAATAGAATCTGCGATGTGCAAAAAGGGCAGTATTAGGCAAGCTAAATGAATGGCCAAACTTTGGACTCCTGGGAAGGTTTGCAAGATTGGGCTCCTCACTGTTACTATGGCTCTGAATGCATTTATATCACAAAAGAAACATACAGAATGTAATGTCCTGCTAAAGAATGAAAAACACCAAAACCAAACCTCACACCTCGAATTTATTGTAAAGGGAGAAGTTTTAAATAGTATTCTGGCAAAGACAAATAGTCTTTGTTGTTTAGAAAACTGCAACAATGGTTAAAATGGTTAAAACTAGTCTTAAACTATCTTCATTCCATGCTTGACAATGCTATGTCCTCATGAGGCCCTACACCAAATTATCAAAACATTCATCCAGTTTAAAAAATTGCTGCCCAGAGTAATAGATTTCTAACTTGAAACAGAAGCACATATACTCAAAGTTGATCAAGCAGACATAGATTTAAAATATTAGATTTTTTTGACTTTGGAAAATGAAAACTAATTACATCTACTACTTTATTTATGGCACAGTTATGGATACTTTTACAAATACTAAGTAGTAGCTCCACAGTTAACTTTACTGAAACAAACTTGCACTGGTAGCTATCAATGGGTTTGCAATATAAAAAACACCAGATAACATGACTAAAGATGGGGCAAAGAATGCAAATTATTCTATGCTGCAGCTAGATCAATTTACCAATTACTCTTATAGGTCAACTTTCCAAAGGTTAAAAATCCTGCATGTCTTCACATACATCACTGGCAGAAGTTTTTATTTCAGCCTTCTGGTGTGAAGATAACTCTACAGAAAGGGTTTTGTGGGCAGTTAATAATTAAAACCCAGAAGATTTTTGGGTCTGGGATGTCCCTCTTAAATTTGAGACATCAAAGTTAGCACCTTCATTCTTCATAAGACAAAGCAATCAGACAAGCCTAGCTAAACCTAACACCTTTATAATTGTAGTGCTGTGAGGGGATTAATTTGTCAATTATTTTTAAGATGACTACAGTTCATATCACAGAAGTAAGACAGCTTTCTTCAGTCTTCAGATAAATAACAGATTAACATAAGAACCACGACTCCTAGTTAGGTCTCTTTGAAATTCTGGCTGAACACTTGGGCATTTCAAAACATATCGATACTACAGTTGCTGAACCACCTATATCAGTAGCATGTACAACTGAAAGCACTGTTTGCCTTTTTTTCCCCCCACGGTGTTCCACGTTCAAGGCCAAAAGTAAAAAAATCAGACTAAATTGTTTACTGCCATTACAAAGATCCGTCATGCAAATAATATTTTAAAGCACAGTGACTACAGTATCTAATAATACTTTAGTCCTTAAAAGATAACAAGGAGCGCTTCCTCCTGAACAGTGATTGCACCTAGTGACAAGGATAAATGAAAGGTTTAATATCCAGTTCTTCTACTTTGATAATAGAAACACTCAATCTTCATTGGAAGTTTCATCTAGCTGAGAGTGACTTGGATAGAAAACTGGTTTAACTTCACAGCACAAACTGTACTCCTCTGGCAAATTGCTATGTTACAGTAACATCTTCCAGTGCTGAAAAACAAGAAGTGACTTTTAATAAATCAAAATGAAATCAGAGATAGCACTAGCCTCCCCAAAATATTTGATATTTATAGCTGAATACATACTTGCAAACTGCAAGTGACTGTTCACAGAAATATTGCTTGGAAGGGAAGAATTCCCCCAGCGTAGCAGGATTTGCTACTTTATGCCTATTCAGAAATAGTCAAAAGTCTCTTTTCTTTTAGATTTGTGGCACAGACACCCATAGCAGAATCTATCATGCTATCAGAAACTTCTCTTAATGGTTAACTCGGCCACAGGGAAGATGCTTTCCACACACAGCTGCTCATTTTGCTCCTTTTTAATGGGAAATTTAAAGATGTATTATTTATATACTAGATAGCTGCAAATATCACTAGTAGACAGAAGCTAATATGATTTGACACTTACCTGTTGACCATTATTTGTTAGAATAGCATCGATATTACAGCTTTATAGCCAATACAATATCCTGATTTTCTATTACAGGAGACAAATAAGGCAAATTCATTATGAAGATGGTGTTCAAACACAAGAAGACAGTAAATGATCTCCATGTCCTGGCAGTTTTGACTCAAGGCATTTACAGAAGCTACAGTCTAGCTAGGGATAAGCTAATGTATTTACTACCAGACTAACTTAAGCACGGCCCACAATACTCAGGAAGCCAGATGATACAGACAGTACCTTTTAGACTTAAAACCTATGAAGAAATCTATGGTAAACCATCTAGCACTAGGACTGGTTGTCATCAGTTTTTTTCTGATACAATTATTACTTGATAAAATAATTGTTTAATACAATTTTTACTAATTTCTATTAATACTTAACTAAACAGAAGAAGGAAACTTCTGGTGTTGAGTGCCAAATATAGTTAGAAAATAAAAAAATAAACATTAGCATAAACAGAAGGCAGGTAAAATCATTGCAGAAGTGCCCCTGACAAAATCAGTTATTTCATGACCGAACCCTTTTTTCTGGAGCATTAAATGAACATTTTAAATTATTAGTGTGACCCTAGGCAACAATTTGAGTTACAACTTGGTAAAAAACAAACTAATGACAAACCCTATGTGCATATTTGGAATCCAAACACTTACAGAAAGAAATTACTTTGAGCTTAAAAAACTGATCTTCCTCTCATGATAAAGAAAAAAATAATCTTACCAAGCTTCAAGATAAATGATCAAATACATGATCCTTTAGGTTAAATGTAAATATTTTTAATCCAAAGGAAGTAACAGCAAATAGTTAAAAATTATGCTGGACAAAATAAATTCAGTGTAAGATTACACAAGAGAAGATGGAAAAAAAAATCCTGTTTGGCAGTGGGACAACCTATATGGATCTAGAGATGAGAAACAAACGTGGACAGTTAAGCTAGAAATGATCCCCTATCAGAAGATTTCAATACTTTTTCTTTTACTGTGAGATTTAGTGCTTTAAGTCAGGTCAAACACTAAAACAGTGTAAAACTTCCATTATTTTAAAACTTTCTGTAGTACTGGACTAAAATTCCACTGCCTAAAAGGCAGGAAAAAAGAGAAATAAAAATTTTATTCTTTTTAAATGAATGTGAAAAGTAGTACCTAAGTCAACTCCCTTAGTATCCTTGTCATCAGTTACCCTAATAGTAGGTTTAAGATGAAAAGAAGCCTTACGTAAAACCACTGTAACACAAGCTTCTGTCTCTTTTTAAGATCAGTCTGGCTGGTGATAAAACAAAAGTATTGAATGTCATTCCCAAAATAATTTCATTATACAAACAGAGCAATTTTCCTCTCTGAGCTTCAACACTCTTGCTCAATGAGTAAAACCTAAAAATCTTCACATCTTAATATGCCTTAAAATGTTATATTTTTCTTTCACAGAACTTGCATTCATCTTCGTCTTTTGAGTTGTCAGACTACTGTATGCAGATAAACTACTTAGATTATTTAATACATAATCATTCATTTGAATTTGAATAGCTCTTCAATTGTATTTTAACACATAATGGAAGAATGCATCCCTTATTCATTTAGAGTGAAAGTAATAGGTTTGTGCAAATCCTGGTCATCCAGTAAAAGAAGAAAATAACAGCAAAAATTGATTTGAAACTTATTTTTTTCTTGATGAAATAAAAATTTATTCCAGGCCAAAGAATAGATTAAAAACCAAAACAAAACCAAGGAGAAGATGGACTACAGAAACTGGCAGGACCAAGCGGTATTATCTCCTTTTAACTCAATTAGAGCAGTTACATAGAAGTAATAATTTTGAATCCTTTTTTCTTAAAGGTACCTGAACTTATGTTGTTTCTCTCCCAGAAGAATATACCTGACTTTGTTACCAAGGTTTTTTCTGCGGTAGGACCTCCTTAATTTCTTCTTCTGATGATGATAGTGTAGTTTTGCAGAGAGTATTTAAATATTATCTCTTCTAGAGAATATTTCCTCATGTGATTGATAATTAGTAATTCATCTTGGAAAGAAGAACAAGAATATCATTCTAGTCCATGTGAAGCGGAATACTGATGAAAGGGTTCTGTGAGTGCTTCTTTGGAGGTATTTCATCTCTCTCTGCTATGTATACACATAATGTGGGTGAAATGTTGAGAAAAAATGGAATTTCAATGTTCAAAACTCTTTCTCTCCTTTAGGTAAAATGATCCGCCTGCATCTGAAAGCCTGAAAATCCCCTCCGGTCTGTAAATATTTTTCCCAGAATAAAGTAACTGACACGAGTTGATTTTTTTCAGGTTCAAAGTAAACTGAAACTACAGTTCTCAATTAAAAAGATACTCATAGAAAAATATTCACTCAGATTTTGACCTGGCATGCTGTATTTACTCATCCAGTCTGACTGCCAGTATTTACTGATTTAGTAAATCAGTATTTTCTGACACAGAAACAGAAGGAGAAATTAATTTTGTGCCACTGTCCACAAGCTCTCATGAAAAGGTCAAGCTTGAATAGTTATTAGGTAATTTTTAGGTTTTTTTTCTTTTAAATGTGCCATGTCATTGGTTCTACTGATAATTTCGGCATAATTTTCTTTAGTTTCTAGATTCTAAAATCAGGAATTTCTAAACATAACAAATGATTCCAGAGGGCTAGGATGTCTTCCCACCCCCCACCCCCCCATCCTTTCATGATGTTCCTGGGACAGATCTTATTAAACTCAAAGGAGTCAAGTTTTCCTAATCCTGTTAAAGCAGATTAGGGATTACTGTTGAAATCATCAGCCAAACTGCACATTTTTTAATGAGACTGAGAGCTTTTTTCACTAAGGAACAGAAACAGAGGTCTAAGGACTTTTCCTAAACATGACTTTGCTACTTAGTTGGAGTTCACTGGACTTCAGTTGAGATAATTTCCTGGAGATCTCTGGGTTTGGAATACCAAGTGGCACATAAAGGGACTTTAAAAACTTTTAACTGAGAGAACTCCTTTACTATATTGCATGAAGAATTTTAAGACTGCATAGTGATCTTCAAAACTCCTCCTATAGGTGTGTCAAGGGCAGTCTTAGAATGCAGTTCTGACTCTAAAGCTTCTAAAATGTGCCAAGAATGTCTGTGTTGTGTCATCTAGAGAATTACTGAAAAGGGAGAGTAGCGCTGAACTGTTTTATGCTGCTCTACACAGTGGAGGAGTATTCATTGTTAATCTAAAAGGTTTGAAGGGTCTCGTTCAGTGAACAAAACCTAAAAATCTTCACAACTCAATAACTTCAGTGTAACAATCAATTCAGTTAATAATTGAAAACAAAAAGCTATCTCCATCACAAGCTAATAATTGAAACCAGTAGGAAACCATATAAATAAAAAAGCTCAAGCCCCACCAAAACCAGACTTGCAAAACTGGATTAGTTCAAAAATGCAGTACTAGAACTTCTTACAAAAACCTGCCCATGTTCCTCAAACCATCATTCAGAGCAGACAGCTGAAATAATTTTTGCATCGTATCTAACCTAGACCTTGGAACAGACACGTGCTTATGATTTTGGAGAGTGCTGGAGAGTACTCTCCTTCTGAGGACAATACAAGTTGGTATCTTCAGTTACATAACTTTATAGGCCAGTCATTAATAAAATATTACAGACCAAGTTATGATACGATGAGTCAACAATATCTGCACAGAAAGATATTAATAATATATAGAACTGCTAGCTTAATCTTAGAAATCTAGCACTAAGAATCTTAGGGAAATGTTAGCAGGTGAGAGGTAACATTCAGAGCAAAAGATTTTAAGGGCTCCCATACAGATGATTTAGATTAGATGATAAAGAAGGCACAAGTACTATCATTACATTTCTACATATAAAGAATCACAAAATCAACTTTACAGAGAAGAAACACAAATGGAATTGTCCCAAAAGGGTTTTCTTATAATATGGTTGAAATTTTTGCTTATGGAGTGGTATTGCAGCATTAGGGACACTGAAAATTTGTATCTCTGTATACATAAAGTAGTATTACATGAAAGTCAAATTTGTATGTAGGGGTCAAAGAGATTACTCTATAGGTATTGTGTGTATCCATAATGATGGATTTGGAACTTTTTGGAACACTTTATTTCCGATTGCTCTAATCCAAAATATACATACTTGGAGTTACAAGAAACACATTTTCATACACCCTTTCTCTTCTCTAAGCTGTAGCTTGCTTCCTCAAGTCAGTGATTTATAAAAAGTGCACTTTGTTTGATTTCTTTTCTTCTAATAGTTGAATGAATTATATTCTCAGGTGGCCCAATTATAACTGTTGCCTGTAGCCATAACAAAATTAAAGATTTCTGGAAACGTTTTGTGTGAAGTGCACTTGATCAGCTAAGGCAGACATATTCCACAGAGTTTCAATGACTGCCCTCATGCCCAGGGGCAGAACCTTTGTTTAGGACTTGAATAAAATAACAGCCCTCCCAATATTAGCACAATATCCTATAGTCCAAATAAGTCCCTTACGACTACAGCAAAGAATGTATTTTGACTTAAGGACAGAAAAAAGCACACATGCACACACATACAAACACTGTTTGTCTAGACTAATAAATAATGAAATTGGCAAGTACAGTATGATGTACTATTATCATGGCATTTGACAACTTAATTGTGTTAAACCTTAGCAATTAATTTTCCATTTATATCTGTAAAAAGGGAAAGAGTAGGTAAACAGAAATATCTGCAATCTTTTCTGCTGTGTGAACTGAAATAAATGCAATACACAAATCTTCTAATATTCCATGGTAGCACTTCTGGAAGGATTTCAGAAAATGTGGCAAGGTTGCTTGTGGAGTAGATCTACTTTGCAGTTTTTGGTTTAAATCTCAACTGAAAGGGATGAAATTCATTGCTGTGGTTGTTTACTCATGTGAATGCTATTGTCTCAAACTGCCAGTCACTGTGTTTGCAAACTAGCAAAATCCATTTCAAGTCTCTGTGAGTTTGCACAGTTTTCTAGCAGAGCTATCATTTCAGGACTTGCTGTCCTAACCATTGCTGCCAACACAATATTGAATATTAAAGCTGTATAAGTGATTACATTTTCACTCTCAGTTCTCTTTGCTTAGCGTGAGGGTTTACTTTTCTATTAAATCAGAGAAACCATTCTAAAGGACCCTTTCAGTTTGGTTTTAATTCTGTTCATTTCATCAGACGAACTTCTACAAGATTTCAAGGTAAAAATATTACCAGTATCATAAGCATTTCAAATGCTTTATTCTTATAAAAACTGCAGTTCATAAAGACCCATATGCAGTGAAATGACAGTATTAATTTACATAGTGATAAATATTCTTTCAGATTACTTTCTTCCTGTTGAATTAATAACATTGAATATTTTCCTTCCTATTCAACTACATTAACAATAATTTGAGCCCATTATTGTAATACCTGTCACAATGATGGCATGTAAAACTAACAGAGAAATCATTCTCAAAAGTTGCCAGCTGGCAAAAATGACTGAAAGTTCCAGGGGACAATGCTTCTAAAAAAATTTCTCTCTCTTTTTTTTTTAATTTTAGTCATAAAAATGCTGACTAGTTCACATTGAATTCTTCCGTAATAGTTTGCCTTATCCTGATTTTGAACTGTTGATCTGTACCTGAGGGCCCATCTTTCTGTTACAGTATGACATGATCAGATGGGTGCTTTTTAAAAACAAGGACAGATTCATTAACTCAGAAGATTCCATCTTCAACTTACTGACATGAATTTGTTCCAGAACCATCAGTCTTGAAGTATAAAAATCTTTAGTAAAGAAACAGTTAAACTAGAAGAGCAAAAACTTCTATTTGTAAAAAAATCCTCTTTTTATGTTTTAGCAGATGCTTTCGTTTATACACATAATGGATCTGTTATCCCAGTTAGCTAGGGGGAAAAAAATCAGAAGTAGTCCAGTCTTTTAAAATCGTTGTATTGAAAACCAAAGTGAAATAAATGCTATTTTTCTTTTGTTGTGGGATAACTGTAGTTTTCTTCTAATGGGATTCACAGATTTCATGAATCTAAAATCTCCACTATTCATAGACAGACGTATCAATCACAGCTCCTACATTATACATATAAAACTATAAAAAATACAGCAATTCCTTTTTAATATGCAATGTAAATTTAACAAATTATACTGATTTAACAGAAAAAACAGTGCTATAGAATTTGTCTTAAAAGAAAGGACTGGATATTTTCATTCCTCTTCAAATTACAAAACCATAATTTCAAATCTGAAAATGAACCCCTTAAATATAAAAGAAGAAATGGTAGCAATTTGTCAGGTTTTCTTATCAGGCTAATGATAGCATTTTCTGAAGGTAGAAGGCAAATTGCTATGGTAATTATATTAAAACAAGCCATGGCTTTGTACTCTCACTGTTCCACCATTGATTAAGAACAGTTTAGCTCAAAAATGTATTTAAAATTTAAAGTTGCAACTCTAAAACTTAGGATATTATCTCTTTTTCACTTACCTTCAGTTACAGACTAGCCATGTAAATTAAAAGTCTGTGAGTGAAGGGTAAAAACATTTCTCATAAACAACAGGAGTTGCATTCCAGTTAGGCTACTGATTTACAATCTGCGAAGAATATATATTTACAAATATTTCTAAAACAGGTTTTATAGAAGGACAAAGTAATAAATTATATTAAAAGTCTACTGATTTTCTGAAAATCTTACGCTTACTTAAGATGCAAATGATTTTTCAACAGACCATTTTTATTTTTAGGCATCATTTATCTTCCTTCCTCTCTGTGGAAACCTAAAAGAATCTGTCTTTTCGTCAGTTGTACTGACCATCAATTTCTGTGCTCTAATATCTCAGTAAAACTTGAATAGGAAATGCATGCTACAATTCATCTGAGAAAGTCATCTGGAATAAGCTACAGGCTTTCAGAATTATTTCCATGAAAAGCAACTGTGGTTTTTTTGCAAAATTCATCTCAAAAAAAGGAAAAAAATACCAAAGGGAAAAAAAAAAACCCAAAGAAAAAAAAAAGAAAGCAAGGAATAAAGGCCAACATGATTTATTAGCTAAGTTGTGTATCCATTCACAGCCAACTTTGTCAGACTTTCTTCATTTCATTCACACATAGTGGTGAATGCTGAATTTTGTGGACTCTGTTTTTTAGTGACATTTTTCTGCATATTTCCCCAAGAAATGTTTCCTGCATTTACATGGCAGCACTCCTGATAACCATTGAAAACAGCACCACAGTTATAGGAAAAGGATTTTGAAATACGAAAATCTGTGTGAGAGAAGTTTTGGGAAGATTATTCTGACACATTGTTCAACCAGTCAAGATACTACCCACAAAGACACCTTTCAAATGAATTTTAGCAATAAATAGTATAGAGAACATCATCTTCTTCCATTTAAAAACAAATACAACATATTTCAAAATAATTAATTAACCACAATAAGTAAATAGGATATTGCTCAGTTTAGGGGTAGGAATATATAGAAATGCATTCAGGAAAAGATGTTTGAAATGTGCATTTAAATCTGTTATTCTGATGTAGGCATCATTTTATGGCCTCAGGATACAAGCAAAGTTCTTAGGAATTCTGATGTCAGTGTTTGCAGAAGGAAAGAAGTGTCCTGCAACTGCCTGCATCTCTCAATGGGAAGAATGTATTCTACTTTAAAACACACACTTTCATAAGTCATGATACAAAATACAGAGCTACAATTAAAATTTGGTTGGAAGAACAGATAGTTATATTCTCTTTCTGCTATGGGAGAACTAAACTGAGGTGAACTGAACAGAACTCCTTCTACAGAGACAAATCTGTGCTTTTCTTGTTATTTAGTGAGTGACAAATCAGGAAAATCAGACAAACTGTGTACCTGAGCAGTACACAAAGCCGTTCCGTGGTCCCAAATACCCACATCAGGTCCTAAAATACAACTTCGGACCGCAGCCCCCAAAACCACAACACTGGGCAGAGAAACTGAGGAGCTTGTGGTTTCCCTGTGCCGCCAGAGCACTGGGAAGAGGTGACATGAAGGAATGAATCCTGGCTCACTGCCACTGGAAGTGGGGCTGGGCACAAACACAGACAGTAACCCCAGAATGCAAACCAGAAATACACTGTCTTTTATGCCTTTTCCAATTACAAACCTCTAAAATGTCCTTCTTGCTTAGGCCTTAAATAACGACTGATTTTAACTCTTACTGCTTTCAAAAGAAATGAAGGCTCAAAATGGCAATATTTTCCTTTATGAAACCCATGATTTGTGCAGTCCCAAGTGCCTGTGCAGACCCATGCACACATATTTCTGCAGAGTTGATACTCTGTACAGTGAGAGAGATCAGAAGGGAGAAGAAGGGTACTAGTTGCTTTTCAGTATGTGTTGATGTTGGTATGCAGGCAACTGGGGAATTTCATTGCCCAAAATATATGCAATTAAAAACACTTAGGGTCTACTTTCTGAATGCTTTAATACTTTTGGAGGTCTCAATCATAGTATCTCAGACATATCCTATCTGATACAGAAAAGTTCCAACTGAAATAGGCACCCCCATTATGATGACCTCATGGTAAAGTCAGCTTTTTAAAATGAGATTTTTCAACAGTGTCATCTATTTTAAGGCAAAGATCATATTGCTCCTGTGGTTTGCATGTTAGATGGTAGGAAAAATGATAAAAAGAAAGGTCATGGCAATAGCAGTTTGATGAAAAATGAATAATTTGATTATTTTCATGGTGTGGATCAATAATGTTCTGCATCTACTGAAACACAGTGCCTGGAGGCACTTGGATAATCAATGGCATAAAACAGAGCCTGCCTTTACCCAGCCTTGCAGCCTCTCTTGATCTTTCTTGGGAGGACCCTTGACGCCTCTAATTTATGTCAAGTGCGTATCAAAGAAATTCCAAAGAGCCTGGCTCATAAAGAGTATTTTAGTGGTACACATTTGAAGTCTACTTACATATGTTCCTTACTTAAATGTGTTTAAGTACTTTCCCTCCAATGCCTGAAAATTCCTAGAAAGGCATAAAAGCTACCTGGTACTAGTGTAACACTCAGTACCTTAGAAAAGGAAGGGACAAATCTTCTAACTCTCTCTGCACCACAAGCTGACAACAGTACAAAGACTTTCAGTCAATGGGGCATGTAAATAAGCCCTTCTGCACCACCCAAGAATCCTCTTTAATGATGTACTGGGCACTGACATTTTTAATTTAATAGAGCAGCCACTGGAAAAAATTAGTTCTGCATGATATTGGGTAGAGACAGTTGAGGACATGATTTTGTTCAGTAATTTCTCTGTTCATTTGCAGTGGAAAAAGGGAGCTGGCATCTTCTAGCTGCCAAAAACCCCTTAAAGTCAAGGATACTTACTTCATTCTGTCTGAGAAGCTATTCTTCCCATCAGGCCATAGCAAGCAAGAAAATAATTCCCAGTGGTAGTCCCACTACTATAGTGTTTGCTGTAACAGCATTTACTGATTTCTTAACATGTTCTGTTATACTTTAAATAATTGCTAATGCACACACACACAACTGCATGCATAGTCAACATTGCTTTTCTATCTTCCTTGAAGCTTTCTCAAAAAATATTTTTTTCCTTTCAGCAGCTGCTTTCATAACACAAAAGATGTTGTATACTCCTCTGTAAAGAACTAGAAAAGCATTAACGACCAATTAGAGGAATACAGACTGTAGTACACATAGTTTAGCTTATGAGGTAGTGAAAGTTGTTTTCAGCATCAAGATCATTGATTTTCTATAGCAGCTGAAGACAGAATAAAATTATTGCACTTGTTAGATCCTTGTTGACTGTTCAACATTAGCTCAATTCACAAAATAAATATACATGTAGAAGCGATTAGGTGATTCAGGGTCAGACCTAATTCCCAAGGTCAAGTTACCCTTTGAACATTCTCTGAGTAGATAATCTTAGCACAATCCATCAAAGAGACTCACATACTCTGTTTGTCTATTGGCTCTTATAAAATACTAATGTTTAGGAGATTAAGTGGACTCAGCTTTGACAGACAGAGCAATTCTTCCAAAGTGCTCAACCTTCTCTCAAACTGGAAACTGCCTAAGGCTGGCTTTGCAAAACGCTATTTCTAACTCTACAACTGACCTGAACATTATTATTCTTTGCCATTTGAAATACTGGGTTTTGTCACTGTCTTCTGTAATGCACTGTGAGGGATGCAAGGTAACGGTGTTGAGCATGAAGTTTCTTAGACTGAAACCTGATTTTCCACAAGCTGTATCCAATCAGAAATCCACAAACCTGAGAGACATGCTTATGATGGGCATCACAAGCCGGACATTTCACTGATGATGGCTGGAAAAGAATGAATCCCTGAAGGTGTATTTGAGACTTATGATCAGAGACTCTGGACCTCCTATGACTTTTCTTTTAGCTATTTCTGCTGAGAGGCCTCTTGATCTCTCTTCTGTAAACAGAGATCTCATTCCTGAAGGCTATATACAAGGTGAAGTGGAGTTGGACTGCCCTGTCCTCTTTTCTTCTAATGCTAAAGAGCTAAAACTTACACAGACATTCTTAATATATTCCATGTAGGAAAGCTGTATATAAGAAACTCAGTATTTTTGCTTATCCAGCATTATGGTTTTACCCAAATTTTTGTTCTTCTGTTTTGCATGTGAGCAAGAGCACAGACATATGACAGAAAATCACTAAATCACTGGTCATGCTAAAGGTTCCCCACCCCCTCTTTTTAGAAAACAAAGTACTCTGTCATACTAATAACACGACATACCAATCACTTTTAGACAAAAATATTCAAAATAGTCTGGGGGCAGAGTTTACAGAAACTTTGGGAGCATCTCAGGCTGTGGGTGTAGCCGGTGGGTGTATTTTGAAAATCTATGTCAGCAAGAATTTATAATGCTCCCTTTAGTTCTGTTTTCTTAGCTAAATATGTGAACACAGTACATGAAAAAGAGTAGTGAATACACTAGCAGAGTACTCTACCAGAGCAGTGAATACCAAACCCGTTTGTACATAAAACCAAACCTCCCTGCCTCCCTCACTTACACATGAACACTCTCACACACTCAAAAGAGGAACCAGCTCATGCAAATGACTCTTACCTGATCACACCTCATTAGTCCTAAATATCTGAGGGATTTGCTGCGCTGTGCAATCTGGGTGGCACCACGGTCCGTGATCTCCTTGCACCATCCAACATCCACTGTCTCTATTGTCATGCTGTACCGCCCAATGGCTATCAGAGCTGTAAAGATATTAAAGGATTGAAATATACAGCTGGCAGAGATGGTAAGGGCAGTTCCCTGTATGCACTGAATAATGTGGAAATTAAATTCTGAGGAGCAGTTTTTCACGTACCTCGTAAAAGACCTTATATTTCAGAATTCTCTTCAAATTAGGATCATACACAAATGCAAACACATACATACACATAGATAAACAGGTATTACTATATACTACATACTACTATATATTTTTCTATCTATGAATCAAGATAAATAGACCAATTAGCAGATATATTCTATACAAATTCTTTTAATTATTTTTTCAGAAGTCTCAAGGATCAGTTAATGAAATTGAAATAAATATAGAATAAAACCAATTCTACCTCAGTTTTCGGAGAAAAGAACTGATTTTATACCACTAATATTCCCCCCTCCCAGCAAAATAATATTACAGAGACAGCACTGAGAGTAACAGGACATCTTCCGAGTATATAAAAAAAATGTGGGTTTAGAAAACTCTGAAGTAATCTTATGTCATACATTTTATAATTATATTCTAAAATTGCATTTGTTTCCCATTTTTCATATTGATGATGTGAGAACAACACTATGTCTCTCTTTCATGTTTACTTCACAAACACACTTCCAATAAAAAAATAAAAAAATTTAAAAGGGTCATGAGGAATTAAAAAAAAACCCTGAACCTTTAGAAAAGGAAAGAGGATCTGGAAGTTCTAAATGGGCTGAAAAAAGGTAGGTAGGAGAAACCATGAGGGATCTAAACAGACTGGGAAGGTTTTGTCACAACATGACAATGACACACAGGACACCAATCACAAGCACCCTGGTCGTCATGGACTAGAACACTTCTCGAAATATGGGCTCAGAAAGTCAAGCTGGGATTTAGTAACAGCAATGAGTAACATCTTTTAGCAGCTAAAATCTCAGCTGAGGAAAAAAGGCCAAGGTTTCTGGTGTAGAAGTCAGTCACCTGCATGTAGTCAAAGGGGAGGATGTTCACAGTTTTTCGTTCTAGTTACAATGCAGATGCTGAAAAGGAAGATGATTTTTCAGCAGCTGTGGGGCTGCTCTGTTCATGCTACATTCCCAAATGTAAGGAAAAAAAAAGGGAATTATGAAGAGCTGGTAGCTCTTGATATACAAGATGTCAGTCTTGACTAATCAGTGTATAACTGAGATCAAGAAACAGAAAAAGAGGACCCATCTGACCTTCCTGTGGTTCTGCAAAGGACTGTACTCATGGTAGACAGCAGTAAGGGTAATTTGGTTATTTATAAATATTTAGGTAGACTCAATTAGCAAACATAATAGCCAAAAGAGGCCAAATACATTCTCAGTAGCTGTGGAAGGTGCAGTAGTGCATAATTTCTTTCTTGCAGCAGTTCACCAAAAAGAGCAATATTAACTGAATTTTGTAACTGATGTACTGAACATACGATACAATCATCTCTGTAGTTTCACTATGGTTTCATTGATTTTTGCAGGACAATACTAACTCCGTGTTCTCTTCCCAAAAAACAAGTCTCAAAACAAATCTCTAGAAAACAAGTCCTAAGTTTGCAAAAATGTAAACATATGTATAGCAGAACATAACTTTCATACTTTTTTTACAGACACCTCTTAAAATACCACTATAATAAAAATTATAGACAGTCAGAAATTTTCTGCATATATTTTGCAACAGGAAAAGCTATAGAAATTATAATTATTGTACCCCCACACGAAATGTTATAGACCTGAAATAAAGAAATACTGAAAGCCTTCCACTACATCAGAATAATGCCAGTTAAACACAATGTCAAATACTATTAGCATTTGAATACTTTTGCTAGTGTTTTTAAAGTTATAACCATATTTTGTTATTTTCAATGCTTCATGTACAACTGATAAAGAGAAGAAAATCAGCAAAGAATACTTCTATGAAGTGCCATTAAAGATCCATCAGATCAAGGCAACAAAATCTGTCCCCAGTTAGGAGACACCTTTCTTGAAAAACAAATATTTCGACAAGCGTGTACAATGTTATACTGTAATCACACATTAAAACAGTTCATCTACCAAACATGGAGGGTGTGCCACTTTAAAATGCCAGTGACCATATTTTCTGAAAATTTCTGTGTGTGCACCTGCACCCTCATAAAAACACTCTGGGCTAGAGAAAAGACACACTGTTCAGTTTCTATCAGCATCCAGCAGAGGGAAATAAAGAAAGGCCACGAGAACAGGTGAAAATGTAATACTACCTTTCCGGAATACTTTCCTCACATGAAAAAAATTATGGCCAGGAATTTTCTGAACTGGGTTTATTTTATGTCTGTACTTTGGTAACTTCAGCTAATCAGCCTTGTAACCCACAAAGTCTTTTAGGCTCCATAACACCCCGTGGCAAGGAATGCTGCAGTTCAGACATCTTCTCTTTCAGAAACCACCTTCCCTTGTGGGAAACGGTTTCTGGAAATCCCAACAGACTGTATCAACCATGTCTTCTTTACTCCTTCCTCACTTCTTCAAGGCATTCTGATATGATTGTGAAGCACAACCTTTCCCCACAAGAGCTGTGTCAACTCTTCCTGGATATGTTATATTTATTCACATGTTCACTAACCGCATTCCATATTATTACTAACTTGCCTTATGCAGACACCAGCTTTACTGGTTCATACTTTTCTGATCTTCCCTGAAACAGTTTTTTTTTTTGAGATATCTCTGCCAAGCAATCCTGTGGTAGTCAGGTAGGTTTAAGTGAAGGATTACATAGTACAGAGAGAAGCTTTGCTATTTCATCCTTGAGTTCTTTTAGAAGTCTTGAGTACACACACTTCCGCTTGTATGAGCAGAATACTTTAAGCCACAAGTTTCAGCTAGGAAAATGTTTGCATTGCTCAACAGTTTTTCTTCCTCTCTGCATTTGACCACAATAATCAGAATACACTGCTATTCTTGGAAAGTCTGGCAGTAATTTAACAAGAAAACATGCAGCAAACCCCTTACCAACTAAGTCTGGATTCTATGACTTAAGAACTTGTAGCACAATCAGCAGTAAAGAACCGTCAAAAGTATGTTTCAACAGTAATGACAACTGAGCTTCGTAACATGATGAGTGACCGAACAGAACACTACAATATACTGCAAGTAAGTAGAGGAGGATACACAAAAATCCCTCTGTAGTGTAAAGTTGTTGGCTTTGACATATGAACCTCTTTTTTTGTGAATATTTAACAAGGCATCCAATTCTTTCCTCTACTTTTTATACTTCCATTTATTTTGGCAAAAGCAAGATATTTCTTATTCCAGTGCTAGGTTAGTGGAATGGAAATCAACTGATGTACAGCCCCTACACGGCAGAAGATAAAGTGTAATGTCTCCAACTGAAATTGGAAAACCACCCCTACAGCCTTGAGCTGTATCAAACAAAAATGTTTTCTGGTTGTAATGGGACTTTGTTGTAGCAAGAAGGTGAAATGACCAGATTTGTAGGCAAAGGTGAAATCTTTTAGATGACCAGCTGGAGTAGTGGGGAAAACAAGATAACTTCAGTTTTTAGTCTGCTATCATTAAAAGCAAATACTAATTTAAACTCGTTTTCTTTTAAATTGATAAAGTTAAACTGACATAGCTAAATGCATCTGTTCCTACACACAGAAATGACTGTCTCAGTCAGAGGAAAGGTCTCTATTCAACTGTGTGTAACTTGCAAAACCAGTGGCTGCAATGTGAGTGTTGTTGTGGTTAAATTACTTCTGCACCTGAGCTAGTCAGGCACTGAGTTCTCCATCCAACAAAACTGCTCTATTTACTTTGTAAAAAGGTTTTGGGAAATTAAGATGGCAATATGTGGCCTTCCCCCTTGATTTTGTATCTATACTAAAGAAAAAATAAATCAGAAACAGATATCACATGAATATAATAATAATAATGGCCAGTCTTCGCGAACGAAGAACCGGGGAAGGTCTTTACACCTTCCAGCCTGCGCATTGGATTTTTTAGGTGAGACACAGTGTGCGCGGAACTGAGCCCACCCTTTAATCCTAAGGTTCATCTGCCGGGGCCAAGCACACTTGGACGGTGGCAGCGAGGTCCTTAGAACGTAGGTGGATTGCCTTACAGGGCTAACGAGCTCCACCTGCCCGGGGAGGGTCCCTGGTTGGGAATCAAACCCAGGCCTCGGCGGTGAAAGCGCCGCATTCTAACCACTATACGTCTTAACAAAATCAGTAATCTAACATTTACAATTTAGTCATAACCATTCCCAAATTTAAAGTTGCTACAACAGAAAAAATAACTACAAACAACTGATATTTGGCCCACTCTTAATCTACTTTGAAGTTATTTTTATATCTTGAGACAAATATCCTAGGTTTTGCATAATATTACCAAATAAAATTGTTTGGAAATCTGGTGCATTAAGCAGAACTATGTCCAATTAAAAATACTTTTTTTAATGTGCACCTACTATACCACACAGCATTTCCTTACTCGATAAATTCTATTTGAATTTAACCGAAAATAAACCTTGGCAAGGCTTAACTGTGTTGCTGGTTTTCTTCCTATTATGACCTAACATATTGCAAATGCACAAGGCACTGCATTTGGTCAGCCTTCAGTGGGGACTAGATAGAAATGTTTTTAAAAATTAATTATGATTGGTATCACCCTTACACCAGGGTATTACACATATATATGCATTCATGCAAAAAACATTTTTGCATTTATTTATTAAGTTCTTTTTTCATTAATGTCAAAACCAATTAAATAGGCAAGAATTAGAATTTAAAATTTCCAACCTCTCTAAGGGTTTTACATAGAGCAGAAATCAATCAGTCAACCAAGTATTACCATGAAATACTGTCTTCTTACAGAAATGTCCATTGTATTTTTATATATTATATAACTATAATGACTAACAATATATTAATGGTTTATCTAGAAAATGTAAAAATTCTGTATAAACATAATGCATTATATTTTTATTTATTATATAGAGAAGAGCTACTAAGGTGACTTAAATAACAACTCTGGCTCCTGGAGACCATAATTTATATTAAAAAAAACACTTTAGAAAGTTTATGAGAGTTAAAATTGTAATAAGCAGACATAATAAAAATAAAGTTAGCAAAGAAAATAATATATTTAGATTTACGCAAATGGTGTAACAGTTCAGCTTAGTAGACTTTGAAATATTCTTCTGCTGTTGATGGTGTTTTACTGTCATTTGCCTGAGTTATTTAAAATATGAGTGGACAAAGAAAGAAGCTACAATGAAAATGCTGTACAAGACAGATCAAAAAGGGCAATTTAAAGAGTCTTTTCTATCTTTCATTTATGTTACTCTATTGAATTAGAAACAAAATGGAAAGATGAAAATTGTGCACGTAAATTATAGAACTTTGAATACACTGAAGTTTTACCAGTCTCCCCCACATTAGTTTGGTATTTCAATTCCAGTGATTTTCAGAAAACAACTTAAAAATTAGCAAACAATTAGACCAAAACACTTGACAACCGTAAAATACAGCTGATTATAGACAACATACTGCCAAATAATTTTAATATATTGTTGCATCTACAAATGGAATCTTTAACTTATATATGTTAATAACATCTTCTACAGTATACAGGAGATTAAGTATTGCTCATACACAGAAAAGGCTCTTGTTTACAAATGCATACCTATAAAAACTTAATTTCAGAAAATCTTTCAGGGACTTCAGCGTTTCCCCCACCTCCCCCCCGAATTAGGGCAACAGAACTTTATTCTTCAGAGCAAACCCTGAGACCATAATAAAAAGCTCGATAACTTTGCCCACATGATACTAAACATGATACTAACAGGAAGTACATGTTTAAATCCCCTGCATTGATGAGGCTGATTGTTATCTGCCATGCAAATTACATGAGGTCTTGCAGTTTAGCTAATCTGTTAGATGCAGGGAGACAGTACATGCCTAATCCCATTTCCATGTGTCAAAAGGTGTTTTGCTGCTGTAACTACAGACAGCAGTTGAAAAAAATCACTGAGTTCTCTGCTGCTTTTCTCACCAGCAGAGCAATCATAGCTCACAATCCATGTTGCTTCTGCCTTAAATTAAAGACTCACTGCATGGTACAACTTTTTATACAATTCATCTACTCCTGTACAAATTGAGAAGGCTATTTTGATGACTAAATAAATGTTTGTTCATCATATACTCATAAAAATCATACATCAAGCGTTGTAGTTCATCTGGCACCAGATAAAGGCCATCATGGGTATATCAGTTCAAAACTCCAGCTTCTGCTGGTTTCCTCATGAGAACTCTAATTCTGCTCAGGCTTTTGCACATCCAGCTGACAGGTACCATGACG
Organism: Pseudotriccus pelzelni; assembly: GCA_035584735.1. NCBI lineage: Eukaryota > Metazoa > Chordata > Aves > Passeriformes > Tyrannidae > Pseudotriccus > Pseudotriccus pelzelni. The sequence continues at coordinate 13,407,519 of JAWMRA010000090.1, read as the reverse complement.
GGTCTGTTTTTCTTTCTTCTACAATCATGACCTCTCGTAACAGCCATATTTCAGTGCCACCAGGAAATAGCAAACCAAGAGACAGAATCTGCACAACAACCAGCCTTCTACCAGGGAACTCAGCCAATCCCATTTATAATCATGCACTTAAGTACATTCCTAGTTTTAACTGCAGTTCTCTTGAAAAAAAGGTATGTATGTAAACAGAGGACATAACCCTGAACTTCACTGTTCCCATAATTAGTTGTCAATTTTTAATCCCTAACTAGTTTTCCTTATGGTACCTATATCCATGTAGTAAACAGGGAAACAATTAAGTCCTTTCCCTGTGGTATAGAAGTGATGCAAAAAGGCAGATTGCTAGTGCTACTTTTAAAAATATTTTACACAATTGGTATTTTAATATTCATAGCCAGTGGTTGCAGAACACAACACCCAGAAAGGTATGTAAAATAGGTAAATACTTTAGCTTTTGTAAATCCTAAAGAAGTCTGGGAAAAAGGTTGCCCAGCCTGAAAAATTTTCCCACTGGAATGCTTTGTCATCTCTGAGGATGGCAAGCGTACATTTTAATATACTTGGTGTGTTTCACTTTTTTTCCTATTATCTTCATCTACCTCAGGCTGCTTGAAGT
>JAWMRA010000090.1:13363450-13377643 GCA_035584735.1 Pseudotriccus pelzelni | reverse complement strand
GTAAAGATGATGAAATCGCACCCTGAGATTGTATAAATTACCCGTTTTTACAACAACCCCTCGGAGCCCCTTTTTCCGGCATGAGCTGGGGAGCTCCCCGATATCGCTAATAAGTACCTTGCTATTTAAAGACTTAAAACTTTGTCTCTAAGCAGTTTCTATCGGCCTGTTTTTGGGCATCACTAGCCACCATTGTCCTGTAACTCAAAGACTTTCCTAAGGCTTGTTCTCTGTACCTTTGAGTAGAATAAAGTTCCCTGCCCTGATTTGTGTGTTGAAGATGCTTCCTCAGCTCTTCTCTGGAGCTGCAGGGGCAGTGCCTGTGTGCAGAGCTGGAGGGAAGACACTCCCAGCACAGCAGCCCAGCCAGGGACAACGGCATTTGTTCTTTCCACATCTCGGCTTTGGGAAAGTTTGGGGAAGGCTGGGAAAGGTGTTAACAGGGTGGGTTTTCCTGGCGTGTTCTACACAGGAGCGTGTCTATGTTCACAATTCCCAAGAGAAGAGATGGCAGAAAGCTGCCCTGCAGATTGTATTTTAAGGAACAGGAAAAGAGACCGAGGGTGAGGGGTTTCTTTCCTGGAGGGCAGGGCTGTCGTTCCCTTGCAGGAGCCCCGGGCTGAAATTGTCAGTCCAGCTGCCAAATTTGAATCCGGTCAAAGATTCCTGCCAGACAAAAGGTGCCGGGACAGAAAGCCCAACCCTCCGGTTTGTCCAGGTCCCTCTGCAGAGCCCTCCTGCCTTTCAGTTGGTCTTCACTCCCGCCCAGCTTGATGTCATCTGCAAATTTGGAAATGGTGGACTCAGTCCCCTCATCTAAATCATCCATAAAGATATAAAACAGAGCTGGACCCAACACTGATCCCTGGGGGACACCAGTAGTGACTAGTGAAGCCCCATTCCCCACCGCTGTCTGGGCCCGGTGCTCCAGCCAGTTCCTAACCCAGCACAGAGTGCCCCTTTCCAAGCCATGGCACCAGGTCACCTGATCATAAAAGGAGATCAGGTTGGTCAGACAGGACCTGCCCTTCCTAAACCCGTGCTGGCTGGCTCTGATCCCTTGTCCATCGTGAAGGTGCTGTGTGATTGCACTCAGGATGATCTGCTCCATAACCTTGCCAGGCCCTGAGGTCAGGCTGACAGGCCTGGAGTTGCCCAGGTTCTCCATGCAGCCCTTTTTGTGGACTGCTGTGACATCACCAACTTCCAATCATCCCGTGAGCCAGGACTGTTAGTAAATGATGGCCAATGGCTTGGCGAGCTCTTCCTCCAGCTCCCTCATCACCCTAGGATGGATCCCATCTCATCCCATGGACTTGTGAGGATCCAAGTGGCTCAGCAGGTCACTAACTGTTCTCTCCTGGATTATGGGGGAGCTGTTCAGCTTCCTGTCTCTGTCTACCAGCTCCAGACGCCAGCTGTCCTCAGGACAACCTTTCTTAGCTATCTTAACTAACCTTAACTATCTTCCACAATAAAGCATATTTGTAGAAAAAAAGACACATAAATATCTGAAGTTCATCAGATATTCCTAGGTGATATGGCTGAAGGCGTTTACTAGTATAAAACAGCAAAAGACTCTAAGAAAGCTTAAAGATGACTGCCATAAACCCCACACTTTTCCCTAATTCTGAGACATAGTAAAATATTTTCTTAACAAACTATTGCCATCACACCTTATCAAATACAAAACTATTCTTTTAAGAACTTTTGCATATATACATACGTTATATGTATAGACATCCATAGACATACATACGCATACACACATTTATATACATGTGCCCTTCACCTTAATTTCTACCATGTTAGAAATACAATTTATACAAGATGCTTAGCTTTTCCTAGATGTGAAACTCTGTTTGCTTTTTTTGCAGTCAGTTCATCCTCAAGAATTTTGTCTTTTTCTTCTTAATGCTGTCCACAGACACTACACTGGGTCTCATTTCACAAATATTTTCCCTTAAATTTAAGATATTGAACAGAACAGGACTGTGCCAAGGATCTTATGACTGTACAGGTAGCTTTATAATTCATAAATAATTTTGTATGTACAGATGAAAACACACGCTTGGAAAATAATTAGAAATATTAGTAATGAGTAGCTGTAATCTGTATTTCATGCACAGTAGTGATTCATAAGTCACAATCTGTGACAATCACCACATGTAAATAAAGGTATGCTGGTTGACTAACATGCTGCAATTCCTGATGTCATATGTTAATACAGGCAATGTTTGAATCTTAATGATGAGTTTCAAAACTGTTGCCTTTTCTATGTATAACAAACATACATACCCGAAGAACTGACTGGCTTTGAGCTCATATTCAGGAGCAGAGAAAGCCACCAAGATCTTTGCTTGTCATAAGCAGCACACAGATGATGCTGATGCGATACCCTTGTTTCGGGTCAGAGGTTACCGGCATAAAGCAAACTTTACTGATGGCTCCGGGCAGTCTGTTTGACAATTCTAACTCACTTCTCTCAATCCTTTGATTTGAGAGTTTCCCCAGTCAAGCAACACATTTTTACAAGGGCCTTCATCTCTATTTTCAACGATGCTGACTTCTCAGGATGTTGGCACTATGTCTTTACCGAAACAAGTAAATAAGTAACTATTGGTTTTGCAAAGCACTTCCACTGTTTATAATGGTTTACATGATTTTAAAATAAAAAATTAATAAGAAAATCAAGATTAGACTTGGCTGAATTACACAAGTGTGCATTTTTATTATAATGTGTACCAACTGGATATTCCAGAAAATTATCCAAACTCTGTTACATATTTTTCTCAACTTCTTTTTCTGTCCCAAAAATAGTGTGTGTCAATTCATTTTTCTGTTTGATTTTGAGATTCACTGATCAATTGTATCTCATTTTGCTTTCAGTCTTGCACACTATCTTCTCTAGCAATGAGACTATCATCTTTGTATCTTTCCTCCTTTCCAGGCATTATATTTCTCTGAGAATCAAAAAAGGCCATCATCTTCCTTATAATGAATTTTTTTTCAACAACCCTGTAAGACAGATTTGCCATAAGAAGAATTTCTTATATTCAGTATATATTTCCATACATTCAGGCATGCTCGGATTTGAAAGAGTATCTGAAACAATAATTAATTTTTTATTACACGGAAGAGTTCTGAAGTTGTTTCTTTCTCTCCAGTAGTTCCATATTTGAAACCAAACAGATTTTTTGCCAGAAAAAGATGAAATTTCAAGACAGATTTGTATGGGACAATTTAAATATTTTAAAGCTCAAGGATTAGCATGTATTTTTTCCCCATTGTTGAAAGAAAATGCTATCTAAACTGAGCGCGCTGAAAAATCCTAACCAGTAACATGAGTGGCAGAAATCTCTAAAGGGGGAGATAGTTTAAAGAACACACAGGAAACTTTTCGAATTTGAGTGGAAAGGCCTCATAATTTATGAAAGAACTAGTACAGAATATTCTGCATTATACACACAATCCCTCAGAACAGCTACTTGGGAAAAAGTGCTCTGAAATAACTTTAAATATGTACCAGCCTACAGAAACCACATTGTACCCATGTAATAAAAATGTCAGTCTTTTCTTAAAATCTCTAGTATCCCTAGTAACTTTTGCTGTTTTAAAGTTACACGTACCACAGATTATCAAAAATGACCATCAGTCTCATACCACTGGCATGCTGAAATTGTTGTCTTTCACGCTGACCACACTGATTCTTTGTATTTTCCAGTTTCATTCTATTTACTGCTAGCCTCCAGTTTTATACATGGAGCATGAGCTCTGAAGGGGAAGGACCATGGGGACCTTTTTGTTCTGTTTTTAAACAATGCCTCATGTAAGTGGATTCCCCAGTTTGCTGCTGCAGATTTTACGGTCACTCCTGGCACTGCAATATAGAGCGCAGTAACACAGCAGATTACGTCTGCTCTTTAGCAGCTCAGTGTGAATGGGGATGACAGTATCATGACAACAACATTACCTCAAGTAGGGAAGGCATGCCTTAACACACAGAGTAACAAATTCAAAAAACTTTTTCAATAAACAAAGATAAATGCTTTTAAATATTGCAAGTTTGCATATTTTGGTATTATACTGTGCCAAACACACCAGGCAGTGGCCCAGAACCCAGCTATCTGCAGAGGACACTGTATGGAAAACAGAAATTTTGTCAATAGCAGTGGTTTTAGAAGCAATAAAGCACAAAAGGTACTATCAGACATGGTAAGAGACAGGATAGAATTTTGTGGTGGAATCAGACCCAGTCTTTAGGAGTCCTACAGTGCAGATGTCCTACAGTGTCCTACAGCGTCCTACAGTGCATGATGATGGGATCTACTGGCCTTAGGTCATGGTCTGCTCTACAGAACTCTGAGTTCTCGCAGTGGCACAACTTGTTCCTACAAAAGGGTTTCATTACTGCTCCCAAATAATTTTAAAATCACAGTAATTAAAGAAAAAAATGGAGACATACAAGAAATAGCTACAGTATCTTATGAATTAATGAAGCCTGCTTTCCAAAGGATTTATGTTGTTGCTGATTGAGTTTTTAATTGCATTACATTAAGACTTTAGAGGAAAACCTCTAATATTTTATATATAAAAAGAACCAACATAGGCAGGAAAAGCCACCAATGAACAAAGAAATCAATCAGAAAAGAAACACTCACTGAGGATGAGGTACTCTGACATCTAATATAGCACTCACTGTAACAATTAAAGCATTCATAGTTTCTCTTTTTTACCTGGATCTTTGAACATCCAATAAAAACTGACATATAGCATTTTGGACATTTAGCTAATTGTGTCAACTACTGGTATTTCTGCCTTTTACTCAAAAGATTTTTTTTCATTAAATTTGTTGGAACTTAAAATATCTGAGACTTATCTGAAATTAGCTGAAAACCTAAAAAATAAGTATGTTTATGTTTTATCCTTCAGTAAGAGGAGAAAAAACAGATTAAAACGTGCAAGCAAACACAGTGGTTTTTTTTTTACACTGTAAATCCAAACACACAAAAGTTAGACAAAACCAGTACTGAGGTTAGATGCTTAAATTAATTTCATCCTTCATGCCTCTATGTGATGATGACAGAATGGTAATAAAGCATGAGAACCCAGCAAACCCCTGTCACATGGAAAGTGTGGGATAGACTGCTCGCCACTGAATGAGAATCACTTTAACATTTCTTGCTAACCTCAGAATATACTGTTATTTTTGCATACAATATGCTTTTATGCTTACAATGCAAGGATAATGGTGACACAGCTACTGTCTCTTTGTTCTTTACAAAAACTGGGATTTGATGGTATGTCCGTAACTATATAATGAGCTAGACTGAATTGTATTATCATCAGTTTTACACATGGGGAACTGAGATGCAGATTAAAGCCAGAGATGGACAGAGGGTTGAAACCATAAAAATTGGTCAAAACACCTGGTAACAGAAGTTTTCACCAAATCTCATGAGAGCATGCTGACTTCACCTGTGCATCCTAAATATAGCAGGTTGATACACTGGAACACAGAGGGGGCCTGCAAAAAGTCCAGATTCCTTGCTCAGCATCACACAAGAAGCCTCTAGCAGCAGGATGCAGCAATTCAGTTCTCTGCCAGAGCGCTCAGCTGTCTTAGCATGACACTGTGCTTTCTTCTACAGTCTCCAATTCATCCACTACATATTTTCCAGCTTCTGCAATAAAAGAAGCTCAGAAGACAACAGCCTCACTGCAGCCCCAGTGTGTCCCCGGTACACACCCTTCCGGTTCAAATGAGAGAATAAAAAGCATTATGCACTAGATATTTAAAACCTATCATGTAATGTACACAAAATGAGGGAACTAATAATTCAGAACTTTCCTCACTGGTGCATTGATTTTAATAAGCACTTGGAATCCTAATGTTAAATAGCGTTTTTGCCCACACATTTGTTTAAAGATTTGTAAGACTCTAAAATTAAAAAATCCATAACTACCATCAAGGGCTCTCATACGAACATCCTCTTGCTCCTTCTTGAGACTAACTGACACAACATCTCTGGATTCTGGAGGAATATGCTCTAGTGAGCCTTAACTCACATGCCCTGATCTCCCCGCTCTTTTCTGGATGTTTCTAGCTCATGTTTTTCCCCTATTTCTTTGACCAGCTCCTGATTTTTATCTTCTAACATGTTCTGCCCTTTCCTCCTTAACCTTCAAACTGTTGCCTCTTTCTTTCTCCCCTTCACTTTGATTTTATCCTCCTCCCATTTCCAAAAACCTGGTGGTTATCAGCAACCACCTCCTACGTTTCTCCCAGCATTTGTTTGCATGCATCCCTTGACCTCCACTTTGAACCTCTCTGATCATTCCTCCCCATCCCTAATAAGTGCCTTCCTTTTGGCTTGCCAAGATCCAGAATGCTGGATGAAGGAGTTCAAGGTGCCCAGAAAACAATTTCTTTGCTGGCTTTCCCCCACTGGGCAAATAGTTGGTTACTTTCCAGTTGCCATTAACAGCTGAGAGTCCTTAAAGGCTTGTGCCACAACATGTTCCATCTTTCAAGACAATTTAGATGAAGAAGTGTTAAGGGATACATAATACCCATTACAGACTGAGTACTGCCAATCTCTGCTAAGTATTCTCTGAATATATGCAAGCAGATTTGTCGAAGTTTGTAATTCAGCCACATGTGGATGAATTTATACACGGAGAGCAATTATACCAGCATTACCTTGACTTCAGACTTCATGTCATTTCAAAGTCATGAGAGCTACTCAATGAAATTATTTTATTAATGGTTAATGTGGACAAAACAATGTAATTTAATTCTTGAAAACTGCTGAACTGCTTGAACAAATATATTCAGAAGGTTAAACTGAAACATACATCTTCTATGGAGAAATTAATCCCAAAAGTTTGGACAAATGGTAAAGAAATTGAAAACAGACATCTAATGAAGAGAGAGGGCCGAACAGTCACAGCTAGAGACCGTACTATCACTCACAACTACAAAGACTATTTGAAGTAAATACTTACTGGTAGTATCAATTATTGCATAGAAAAAAAAATAGCAGAATTTTACCATATTTTTCTTACCCATCCCAAAGAAAAAACTTTACTTTCATGTAATTTACAATTTAATAACTTATATTTTAGCAAGCTACAATTCAGGAACGTGATAGTGAAAAGCACTGTCCTGAAGCAAGCCACCAACAGTGCTTCACGTTCTCTAAAGCTCATTTGAAAGCATTACAAAGTGTTGAATCTCCTAAAAGGAGTAACTGCAGCTGAAAGCTATTAGTGTGCAATGCGACAGCAGCCTGCTTAGGAGATGAATGAGACTACCCTATTGATAAGGTCGCAATCGATCTGAGACAGACTTTTTTAAATTAGTAAAATGTTGCAGCACTTTAGAAAGTGTCACCAACAGCCCTTCTCCATGAAAAATGCTCCAACTTGACAGAAAACTGTAATTTATTATTTTAAACAAAAAATTTGCCTCATAGTGATAGAGTATCATCTGCGGCTTTCATTGGAAGTGAGCTTAATTTTCTGAAGATAATATTCAGGTCTGTACTCTTAAGTTTCCTTTAGACCTACTCGTACTAGAGTCGTATGAACTGCTTGAAAGTTCAAGAGTAGTGGTGAGGGTGGTGAGGTTCCAACTGGAACAGGTTGCCCGGAGAGGCTGTGGTTGCCCCATCCCTGGCAGTGCTCAAGGCCAGGTTGGATGGGGTTCTGAACAACCTAATCTAGCAGAAGGTGTCCCTGCCTATGGTGGGAGGGAGGATAGAACTAAGTGGCCTTTAAGGTCCCTTTCAACCCATACTATTCAATTCTGTGATATATTCAGATTCCAAATACACTGAAAGTAGTTATATCTTTCTCAGTCTATATAAAAAATAGCCAGCTTTAATTTCTTCAGAATAAAAAACTGTTCAGGAACGCTAAGAATGGCCTGGCTTTCCAATTCCTTCCAGTCCTTTAGCACATAGGATGAGAAGGTGAAAACTGAAAAGGACCGTGACCTCATGGAACTAAAACAAGAAAGTAGATGCTCATCCTCAGGGCCTTTCAAACAAAGGCTGTTCCTATGAGTTGCAAAGCACCCTTATCCTCCATTGTATGTCTCTGTGCTTAGACCCTGGCAGGATCTGAAGTGTTGAGAGCAATATGGTAATGATGTTCACATAGACACTGTGAAAAACTGGATCATTTGAGAAAGAGAAAAGCATAAAGGAGTGTAACACTTCAGTCTTTTAATGCAAATTGAGCTAACTTTTTTTCATAGACTTTAGAAAGAATTTTTCCCAAACACTATAGCTCTGTTAAGCTGGTGCTTTTCAAGTTTCCTTTAAAAATATGTTTTTGAACACCAAAGAAGGATGAAAATGCCAATGACCAAGGTCATACAAGGACACAGTTTCTGACTGAACCCAGGCACTAACAGTGAATAAACTCAAACACATTAGTAGACATAAAAGTTGTGGTGGAAAGCATGTATTCTGGAGCAACAGAACGCTAACTATTTGTATGTGAAAGAGCAGAACAAGCATTACAAATAAAATGTATGTCTACTGTTCCAGCTGTATTTGAGATTACCTCTTATTAATGCTGAGACTTTTCAATTCCACTTCAAAGTTATTTAACGATTAATCTTAACTCATTAAATTACAGGTTCTTAACTGTTGCCAGTCTTAACTGAGAAAAGGCCATGAGCTGAGCCAATATAGGACTTGTTTATTAAAAAAGGAATAATTCAACAGTAAAAAAAAAAAAAAAAAAAAAGGACAATTCTTTTCCTTGAAAGCTTATAGTGAAATGACTGTTTTTATGACATTTGATTTTTGGATAAGTAACAGTTCTAATATTTAAAACGGATAAACATATCCATACAGCATGTGGTAGGGGTACACTTTATACTGTCAAATTTAGATATGCATATATCTGGACCATTTTTTATCTAAAAGCTAAAAGAATAGTGAAAAGCACAGAATGTACCACTATGGTTAGTAATGAACAATGTAGTAAAACCAAGATGATAACACTAAAAAAGCTTCCTGTTAATGGAGAGTAATAGCAACTGCAAGCTGATAAAATAAAATAAAAATGTAATGAAATGGTAAATTTAGTAACAGCATCTTTTACACAGCTACAGTGCATACTCTAAATACTTTGTTAAGTACTTTCAAAAGAGTAAGGAGAGACATTATTTACTTTTCATTATAAACATAAAATATGTAATTAACACAAAACTAAAAATTCTTGAATAAACAATTGGACTATGTTAACAATACAGTACAGCATTTACTTCCTAATGTCACAACTTAGAAAATGCTATAACCTTATTGGTAGCAGGCTGGGCTTAGAATTAATCTTCCTCTATGGACATGATTTTCCTTTTTACACTCCTGTAAAGCATGTGATCCTAGTTATACTTAGATGCAAGATTTATGGGCCTATGGGTCTGGTCTGGTCTGTGAATATTGTACTTAAGGACCTGAAATTCTCACATTTAATTAGCATAGTAGCTTTTTGTTTGAGAGCAATAAAAATTAACTACAACTAAAGAACCCTTCATGTGCATGTATGTATTTTGCATGCAAGTCCTATGTAATTCACTGCAGTGATGTTTCTGTTGGATATCTTCTCACAGTCAAGAAGAAATGAAGCAAGGTCTTACAAAATTCCAAAACTTCATAAAAAAATTGTTTCAAGGGAGCTGTATGTTCCCTTAAAGTCAAGCATATATACAAATTTCCAATCAAAAATATTTTCTATTGCAATGCTCTGAAAGAAAAAAAACATACCTTGAAATCAGCATGGCAGACCTGCTGCTTAAGTTGCCTCTTAAATTATGGGAGCCTTGGGTGAATGACCTCAATCACAATAAAATATCAAGTGTACAGCATGAGGACATGTCCAAGATATTTGCTCAATGGAGTCCTTCAGTTGCAGACAACTACCAGAGTGATAATAAACCCTACAGTTTAGCAAGTAACCAACAGCAATAGTAAATCCTGTAGTTTGAAGGAAAAAGTCTTCATCTACATGATAGTATCAGTGCATGTTTAACACAAATCGCATGTTTACTGCGAAACGCAAAAAACTTATGAGGGAAGTAGGACATTTCCCACCACACTGAAATATTTCCCTCTAATCTACAAGTCACAGAACCGTGATGATTTCTATTCACTCTTCAGACACCATGAATTTTCAGTCTTTTCAGTACGAGGGTCTCCAAATGCAGATGTTGCAAGCACCCAGTTGGTTTGCACCCAAGTTCCTTCCTTGCCCCTCACTTCAAAGCTCCAGACTACTGATCACCCCACCCTACATTCCCATAATTACTCCACTGCACACACAAAGGGTCCAAGTCTCTATGATTAATTAACTTACAAGAGAAACTCGTACTAAGGAAGTAAAAAACCCAGTGGACTCATCCAGGGGCTCTGGATGGAAGGGAGGAAGACAACCCAAAACTCTCCTTCCTCAAGATCTCACTACAGTTTTGACTGGATGAGGGTAAGTTGTCTAAGCATCTGGAGGAGGAAGATGTAAGACTCTTGAGAACATAGAAGAAATCTTATTAGGAAGAGACAGACTCTGCATTTTGCCTTGAGGGATTACAGTTTATGAGCATTTGACATAGTTCAACTACTGAAAAATGACAGCTTTTTTGAAACTGCATGGGTTTTATCAACTGTCACCACTGTCTTGAGTTTCTGTGCTTTTATAAATGTGTAGGATGTTAATTAAAAGTCATAAATAAGGCTAGTGAAAAAAATATTGCAGTGATTTTCACAAATATGAAAACCGGAAATTAAATTATTAAAAAAGTTAGGAAAAGACTGCAAATTTTCCCTAAAAAATATTAAAAGAAAATCATTCTTTATAATTAACAGAAATGCAGAGCACAGATAAAGCCTCTGAAGACGAGACCTTCCTCGGGCATCAAAAGCTCTCTTTAAATACTGTGTACTGATGAATTAAGTAACAAAAAGGGGGTCAGCTGTAGCTTTTCTGTTTTCTTCCACTGAAATGAAGAAGACATCTAAGTAATTGTTTACCACATAGTGTGGGGGTGCTTTGCTCCTTATTTATTCATCCCTGCAAGCCTAGTAACATGACCTGAAAGACCTCAATTTACATAAAAATAAGGCACTACTGTTTTTACACAGGTAGCCCCAGTTGCAACTGTGCAGACAAGAGTTTTAAAACTCATAATCTCTTCTTAGGTGGATTTGGTCAGGGATGACTGGCTAATTGGGGGAAACACATGAAAGCACCTCTAAATCCAATTAGCACTTCAGTGCAATTAAACAGCTTTGCTATTCTGTGGAGACACAGCTTTGATCTTGCACTGAAAAGTGTCCTTTCTTAAAGCTGGTGTTTTGATTTTTTGCTCAGTAATTAGTGCTAATTGTAAAGCCATTCCTGACATGCTATAAACAGAGTATTTTGCTGCATTTGACACAACGACCTTAAATCAGTGTTCTCTTTTGTCTATATTGTACTGGTTTATTATTGGCCTAGCTACTTTGCTCATTATTAAATGCACAATATGTAAAACGTGTTAGTTGGATAAACAAATTACCTACGTTTAAGAGCTTTCATGGATACCTTCACCAGTGTTATTAAAACTTTGATTCCACTGAAACAGAGGAGACAAAATAAAATAAGGTTAAATCATAATTACACTGGAGTGCTCTTTCAAATTTCTTTTCCATTCGGGACTGGAAAAAGACGATTTTTTTACCCATGTCTTGTTTTTTTGTTTTTGTTTTTGTTTTTTGTCTGCTATAAGATGCACATGGAATAATGAACTGAACAAATCACTCTTATTCCCGTTGACCACTTTCCTCCCTAAAATACACTTATGCCTGTGAGTTTACTGACTGAGTTACTGGCTTCTGAAACCAAAGTGCTACCTGTAACATAAAATTTTGATCTCAAATTTAACCTCATTAACACAAGCACATGAACTATTTTATGTGCTAATATTATATTTCATAGGAAAAATATCCCAGCTCCATTTCTTGTTTCATTTTAAGGAATTTCTCACAGATGTAGAACTTTTAAAAAATCACTCTTTTTTTTCAGTTTCAGCTATTGCAAAATAACATTTTGATGAAATGTAAGATACTTCGGAGATTCACAATTTAATTATGCTATAGCTGCAATGTTTAGATTGCAAAACTCATAAGAGATAAATATTTCTGTTTAGAGATGAGACAAACCTTCCAGCCATCCTAAAGCATTTGTGAACATGTCAGTGATTCTGGTTGGGTTTTTGTTTGCATTTAGCTGTCAGAAAACCAACTGGTGGTTTCTTTTCCTTGTCCCTTATAATTCCACAGTTCACAATACAGAAAGCACAACTTCAAAGTGTACCTGAGTCAGAATTCAAAACAAAACTTCTTACACTCTCACACAGTAACTTCACCACTACCTTCCATACAATATTCAACATATTATCTTTCTCAGTTCTCCCTAGTTGGATCTCATTTGTATAAAATGCTTACACACTAAGAATGTGTTTAGTTAGCTATGAAAAACAGTAATTGATCTTCAGAATGGAGTGAGAAATCCAGCTTTGGAGGGATATAAAGCAGCAGCTTCTCTTTTTCCAGTTCACATACGAATATGTAAGAGGAACTGACATACAACAGCAACACAGCATCAAACAAACATTGTACTTGTTTTCTTTCACCTCATTAAATAAAATATATTATTTTTGTCTTTTCTGTTTCAAGATTTGAAAAAATATCAATTAATTCATAATTACACTCACAGAAAGAGCATGTATTAAAAGTCAGGAGGACTGTGAACCCCAACAGCAATTTCATTATTCTTCTCATTTCCACACTGTACTACAGTCCTTTGGCCTGATATTCCTAACGTCCCTGAGACAAATTTCACTCTGCTGTGGTTTTCTCTCCTTGTTATTCTACTGTGATTTCAGTTTTGCGAATCCAAACTTGCATCAACAATTAAAAGAGCTGAGCTGAGCCCAAAATGGCTGAGTTCAGCTTGTTGCTTTGAAATGGCACTAAGCTTCACTCAGCTGTGTGCTACTGGAACTGAGTCAGAGGTGAAAGCATCTCAAAGCAAGACAGGTAATTTTAATGCTGTTCCACTAAGTAATTCGAAACAGACAAAGTTATTGTTTTAGTAACATAGTTAAATACACAAACCTTAGGCAACAGAATTGATATTTTAATGATCTGTTTTCAGGGTAGAAAAAACAATTATAAGATCTGCTAGATTATGAGAAAAATATTTATGTTAGCTCAGAAGCATTTTTTCCATCTACATGTTTTGAACAAGTGACTAAACAGTCAGCTAAATATTTACACTTAAAAAAAAAAGACAAAGCATTTTATATTGAGGTTACTCACAAAAAAGTCAGATCATATTAAGGCCTAATCCTGACTTTCTGACGTCAATGGGACACTTGCCATTGGCCTCGATGGGAAAAGAAGAGCGCCATTAAAATATAATTTTACTTTTAGTCAGTCTTAATTATACAATGATGGAATGATTCATTCAATTGTTTAATTCATAACATTTTAGCATTTATAAACACGATTAAAACAGCTTTGAAATAATAATTAAATTTCAGGGGCATATTTTAAAATAACATTTACCTATTAACTCCTGTAACAAGCATTAGAAATAAACCTAAATGGCACAAACTCAGTTTAGTGTGTCAAAAGGTGCGTCACTGCTAATGACACTGGTATGTTGTATCACTATATTTTACAAAATCAAATGCTTTGATAGAATACTGATGAAGCTGCCAGATATGCCACTGCAGTGCACTCCATCACATTAGGTGGTTTCCACTGCCCCCCATCTTCTTGTCTTTTTAGCATCTTGTAACAGACTTTGGTAGATATTGAGCCTATGGCCAAATTGTAGCCTTAGAAATTCCTTGAGAAAATGAAGAAAAGAAGGAAGCTCTTACTTTTCACAGCATTGCTACCCAGCCCAGGTGCCCACAACAAACAAATGTTTGACAACCGCCAAGCACTTTGCAAAACATCTCTCTGAAATACTCGTCTCAAAATTAGTTAGCTCCACTGACACCCTGAATTGCAAGGTTGGTAAGCAGCCACAAACAATACCTTTGCAACCTCATGACACCAGAAATTAGAGTTCAGAACTCTGTGATCCCCCTCTTGCTGACTGTATAAAAAATGCATTAAAAATAGATAA
>JAWMRA010000090.1:13351883-13363440 GCA_035584735.1 Pseudotriccus pelzelni | reverse complement strand
GCCGTGTAAGAAAGAAAAAAAGAAACACACAAAAATCCTCCAGTATTATCTGAATGAAAGAAAGTACATGATGATTAAGCCTATCAAACACGTTTTTTCTCAAGAACCTTCTTGATAGACAGATAGATCTCTCAATATATAGATGGTGCATAATCCTGGTATGAATGGATGTACTACGCAATCCAGTGCATTAAATTAAATTGATAACTGGCATTTACTCTGGAGTCTACCAAAATCCAACATATCAAGGACTTTTTCCTGGCTCAGTAGCACTGCAAGCTCGTCTAAGGAGACCAATCAAGACTCAAATAGATCTTAGTAACAACAGATTTTCACAGGAAGAGTCAAAAGATCAGTGGTATTCAGCAAAAACTACAAGGTGGTGAAGGGCACAGGAAGATGTGGTCCCTGCAGGGATCTACTGAGGGTTGCCCTAAAGAAGGGGTTACATCAGCTAAATGCCAATGTTATCACAGAGCTGATAGGTACTAACTAGTGATTCGAAATAACTGACCACATACTGTGAAATGCTTCATGCTGAAATACCTACATATTGTAAAAAAACCCCCAAACTACTCAAAAACTATCATAGTATAAAATTGATATTCAATAAATGAGTAATATGTGACTGCCAAGAACCACACACAAGTCACGTGGGTTATATGAAGCCATGTGGGTTATATGAAGCCCTTCAACAGCCGCTTCCTGTATTGCACCAGGACTTTCTAAACTGCTGCGATGCTCCACAAAATCTCAAAAGTCACATATTTTTTAAGTTGCAAAAGTCAGTCTTTCTGGATTGCCAAGTAGGACCCACACTGCAGTTTGCCAATTTTTGCATATCCCAAAATTGATGATGAGGCAAGCCATAGACTCAGAAGAAATACAGAAAGTGGTTTAAAGGTGAGGCTTTTATCTGTGGAAACAATCTTTGGTTCCTTTATTAAAAATCTGGCTGGAAGTCAGTCATCTATCCTACTTACATGGACTATCAGTTTAGCAAGCCCACTCTTAAAATGCAACATCCACTCCCTAAACACTGAACGGTGTTTCTTCAACAATTATTTCACAGTAAAATACAGAAGGCAGTTTATCATATATTTACTTAAAAAGGATAAGAAAAATTAGAAAAAGGTGATTTTTGGTATCTAAACATAGCTGGGGGAAAAGAAAGAAAAGGTCCCCAAAAACCATCAGAGTACATATTTCTGCCAGAAAGAAAAGGGAAGGTACTGCATCATAAGCATCTATGACTGTGTTGTAATGTCCTGCCATGTACAGCACCACTCCACAGTTATAGCCCAGACATGTTTCAGGAGCACACAAACACACTTCCGTTTTTTATCTAACAACTTCCTCATGAAAAAAAAACTTGTCCATGTATAAAAACAAATGCACTGTACCATGGACCACTCCTGAATAACTAAGGAATGTCCTGCACCACATTATTAACATTCACAATAGGAAAATATGATGGAAACATGAGGGAATAAAGAAACTCTCCACCTTCCTCATATTCCACATTCCTTCCTACACTTACTCAGAAGCAATGGAAAATATTTTAGAAAGTAAATAAGAGTTTAAAATCTGTTTTGCCATATTTTAAGTCCTACTATTTGGTATTCATTCATCTTTTAGTACTTGTGGCAATAGGTAGGCGGTGAACTGTGAATGCTGCCCTAGCTAGAGATTAAAGAATTTCAGTGTGTTTGGACTGTTAGTATGATCCATGTTTTGATAAGCATTTTTATTTTCCTACGCATTCCATACATTTACAGTAGTTTTATTTAACCAAGAGCACCAGAAATGAAATGTTGCATTTGCACTTCTAAATTGGGTCTCTGATTTCTAGGCAAATGGTGCCTAATACAAATCACAGGTATAAAAATTTATAAAATATGACACTTGTCATGTTTCAACTTAAAAATGTAAAAAAAAAGTTATGTTTTTGCTAAGTCATATACTTGTTTAAATGTATTTCTAGTGATAGAGGATACAACATTGTTTAATTATACATATAGATTTGTCTCACATCTTTAACTCTCTCTTAGTGTTTTTAAACACTCACCTTGCTACCAAGCTGCAAACAGCCAAATCTCTACCTAAGAGGAAGCAAAACCTTGTTTTCAGCAAGGGTTGGGCATCATTTTTGAACCCTTACGGATGCCTAACACCAGAACCATATGGTAGTACCTCATCTTCAGAACTTTCATTCCAAGGCCCTGTAAAAGTAGGATGGCAATAACTTTATGCTGCTCTGTCTCTGCCAACATCCTGAAGCTTTTAAAGCACGAGTATTCCTTTGTCAGAGCTGCCCTGGCTTAAAAGCAGCTATTTCTTATCCAACAGCCCTGGTGAGAACTAGTGCCCGACTCACAGCACATGTCTCAACGAGGTTCTCCCTTTCATAAGAACCCAGCACTCTTGCAGTCTGTCGTACTTTACACACCAGCCACTCTAACCTCATAAATACTTACAGAATCAGAGAATCACAGAGTATCTCAGGTTGGAAGGGACCCACAAGGATTGTTGAGTCCAACTCCCTGCTCCTCACAGGGTTACCTACAACTAAACCATATGACTGTGTCATCGAGATGCTCCTTGAACTCTGACAGGCTCAGTGCTGTGCGGAGCCTGTTCCAGTGAAGAACCTTTTCCTAACGTCCAATCTGAATTTCTGACACAGCTTCATTCTCTTTCTTCATGTCCTATTGCGGGTCACCAAAGAGAGGAAAATAAGCACCTCCCCAGACAATGCCCCCTCTGAGGAAGTTGTAGACTGCGATAGGGTCACCCTCACGCTTCTCTTCTCCAACCTAGTGACCTCAGTTGCTCCTCATAAGTCTGGCTCTTGAGATCTTTCACTATCTTGGTCACCCTTCTCTGAACACACTCTAATAGCTGCACCCAAAACTTCTCCCAATACTTGAGGCAGCTCCCCATTAGAGACTTTATGAGATGATACACACACAGAGACACACATGCATATATAAATATATACATCCATACATGATCAATAAGAATGATCCCTACGTAAAGGGAGTCATTCAAGGAGACAATTGCCATGCCTGGAAGAAGTGCCTGATCATGCATTCCCATCTCACGTCTGTCATAGGTAATACAATCAGCTGGCACAGGAGAATGTCCAGCTGATTCAGAAGCATATTCAGCGACTACCCACTAGGCCCATTTCCTCTTCTTTAAATAGCTCCTGCTTGACCCATCCTTACGCATGGCTAAGCAAACCTTATTTCTTGACTTTTGGAATTTCTTTCTGCTTCAGTCAGCTGGATCTGGATTGCCTGAGCACAAGCTGTGAACTCTTCGTTCCAACACTCGGCCTCACATCCCTCTATTCCCAGGATGATTATCCAGTCTTATGGTCCTCCCTCTACTGGTTTTGATCCTTCTTTAGTTCATCCTTGTCTTCTTAGTTTGGACCTTCCTTTTTGTCACTCACAAGTTTTCCTTTTTTTTTCCAGATCATATTCCTTGAACTCTTTCCTGTTTTCTTTCCCTTCAGTATAGTTTTGGCTGTTCAGCTTTAGAAATGGATTTTTCTTTGTCAGCAAAAGGGTTATTGCCAGCAAAGAATAGACAAATGCTCTACTTTCAGTTACAATGCCCAGCCCTAGCCAAAACCATCAGTGGGGAGAGCAGGCAAGGCAGAATGAGTTCTGCAATGAAGCACTACCTGTAATTTGTTCTTTGTTCTGTGGCCATGGTAGGTCTGGTCATCTCAGGGAGCAAGTGGGGATGTAAGCCTCAGACTAATAAGGCTTCAGATTTTTCACCCCTGCAAATTCTACAAACTCGTATAGCCATAATGCGCCAGAGATTTATAACTTAGATTAACTGAGTGGATTTCCCAGAGGAAGGCAGTGTCTGGTACATTCTTTAAAGTCAAGTTCCCGAAGTCTGTGGGTGCCACACTGTTTCAGGCAAAAAAGTCTATACAACATTTAACATGGGGAAAACAATACTTTTTTTCTTGTAATACAGAATAAATAACCATTTTGACTGACACAAAAGGATTAGTCTGCCATGAATACTAAACACGGCAAAATTTCAATTATAAAGCTACTGCTTCGTAAAATATTATATGAAGCCATTGCTTTATGAATGCTAAAATAATGTAGTAACAGAGGATGTTACCACTCCTACCTACAAAGAAACTTTCATCTAATTTTTCTGAGTGTAAAATTTAATAAACATTGTAATGACTATCCATCTTTTGGTTTTATTTTATTTTTAATTGTATTGCTTTGTATAGGGTAAAGTGTGAACACTGACCTTGCAGTACCTCGCAACAGCTTCCTAATGCATGAAAGGAACTCCCTAGAAGTAACAAAAACTGTAACAAAATAACGACAAAAGCCTGCTGTATCCAAACTACAGATTACAAAGGAATGTATTACCTGAAACTTCTCTTTCAGGTTCAAAACAGTGTTAATAAAACTTCAGGGCATGATCCTAGGCTCATTTATTTTCCTATGACACATGCCAGAAGGAATATTACAGGAGACTGCGCTTTTCAGCTGCTGAGTTTTCTTTTTAACACAAAAGAAGCTTAACTGAGCAGTCCCTTAAAATTTTTGTAATAATGTAAATAAAATGTAACATAAAGCAACAGTTTCATCTTTTGATGGCTGGCTACAGCTCACATACACAATATAAACAAGTTTACTTTCACAGTCATTCTGTCTATTTGGTAAGTAATTCTCAACCTCTTTGAGATTTAAGCTTGTGCAAGACACTGACAATTATGAAAACAAGAAAGCAATGACGTTTAAAATGCACAAATTTGTGTGTGCATTTCCTTTAATGCACAACAACTGCAGAGTCATTGCTCAGCCATGCCGTAGTCTGACAATGCTCTACGGCAAGTTTGTCAAGCTGCACTTGCAAGCAAAAGAGAGAAATTTATCTGAACTTTCAATTTGAAGTTGTTTTTAAGACAAAGTAAGAATTAGAATTCATATTCCCTTTTCAAATATGACGTGTTTCTGTGTTTTATTTGGCTTATGGTCTGCTTAAAGAAAGCAGAATATGATGACAACATTAATTTTATGTAATTTGATATCCACTTGAGATACAATAATACAAAGATCTCACAGAGGTATCATTAGTTAAAAAGCAGACTTGTTCTTTATGTTTTTGTAAACATATGTTTGACTTCACAGCAATAAAGCGCCCTGATTCACATTTAAAGCTACAGAAACATTGCTATGAATATGTTCTGATGAAATGATAAATTTATTAACAGAAATCCAAAGTTCAGAGAAATATTTACTGTATATATTTCCACAACAGAAGGTCTTTTGAAATTACTAGGTTCCACCCACCTCAGTTTACTCAAGATTTCCAGCCAACTCATGGACTGCAGACAACATTTCTATAAGCTGATCTTAATTACCATATGTACTGATTATAATGTCATTCAGAAATAGACTAAAATCCATCTTCCTATCATATTTAACAGATTTCTAGAAAACAGCCTAGATGTACAGAACAGGTGATGAATTATGCTAATGCCTCGCACAGGCTTCCAGTTAAAGTTCTGTCACATGTCAATACATAATGTCTTCACTTTCTATCTGAATCATGCATAAATTATTAGATGTGTAATTTGTGGAGGTTAGCTTTTAAATAATAAGCACCTAGAACAACATGAGATATAGTAACAAGCAGTATTAATGTGAGAAGGATGGATTTTAAAACTCCCCAAAAGAACTACTAGCTTCTGACCTAATCATTAAGCTGTCAGGCATACAGGAGCATGTATTTTCCAAGAACTACCTCCATCTTGAGGTTAACATTCTTTAGATTCACTAAAAATCTTTCCATCTTCCTTGCATAACAATTTTCTCCCTGTTTCTGATGTAAAGAGATTGATGCACACAAAACCAGGACTGGAGTTAAGCTGTACTGAAGTTCCACACCCAAAAGGGAATTCTGCAAAAATTGAGTAACATCATCACATAGAAGTCCCATTATTGCTAAAGCATCTGCCATTTTTGAATATAGATATCCCTTGAAATTACTGAGACCATACACACTTTCCTCATTGTAAGCATATCATGGAAAAGAAAATTAAGGTTTACAAAAAATCTTACAACATTAAATTTTAGTGAGAAAGAATCAAAAAGGAGACAAACTGAAATAATCCAAACAAAAGGACTACTGCTATAGCTTACTATCACAGACTTAGCCTTAGGACATGTAAGAATTTGTCTTGAATTCAGTCGTTCACATATCATGGGATTAGGTCAACTGAGAGTTCTCTATTTGAAACTCAAATCTTGGTTAATTAACACACAATAAAAAGGTCATGTTAACATTTGTGCCTCATCTGGCCTAGTTAGCACGCATCTCTTGCAAAACAGGTTATACATGCAGCAATTGCAATCATATGAAACTACTGCAGTTTTACAGAACAAGATGCTGGGAAAGAAGCACTAGGATGCTAACACATTAAAAAATTAAAGCAACATGTCCTACTTCAGTTTAGGTCCATATTCATTACAGACTGTTCTGTCACAGAAACAGTCCCAGTCAAAGCAATATGTGGTAAGCACTGGTAAATTAATCTTAAATATTCAGTGTGATATACTGAAGATCATACAACTACTGTTAGATTTTTTGTGAGACAATAAATGACAGTATTTAAGACATAGAGGGTTTAAATCAGGACATGAAGAGTTATAACTTCTCTCTCATCATATTGCCCTTCCTCCTTCATCCTAGAAAGATAATCAACCATGGAACTAGAACAAATTAACTTTATTATGGAACCAGAACAAATGAACATGAAGAATATTACAACTCACTGTGTCATTACAGCAGAGGTACAAACCAATTCCTTCCCAAGAAGTTTTGCAAATGTCAGGTTTCTTGTTAACCACATGGACAATTTTAAATCAAAAGTGTCAAAAAGGAAATGACTAAAAAATAAACCACTGACTTCCAGTTGCACCTGCAACTAGGTCTATCCATGTGAAACAGGTTTATCACAAATTCTTGCAATAGAATAAAGATGACTGATAAACTTCAGTGACCAAACTAATTCAAAAAAGATGTTTCGGTCTTGTGATCATATTTCTGTTTTTGAAAGATTGCTACACACCTCTGTAGGTGACGTGTAAGGGTGCTTAGGGACGATGAGCCATTTACTTTTGGCATCAGGCTGCAGTGGCACATTGCCAGCTGTCTCAAGAGAAAACTAAAAATCCAGTACATGGGGTACAGATGGTATAGCTATTCTTATTTTATCCTAGAGAACAGTCTGACTCCTCTGAAGTCATGTCATTCCTTGACAAGTTTGAGACTGTCCTAGCAAGCATCACAGTTTGGTCCCCAGTGCTTTTTCCCCTTTTTACATTACCAATAACATCTTAATGTAGTAAACAGCACTACTTAGCATGTTACATTTTTACTGACAAACTATCAACTTTTTCAGGTTTATAGACAATCAACTGGTATGATACACTATGTTTTGCTTCAAAAAAGTACTGCTAGCAAGGTTAGAGCGAAAAGTTATTTCTGCAGCTAATAAGGTATTACTGAAAAACCTACATTGCATGCACCCACCGGTCATATTTCCAGAGAAGATGACCTGAACAAAATGAACTGCTACCTTACTGAAGATAAGTATGGGCAGCCTGTATCATCACAACTTATACCACTGACAGCAATGATTTCTGCAGTATGTGTAAAGCTACTGGTAGAAGCTGGTCAAATATATACATCAAAATGCAAAACAACTTTATGCAAAATCTACCAGAATTGAAACAGACAGGATGTTCCCTACAGAATTTCTAGATATGCTTTTAAAATAGCTGCTGGTGCCAACCAGCTAACTTGTGTACAACTAACTTGTTTATTGTACTTTTTTGCTGATAAGTTGCTTATTCAAGTATTTGTCTTGCTTTCTAGTTCTTTCAGCAGAGTCTCATAATCTTTCCCCACAGCAAGAAACCAACATAAGGAGTATTCATGAAAATTATTTTGATATTTCCCAGTATATCCTACAGGATAAAATAAAAAATAATCTCTCAAATGGAGGAATATAAGCAGCAACTTAAACAGACAACCAGAATAAAATGAAATGACGGGTGGGACGGGCAGTTTTCTTGGTCAGACATGATACATAAGGACAAAAAGGGGAATTGTAGCTCGCCTAAGAAAGCATGGGTAGAGGCAGATTAGGTAGTTATGTATGTATGCATGTGCACATAGGACAAAATAGCCAAGGACAGAGCTGTACAAACAAGCCTCAAGATGCTACCAAAATAAAGCCATGGGGTGACTGCAGTCAGTGTGCATGTTCCCTTGGGTAGGAGAAGAAAGGATTACCTAAGCCCATACATATTTTTATTCTAACAATGTTGTTATTTGTAAAGGATGATGTTATCTTGACAATTTTGCAAAGCTGTATTCCAGTTATGACTGTTACAATAAAATATATATATATATATATATATATAAAATTATTAACAAAGTATACACACAGGAAATATTTGGCAAGATCTGCATTGGAAACTATCACTCATTGAAAATATTCTCCACTAAATTCAAGACATCTTACCACAGTCATCTATGTTTTTATCTTTGGTTATTAACTCCTTCAGTTCCCTTGTACCTCAGATTATATCATTATTTGAAAACATGCAAGTCAGTAATTGTTCCATTTCACACATCATGTTTCTCTGCTTTCTGACCTAAGTTTCTATTACTTGCCCAGTGTTTGGACTGCATTTTATATTAACAACATTTATAACATAAAAAAAGTCACAAGGAAACAAATCATCTGGAGCTCTGAACATAACTTGTTCAGATATACTTATTTTAAGGTCATTAACAAACACCACTAATAAATAAAGAAGCACCACACAGAACTAATAATATTCTTACATGTGGTAAATACAAGCCTTTACTTTCAGATTTTAGTTAAATTGCATTTCAACCTATTTCTGTTCATAGCAGCTGCTACTTCAATATTTTCCTGAACAGGGATGCTCTCCTGAACTTTGCAGTAAACAAAAGTAGGACTGATGATGTTGGTTTGGGAAATCAGTGCATGAAGACATTTAGCTTTAACTTTTTTTTTCCAACTGCTAGAAAGTCCTGAAAACAGCTTGTTTTCTTCAATGCCAGATAAATTGCTACCTCCATATAAATCATTTATTTCTAAGAAAAATGTTTCCTACAGTACTAGAAATCGGTCTTTTTCCTTGCTAGTTCAACAAACACTTTTCTACTTCTCTAAGTCACAAGGCAGAAATCTGCTGAAGAATCACTGCATGTCTGTAAAACCGTTCCATTCATGGAAGTATCTCATCACAATTACCAGACTGCTTATTTGATAAAAATAAGCATAATCCCATTTTTCAATTTAATACATCTGTATTTCCCATAGACTATGAGATATTAAAGTGCTGAAATCAAAACACTGTTGTCCAGTTAAGTCACAATTCCATTTTAAAGCTTTATTTAGGCTTTACCCTAACATATGCTGTGAAAGCTGATTGTAAAAAAAAGGCCCATCAATGACAAAATAAAAATGCTTCATAAAACCTTTTAGACACTTGAAATAAAGAAGTCAGAAAAATGTTTCATACTCAACTAATTCTATCCTTTTGTATCTTCTCTTCCAGTCTTCATGTAAACCAGAAACATAAACCAGAAACATTCCTTAAAAACCCATTATGATTCCAACCTATAGAAGACTTGACTCATTATGTGCTAGCCCTGAGAGATGATACTGAACTGTTTCAGTACATATGATGAAGGTCACACTGCTTCTTTGCACATGATCCATGATATAGTACCGCTCATGAAGGTGCAGGATAGCTCTACAATTCTTCTGGTTTGCCTACCTGGGAAAGCTATAGCAAAATAATTGAAGGTATGAATTTAGTAATTGTACTTTATACTTCATTAACTCCTTGAGTAGACAATTATCCTGGATCTCCAAGTATGCATAACCAGTCTTGTCCCACACACAGAGAACACAAAGCATTTAAAGCTCCTTGAATAGCACATGAAAAGTACTGGTAACACCA
Organism: Pseudotriccus pelzelni; assembly: GCA_035584735.1. Lineage (NCBI taxonomy): Eukaryota > Metazoa > Chordata > Aves > Passeriformes > Tyrannidae > Pseudotriccus > Pseudotriccus pelzelni. Next base: position 13,353,376 of record JAWMRA010000090.1, on the reverse strand, counting down.
CAGGACATATTCTTTCTATTATGTAAGTTACAAGAGATATATATAACAGAAACATCAACCATTTACTGCCTTTCTTTCTGCTTGGAAGAAGTAGAATAAAAGGAAAAGTGATAGCTGTCAATTTTGGAATCTGCTGTTCCTATCAGGTAACAAGACTGCAAAGACAATTCAAAAGCAGAGAAGTAAGGTGAATCATAGAATGTTTTGAACATCTCCAGGGATGGTGCATCCACAACCTCTTTGGGCAACCTATTTCAGTGTCTCAGCACCCATACGGTAAAGAATTTCTTCCCAATATCTGATCTTAAACCTACTCTCTTTCAGATTAAGGACATTCCCCCTTGCCCTGTCACTACATGACCTTGCAAAAATTCACTGTATCTCTCTTGTAGCCCCCTTTAGGTGCTGAAAGGCTTGCATAAGGTCAAAAGGATACATAAGGATGAACAACCCTAACTCTCTCAGTCTCTTTCCATAGAAGAAGTGGTGTTCAAACTGATCATCTTCATGGTCTTTTCTATATTTACTCCAACAGACCCCCATCCTTCTCAGTTTGGGGGTCTTGGAGCTGGATGCAGCACTCCAGGTGGGATCTCACAGGAGTGGATTAGAGAGGCAGAATCACCTAACTGCTGCCCACACTGCTTTGGATGCAGCCCAGTTGGGCTGCAACGACACGTTGTCAGCTAATGTCGAGCTTCTTGTCAATCCACACCCTCAAGTCCTCCTCCCCAAGGCCACTCTCAATCCACATTCCCTGCCCAGCCTGTATTTGTGCTTAGGATTGGCCAACCCAGGTGCAGGACCTCGCACGTGGCCTTACTGAACTTCATGAGGTTCACACAGGTCCTCTCTCAGGCCTGTCCAGGTCCCTGTGGATGACATCCCTTCCCTACAGCCTGTCAACTGCAACATTCTCAATCTCTGCCTTTATTTCTCCACAGGACTTGATCCCTCACTCCCTCCGACCTATTCTGGTACATAAAGCCAAAGCTCTCTCAACAGAGAGAGCAAACTGAACCTTACCTTATTTTTCACAAATTCCCGAGTAGACAGTTATGCATCTCAAAAGATGCATAAATTGTCCTTCCTACCAGAGGCAATAAAAGAGAAATGTAGGAAATGGAATCACCTATATGAAGAGAACTTGAGCTTCTAGGAGTCAAACATGCAGCAACAGTGGGCAGAAACAAGCAACCTGATTAAAAAATACCCAGAATAAAAGAGCAGAAACTGAGAAAAATGTTCTACTTTGCACAGGCAATCATGAAATCATGGCAGACAGGCTTGTATTTTTATTCCAAGGCAGAGGGACTTAAGAACTGTGCTACTACTGCAATGGAGCCCCTGGTGGTCTAGTGGTTAGATCGCAGGACCTTCACCGCTGAGGCCTGGGTCCAATTCCAGCCAGGGATACTCCCCGGGCAGGTGGAGCTCGTTAGCCCTGTAAGGCAATCCACCTACATTCTAAGGACCTCGCTGCCACCGTCCAA
>JAWMRA010000090.1:13325828-13347790 GCA_035584735.1 Pseudotriccus pelzelni | reverse complement strand
CTTACGGTCCTACATACCAGGTTCAGAGCCCTTTACTCAGTGCAGATGGTCAATTGCTTCTCACTGATAAAGTTTCCTACTCATAGAATCATACTCTAAAATCCATACTGCTATTTCTCCTTTCCTGAGATAAAATTATCTGTGCTTTAATCCATGAGCACTTTCCATCCCAGGAATCCCCTATTTTGGAGCTTCTTCAAGCATCTCACCTCCGAGCTGACCCTCTCCCTATGTCACAGCCCACATTCCCCCGGCTGAAACTACATCCTAACTCCATGTGAGCCAGTCAAACTGTGGAGTGATCAAACCCTTGGACCACTCTTCTCCTTCTTTATTCCCAAGGAACATCAGCACCAATTACTAGCTCCTAGGTGAGCCTGCTGCCTTGCTTGGGCCCTCAGAAAAGGTGGTTTGGCTGTGAACTTTGCAAGAGATTGGAAATACTTGTACTGCACTCACGAAAATGCTAGGAAAGTGAGAAGAGGCCAGGTTAGGTAAGAGGGCACTTAGAGAAGCATCCCTCATACAATATGACTGAAATTCAGCAACACACAGGCAAAATTTGCAACGGCCAAAGTTAACACTTGAATTTTCCCTTTTTTCCTCCAAACATTATGAAACTTAACAATGAAGGCCACTGTCTCCAAAAGAGGTCAAGGTTGCCTCGAGACCATGAACATAGTTGAAAGCTACCATAAACTCTGTATTCAGTGTAGCAGAATTTGAAAATGCTTTACATAATCAATTACAACTTTAAAAAGAAGAGAGAAAACATTTTCTGAGTTCTGAAGCACATCAAGGTTCCAGCTGACAGCAAAAAATTCAAGGATTTTTTTTCCCTACACCGTAGCTGCACATGTTATTGCTGTGACTGATTGGTTTTATTTTGAATTCTTTTGCTTTTATTCCCATACATCTAAAGCTGCTTTTATTCCCTATGTGATATCATCAAATCTTTAAGATTTAAAGTCTATGTCAGCAAAAAAAAACGAACAAGGCTTTCCATCTTTCACAATCTGATGTGCACCAACCCTAATTCAACAAAAGACCTGTCAGTAGCTCCATTATCAAGTACAGTAATAAGCTTAACTTCTGTGTGCAGTTCTAAGCCACTTCCCATAGGAACTACATAAATGCTTCTTTGTTAAATCCTGATTCAAGATTATGGACTTTTTATGTGCAAACTGCGAGGTGCTTCAAAATCTCTAGTACTGGTATCTTTGGTAATCAAATGAGTGACAATACACGAAGTTGCAACTATGATGATTAGAGAATCATGACCATCTTACATGAGGAACGGAGCAGAGATATGCGGATAGGCAATTTCACCCATCTAAAGAAAAAGCTATGTGTACATATGCTAAAATAGTATTACACAGCTTCTGTATGTTATCTGAACCAATCCATGTTTCCACAAGATCCATAATAAATCTCAAAGAACTGCGTAACTGGGTTCTTGTGGGATGGGTTGTATCTACAGTCCCCACAGCTTTCAGAATCACCTTTAATTTTTGTTTGTTAAAATACCACAGTATGGCTAGATACTTCCATGAAATTCAGGCACTTTGTGAACGTGTGGTTTTGTGTCTGCACATTTCGTATATATGTCCTCAAAACTGTTTACATTCAAATATTGTTACTTCTTTGGCACTAGCAGCAATATTTACAATTGCATGAACAGAGTTAAATGTAAGAGGGCCCACCTAATTTATACAGTCCATTTCCTTTCCATTAGAGACTTTCCTCTTCCCAAAATCAAATTAAACGGTATTATGCATTAGCAGAAAGTAATCAAATTGTACTTTATTTTACCAGAAAGACTACATTGTTGACCTTTTTATTTTGATTAAAAAATAACAGGAATGCAAATTCCCCAGTAATTTATTTGACTTATGAAATGTTCAACTGTATTGGAAATCAAATATGTAAAAAATTATTTAAAACTCTGTTAAATCTTCTTTCTCTTCCCTTACAGCCATCCGTGTAAGAAGTGTGCTATGTCTGTACTCTAAAGGCAAGATTTCAATTATGACTATATAAGACAGAAATATAATCCCAGGTATTTTTCCTGTGAGCATCTTTGTACCTGCATGTGCGGTTATAGATAAGCACATACACATGCAAACACATGGCTGGTGGCATATCCTTCTACATAAGATCACAAAAAGATTTTCTGCAGATACAAAGCCACTGTATATTCAGTCTCTTTTACAAAACCTCGCTGGTCATAAATCATAGCTTATAAGAAAATATGGATTGCAGGAGGAATAGAGACTCGTTGAATTAGGTTTTTATTCAGTTTGCAGTTTCTATTAAAGTGTACTTGTATATTTATAGATTAAAGGACAAAATAGATTTCTTCTTTCCTTTTTTTAACAATTACATTTGATCAGAATGGTTTCTTAATCCTCCTCCCTTAACTGTATGACAAGAACACAGCATAGGAGAGAAAACAAGTTCTGTTCATATAAAATTTTTGAACTAAATCTAGGGAAAATAAAGAATTGATTTGTCCCTAAACTACAAAAGAGAAGCAAAAGAGATAATTTAAGTAGCCGAAGTAAAATCTGTGAGTATAATATTTTCTTTCACTGACATGTACAAGCATCACTTCAGGGATTTACAGGTAAAAAATGGATACTTCAAGATTTTAATCATGTAAGCACTGGTTCATAGCTACCAAAAGTATCCCCTAAATAAAGAAGATATTTTTCACTCAAACTTCCATATCAACATGTTTTCCCACTTTCTTAGCATATACAAGGAACAGTCCCAAGTGGGCACAGAAAGAACAAAGTCTTCCACTGAGTCATTAGAGAGCCTCAAAGAACTACTCATACATGCCAGTGTCACCAAATTTAACACAAGACACACCAGCTACCATCACTCTGACTGATGAATGGGATGCAACTAAAACGCACAAATCAAAGAAAAGGGACTGAAATTTTAAGTATGTTACTGAGCTAGTTTTCCTGAAAAACATGGCTCCAAATACCTTTCCCTTTTTAGTATCATCATTCCACCTGGCCATCTGAGATACCCAAAAACCTGAAGGTTACCATGTTTCCACTCAGAAGTTCTGTGTTCCTCTATATGACTGAGTTCCTAAAACGTAGGTACAGTAGGGAAACTTTAGGACATCAGTAGTTATGAACACAAGAGTCAGGAAATAACTTCCAAACTCGTACATTGCTTTTGTACCTCCTTAACAGCAATCAAGAAAAACTGGTACACCATGTCAGAAAACAAAGTTTTATGATGGTGGAAGGAGCCAATCTATGCTTCTAGAGATATAAACAGCAGGGAATCAGATGAAGTTAGAGGAGCATAGGAGATGTACAATACATATAATCTGGGATTTGCTGCACCGGACTAGCAACTGGTTACAGTTAACTATGCTACGTGTCCTGTTACTAGGCAGCACCTGTTAAATACTGTGATCTCCTTATTTACATTTTTCATAACAGAGAGGATATGAGCAGAGATGGCAGGTTAGGATGTTAGAGACCTTTCAGCTCTATTGCTGCTCAAATATAAGAAGTTTTCTTTGTTGTGCTCACTTTCAAAACAAAATGAAAGTTAAAGAAATTGTGCTTTATCAACATGAAAATATATCAATATCCAAATAGCCAAAAAAATCCTTTACTTATTTTCCCCAATATCCCCATTGGTTTACAACAAAGCTATAGGCAACAGTGTCACTGACTTTTAACAACATTTCAATGTCAATCACAAAAAGAAAACAAATGTAATTAATTCACAAGGCATTAGGTTTTTTCTATGAATAAAAAGTTAATAAGTTAAAATGCAATGGTAAAAAAAGGGCTTGTGGCCTAAGGAAAAAATTCAATGTGACAAATATGCAGTATAAAAAGTTCCTGAGAGGAAAAGCCACTGGCTGGCTAAACAAGAAACAGAAAGTTATTTTTGAGTGTTTGTTAACATTTGTTAATTATCAATTTTTTTAAAGTTTCATGTCCATTTCAAATGCAAAACTAACACATTTCTCCTTCACACAAATACACTACTGTGGTGAGATCTGAGTTGTGTTGGGGGTTATTAAAAGGATGGAGCTGATTCACAAGCTCACCAAAAGATGTAACAAGGTCAATGACCACAGTGTGGCATGTGAGATTTAGGTTGGTCATCAGGAAAAAAAAGAAAAAAAAGTCTTTAGCAGTGTAAATGCAGCACTGATATACTGCCCAGAGACATGGTGAAATCTCTAACCCTGGAGGTCTTCAAGAAATACTCAGGACCAACTAAAGTCCACAGTAGACCTGATCCAGAGCTGGTGACAGCCCCACCCTGGGTGCACGCTGGACTGAATGACTCACAGAGGTCTCGTTCAATCTTTGACAAACTCTTACAAACCATAAACAATGATGAACAACTCTGATTTCATTCTTAACATTTCTGCTTACTGGCTGCTCACTAAAGTTCAGAAGACTAATTTTTAAAAAAGGAAGTAGCTACCCAAGGGTAGTTTCTTTGTGTGTGAGTGAGGAGCCAACCTAAAGATACTTGACAGATACCTGAACTGAGAAAATACTTTCATTTAAGCTGCATTAACTCTCACACTTGTAAAAGAAGATGCATGAGCCAATTATTTAAGAGAATGCACATTTTTAAACATAAATTTGAGGCCGGAACGTACATGCTTTCATGCTTCAAATTAAAAAGACTTACGCAAAACACAACCTATAATTTCAGTGCTTTCAAATTTTGGTAGTAAGAAAAAACTCTTTTACATTTCGCCTTTATTCTAATATACACACATATAGCAGAAGTACCACATTCGTAAAGCTCCTGAGTTACTAATAAGTAATGTAGTGGAATCATGTATACAATAAATTCTATTAAAAAGTTTAAAAAACTCCAACAAAACACTGACCTGGACACTGCCACCTTCTTCCTACCCCCTCCCCCCCAAAAGTATGACTGTTTTCAGACTCCTGAAAAGTAAAACAGGATAATTTTACCTAGATTTTAGATATAGATTTATTTATTTTTAATAATTTAAATATTCCCATATTTGGAATATTTTTAAATGTATCTGAACAGGTTGACATCATGGAAAATATTTCATGTATCTATTACCAAAAAAACAAAAAATGAACAGAAGAACCCAGACTGTGTATTTTTAAAAATTTCATATATATAAAATTTGCTTTGTTACACTATTCAAGAATTCCCCTTAACCATTTTTATTCTTTTCACTTTGTACTAACAATCTTGTATATATTTTTGGACATACTTTACTATGCTTCTGTACTAGGCATCTTGCAATTAGAAGGACTGTGGTTTAGTATGTATAGCTAAAAATTAAGGGGTGATGGCACCAAGCCAAAGAGAACTGCAAATAAAGAAATCTTGTTGTCTGAGTGTTCTGGAAAGACACTTGACATTTCAAAAGCTAAAATGATCCCACTTGACTTATGAGAAAGTAAAATACATAATTTAGGAGCTAATTTTTTACAGAAAACTCTTGAAATATTTGAAATTGACCAAAACAAAATTTTAATCTCAATTTACTAATTTTTGAAAGCACAATGATTACTGGATTATTTATGAAGTGAATCACATCCCCTCAATCAGTAGCAGAACAGTTTCTACAGTCTGGTGTGCTATGGTGCAGAAAGAGTTTACAGCTTACAAATACAACATGAACTTCTTGTATAATTCATTACAGATGTAAAAAATCAAATGCTTTTGTCACAGCAAAGCTAACCCAGAATCACAATTAAAGGAATACAGAGGGGAAGTACTACTCATTCCATTTCACTATAATTAAATATATTTTGGATGCATCCTCTGTTCCTAGACAAGTTGATAAAAACCCATGCTTTGAATTTTTTTATATTTTTCTCGACTCATAGTACGTTTCAAACTAACACGAATTAAAAATTATAGAGTCTCTACTGCTTGAAATTTAAATAGTGGGGCACAGATGCTTAAACACAATAGATCTATTAATGTATATTTGTAATGAGACCTAGGTAATATGTCAAAAGGCACAGAGATAATAGAGGTAGAATTTGTTTTCCTGTTCTCCTTTCAATTAATTGTTAAAAACATTCAACCACTTTTGACCTATTTTGTTAAATACTTCAAATTTTTATTAAAAAAGAAGGCTCAAAACAAATAATCATCATATTGCTGTGATATTAGCAATTTAAGTTCATTTGTATTCTAATGAGCTACATCAATATTAGTATTTTTTCATCCAGTTAAAGAAAAACCTCATTTCTAGATATTCAATCCCATAGTACAACCTTGGAGACTACAGCAATCATTAGAAAACTTTTTTCTTAAACTTAGGCATTCAAAACAATCTATACAATTTTTAAAGGCAGGCAGTCAAATTATGGTCAAAATGAGACTTTTCTTGAGTAATTTGAGTATTACTGGAATTCAACGAAAACCCAAGAGAAACTACAAAATAGAATACTGAAAGGCAAACCTTCCACCAAAAAATAAATGTTTTTAAAGACTTAACATAGTTTTAGCAATTATAATAAAACAACTCTATTGCTTGTTAAGAATTTTAAACAAGTTTTCATATTTAATTACTCAGAATGGGTATCTCCCTTTTGGATGCTGTTTGAAGAAAACGTTAATTTTTATTAAGGCAACACTGTAGAAATATAATAACTTTAAAATGTAATTTGTTAAAATATGTTTTATAGTGCAGTAAAAAGGGGGATCATAAAACTGGCTCCTAGAATTTAGAAGAAATAAAACGCAACAGCAAGCTAGCGAGTCACTTTAAAATATGATGCAACCCGTTACTTGTATGATTACATATTTCAACAAGACTTTGGTATCTGATTAAGCGGAAAAAGAATACAGTAAATTCCTTTTTTTTCCTTTTTAAGTTCTCTCTCACTTCAGACAAATAAAAATGCTGCTTTAAAATTCAGAATTACGTAAAGAAACCCTAAATAATCCCTTCTGAGACTAATACTAGGTTTATAAGAATAATTTTAAATATAGCAAATGTATGGATTTTTTGAAGTACATTGCTAATTGCTACTTAACAAATAAAGTGGCTTAGAGGAAAATTTAAAACAAATTCAGAAGTCCAAAGAATTAAATATAAAACTGGACTGTAGTAACAGTGTGTTAATGTGAGTCACTATTGGCTTATATCAGAAAATACTAAATGTTTTAAATGTTTACCTTAAATTATTCTATCCAAGTCAGAAATAAATTCATGTTAAATAGAGTTTCACAGTTGTTTTTGTTAAGTAAATCTACCTCTAACTGCAAATAAAATGTTCTGTTAGGAATGGTATTCTTCATTGCAGCGTGACATTAACAGATACTGATTGAAATGAAAGATAAGAATATAAAATGACAATGAATCTTGGTGGTAGTATTGGGTGGGGGGAGTATCAAAGTAAAAAACCAAATTACACTGACCCTAATGTTCACACTATGATCTAATTACACAGTTTACCTCTAATAATTTATTTGGCCATTAAATCATTTTAGAAATAATATTTCTTATGTGTGGTAGCTCACTGGAAAGGCATCTAGCACACTGGTTTTAATGCAGGGTTTAACAAGTGCACTGAATGAATAAAGCTTTATGTTACTTTTTTTAGGTCATACAAAAAAGAAAATACAACTATCACAAGGAAACAGAGGCTGGATCTTGGGCCAAATGAAAGCTCAGTATTATATTGTAATTTCCTAACACTGTAAATAAATCAAATGAATAAACATGAATCTAAAATATATTTCAGGCTATACAGGCAGAGGTTGTCACCATTTCAGTTTTTGTTGATCAGAAATATATATTGCGTTTTGGTAATCAGAAATGAGGTGCATTCTTCTGAAGATTAACTTAAGCACTTCTCTCTAGAGATAAAAGTGCACAAAATTAAACTTTCAATTATGACTCATAATTACTGCCAAATCTGTCACCAATGAATTGAAATAACAACTCAAAGCACTATCTTTCCAACAGAAAAACTTAAATTAAAATAACAGTACCTGTGGATCTCTCTACAAGACAAATCAAACCTGAGGTACAACACATCTGTGTTTTCCACATTTAGAACAAGGAACTGGGAACAAACTGTGTATAAATCATAGGTTTCTGCTCTGTTCATCCTGACGATTCAAAAGTACAACTACATCCAGCTTCGTCTAACTGGCTATTATACTACATTATTTTTAAGGGTACAGGTTAAGGGGGACAACCCCCCTTCTAGTATAACAAAAAATAGTTCGAAAGTTTGTCTCATCTCATTGCTCAAAGAGAAAATCCTTTATTATGTACCACAGGACAAAGGATTTGCAACTGTCTGTTATTTGAGAAATATGCTATTGCAGTAATTTATCTCACTGTATGGGTCTTGAAGATGCACGGTGGTATCTCAAATCAACTTCTAAAGAAAACTGCATGCCATTTTGTGACATTGGAAATACTGATAAAAACTTATACACAAAAAAATTTGGTTTTTTGATAGTTACGAATTACATATGGTGCTGACAATTTGTTCAAGGGCTCTTTTCTGCTTCAGGGATTACTTTTCAGAAAAGTTTTAGTTTGCTGATTTCTACTGAAACCTCCACAAACAGGTGACTAAAGTGATCTATTCACTCCTTGTACATTCTTAAAAGTTCATAAATGAACTAAAGATGTCTTCTGATAGGATTCCAATCCCAAAATACATTAATATACAGCTATCTTTCCTCACATTAACAAACCTCTTGTCAACAGGATCGCTTATGGAGACAAAATTAGGTGTCAATACCTGCAAGACTCTATATGAGCAACTACTCCAAACTAAAACAACGGTACAAAATATAAAACCTAACAACTTGAAAAATGTCCTTACAAAAGCTGTTCTCTGTAATTTTTCCTCCTAGTTAGAGGGAAATTTGCGGAGATTCTGAAATATGTGAAAAGACTCCAAATCTTCACCCTGCACATTCCAGCATAAATAGCAATGCCATTAATATGGAGGTAGAGATAGTAAGTTACAGTGAGTATTGCTGCTTTGTGAAACTGCATAAAACTCTGCGACTCAGCTCTATTGCTAGAATAAACTTTCACTGACCCTTAGAGTTACCAGGGTTTCTATAGAAATATTTGCTTCAGAATTCAGAAAGAATGAAAACCTTAATACAAAAGCAAACAAGAACACTTTACTAGCTGCTAGAGACTTTGTCAGAGGAAGTAAGTATCATTAATGCTTGTCATCTACTTACTCTTTAGGTAATTAATTCTTACAATCTACTGGAGTTAAAGTTGCAGCCGATGCATAGGAAACAAACATTAAAACTCAGCAAAGAACCTCAAAATTTGGCACTAAGTATCAACAATCCTGATTTACTTCAGTGAAATCAGGTTTCTGAATAACTATGTAACAGAACAAAAACCTACGAGAAAATGCTATAGTGAAAAGGAAGATAAGCCTATAAGAAAGCAATATACATGTTCTATTTCTTTCACACATATGTAACAATAAATACATACAGTTATACTACCTCTTTATACACAAACTTATCTATATACATAACCACAAGAGAATATAAAGGAGGCCCTAGACCTTAAAAGATTGTCTGTACATCTACCTACAAGCATAAACATAGCTGTCAGTGTGATTACTGTTTGCATGCATTGTGTTATTAAAAGAGTACAAAAGAGAAAAACCTATGTGCGAGACAGGAAAATGCAATAGCAGAAAGATTGATTCTGAGGAGAAGAGAAGCCTGGAATTCAATATAACAGCAGTTCAAAATAATTTTGAAAGAACAAAATGAACTGTATTTATTTAAATGATATAAATTGAGGACGAGATTGCAAACCAGTAATGGGTGAGAATGAAATATTTTAAACTGAAAAATATATTTACTACCTGTTCCATTCCGTCTATCCGTAAGTGCTGCACTTATCCCCCCAAAAATGTATTTCCTTGTGTGCAATACTGTACTAAAGACATGGTGTTTTAAAAACAGATTTTAAAGGGGTAACATTATGAAACAAATAGGTTTAGCAAGATCAAGCATTAGAGAGATTTGCTAATCCGAGTGAGAAAATACCATGGTATGCTTTTCTTTATAATTTACATGACACATGCCAAATACTGGAGAGAAAACTCAAGAAACGCTCAGTAGGAAGACGTGATTCCTTGATAATTAAAATATTCTGTTTTAAAATAGAAAGCATATATATCCTAAGTATTAAAACATTAGAATTTAACACCATCTTGAGAAACGATTTGAACATTCATAGCTGTATCTCACTTCTCAGAAATGAATCCATAATCCAGTTATGAAAAAAGAAAGCAAGTTACAGTTATATTTTTTCTTGTGTCAACTGGACGTGATTCAGTATAAATGCTATCTTATTTCTCCAGACTTCTGCTTGTAACAGCTACGCCCTAGCTATAACATTTTAAAATAAAAACTATGTAATTCAATTGTAGTTTGTTGAAACTAATGTTTTTGCTTCAGCAAACACACTTATAGAAGGAAAGCCTTTAAAAAAATCACATATTCTCAGACACACTAAACATATCAGTAAAAGATGGAAACAGGCAATATGAAAACGGGGTATTCAAAATTTTTGTAAAGAAAAATGCTACATATCTAGAGAGCTCTTTTTCAGTACTCAGAACCTTAAAGGCACTAGAAACTGACCACAGTTCATCTCAGGTCCTTGTGCCAACCATTTCATCTGAAAAGCTTTGTGCAATTACTGTATAGCTAGAAATAGGGACTTTTAAAGTTAGGCAAAATCCAGAACTACTAGGTAATGGAAATTCCACATGACAACTAACAAGACAATTGTCATCTTCTGCAGGTTACTTGACAGGAAACATTATGAGGTAAATATATTCCCCAAGCTGTGCTAACCGCACTCCTAATAATGACTGCTTGGGTACTTTGATTTTTTCAGAGATCTCTTACATGATTTCTCGAGGCACAGCTGTACCAAGTGCTAAATTTGAACACTTCCTTTCAAACATTTTTCAAAGGTGGTTTCTTCCGCGGTTTATTTTTTGTGATGGAGGGGGGGCGTTTGTTTGCTTTTTTGGTTTTTTCCTGTTTCTGTTGGTGGAAGCCTACAATTTCAAGCTTGTCTTGAAATCGTTTCCTGCATGTATAGAGGAAAATAGTGGTCTGACTATTTTTCTAAAGTGGAAGTAAAGCATTATAGACTTCTATGTTTTACTACTGGCAAGAACAAAATTTTTAAGTAATTCTTAGTAAAAACACATTATTGCAAGATCAGACCCTTAAAACACCTAGCCCTGTTTCACAGGCTGGTTTCCTCAAATCTTTTCATCTTTGGGCACAAAATCTCACTTTTGTGTTTCAGAATGCACAGCACTCCGCACCATTACAAACTTCATAAGTAATAATTTACTTCAAACAAATTCCCAGCACTAAGGATATCACTGAAACCCAGAACTAGAGCATAAAATTGAGAAGACAGTTAGACAATTCTTTGTGTGCTTGATGCCCCAGCTCACCGTCATACATCTTCACATCAACCTAATTCATTTGACACACAGTCTCCCCACAGCTGAGAAAGCCCAACTTCCTTACTAGTTCTTAGGAAAAGCTTAAATACAAAACCCAGTATGTTTAAGTAAAGTTAAGATTGTGACACAAATAACAAAAGGCAGGAAATTCAAGGATAATACTGACAATCCATGCTTAATTCATGATTGCTTAACAAAAGGGCAAAATGCTATGAGGAACTAATGTTTAGCTTTAACTTCATTCTATCTATGTTCTTGGGTGAACAGGTGTTTATCTCAAAGATTATACTAATTCAGTCTGTCAGGCTAGATAAATTCTAGCTATTATTTAGCATTTAACAATGTATTGGATGTAAAGGAACTGTTAAACTAATTGTCAGCATCCTACCATGTTACACTCTAACAAAGATCACTGATTAAAAATACGTTTTGAGAAAATTATGCTAGACAAACATAAAGACACTGTAACATAATTTCTTTCAGAAATAAAAAATCTTTTTTGTAAACAAAAAAAATAAAATTATTCGTTTTCTAATGCAACATGAAATAAGAGCAGTATTTTGTTTTCTCACAACTTAACAACTCCTTGTATGTTCAATTCCTCTTTGAATCCTAATCTGTCTGGTTTTTGCACACTATAAAAAACATTTGCTTGGTCAGAAAAAAGACAGAGAAAGGAATGCAGCCTATGGCTACATTATTAGGATGTAGGCTTTTTTAATTAATCTTTTAGGCTTCAAAATAAAACTTAGTATTTTAGCATGCTTTAGAAATACTAATTAGATACAAACATGTCTGCCTGGTAGTTTTGCATGCTGTCTTATGTTGAAATCAGAAAAACAGAAGAATTAAATTAATAAAATGACAGAGATCACACTTCATAGTCTTCTCTAGAGGACATGAAATTACCTCACACATACATACCTTATTGCATTATTGCAGCAATAATATCTTATTGCAATTAACTGTTATTAATAAGTCTTTGCTGTAATTATTTTCTTATTTACTGAAATTATTTTTTTAATGTCTCAAATTATTACAAATTTTGTAGGAAATAATTTTTTCCAGTTGAGTTACTAAGCTATCATGATCTTGTCCCAGACATCAAAATTCTAACTTTTTCAGCACCAAAAACTGCTGTTCATCTGCTTCAAAGAGGGCTTTCAAAATCCTGCATCTGCATCAGAGTTATAAACCTGGTGTCAAGATTTTAATTGTCAAAGCAAGGACAACTATGTGTTTCACCCTCAAGACTACCAAAAAAAAAAGAACAGTTGTCATAGAGCTTCAGTTCTTGGTGGAGCCTGAACAACTGTGCATGTGGAGGTGTAAGTCTTTGTAAGACCATGGGAGACACCTAAAAGGTCCTGCAAGAAGACAGGCACTTGCTATTCAGTTGATTTCCTCTACTTGACCAAATACAAAGGTGCAGAGCACATAAGGCCTTGAAAAGCCTCTGAGGAGGAGAATGGCTGCCCTTTCCCTCTGAGAAGAGTGTCAGGTTCTTTGATAAAGGAAGTTCAACAACAATCTGAGCTCACAGCACCGTAAGGGGCTGACATTTTTAACTTAACAGCACCACAAACACATGTGGGGAAGTCTTCAACTGAAGTACCAGAAAATTAATGAAAAAGGAAGAAAGGAAAAGGGCTCCACCCTGCAACACTCTTGTTAACCTAATTAATATTAACTTCTTATCACATTTTTAATCTAGGGCAAAGTTTTTTCTTCCTTAGAAACCATAAATTACGCTTTAAAATTCTACTTTGTTGCAGTTTGTTTTGCATTCTCAGCTCAGATATCAAAAGCAGAATTTATTTGTCAGGCTGACACGCTCAGATATGTTGAAGATTAGAGTGCTAATCAATTAGTCAATAATGTATCTGAAATCAGCTGGTATCATAGGTACTTTGCTGGATGTCTTACTGATCCTTAGGAGAAAAAGAGTAACATTTTTAAGTGAATTGTAAAAACCAGTACCAACCCTATCAATAGAAAATATTCTTAAAGTCCCAGCGATGCTGAGTGCCTGCAGAAACCAAAATATTAGTGACAGTGAGCCACGGTACACAGAAGTCAACAGAAGCTTAGGTTGGACAAAGCTGATCAGCCAAATGCTACATATATTCTCCACCCATTAATTCTGTGAAACACACTGCCTACTTTTCATCTAGCCATGGACACTTCCTTTCCTCTCTCCCCATTCTTTCATAAGTAAGGGTTTCCCTATCCTCAGTTTCTTTGCTTCAGTTTCTCAATTTTTCCCCAGCTTTAAGAGAGAAATCCTGTTTTCCTCTCAGTAACTGCAGCGAATGAAGAGCGAAATCCATCTGAGAAATTATCGATCCTCAAGATGTGGATTCCATCACTCCCATGCTAATTCTTTCTACCTGGGCTGTTGAAGTCAGAAGGGACAACAGTAAGGCTGGTAGATCTCCAATACACAGACAGAATGGATAAGTCTCTCTCATGCTACAGCAGTGGCAAGAAGCCCCTTCATTATGCACAATACAAACGCCAGTGAATTGCAAAATTTGAAGAGGAAAATAAAAGAAGGAGTTTGTGGCCACTGGAAAGGAAATTGTCATTTTGACATAGTAATTCCTTATCAAAAGCTATAGAGAACAAAGTTAAAAAAAGTGAATGAGGAACAAAATCTGAAAACCTGAC
Organism: Pseudotriccus pelzelni; assembly: GCA_035584735.1. Classification (NCBI taxonomy): domain Eukaryota; kingdom Metazoa; phylum Chordata; class Aves; order Passeriformes; family Tyrannidae; genus Pseudotriccus; species Pseudotriccus pelzelni. Next base: position 13,333,613 of record JAWMRA010000090.1, on the reverse strand, counting down.
GTGAACATCTCAAATATACTGCTCATAAATCCTAGTGAAATTTAGGCATGCAGGTGGGAGACAGACATTTGAGAATATTATTGGTCTTACTGCAGAAATAAGTGTCTTATTTTGAGGTCAATCGTACTTAAAAAAACCAACAAAATAAGATAAAACAAAGTAGCCTTTGCAAACACAAGCAAACGCTAAAAAGTTTTCCTAATCTAAATACAAAATCTGTCTCTCTCTCTATATGGCCTATCAGACAGGATATCTAATTCCTCAGGTGCTCCTCTCTATTTATCGTAACAGCATTTTTAAGGGATCATCAAGTTCATTCGAATTTTATGGCCTACAATAGGCAATCAATCCCCATTCTTACTTGCTTAGTTATGCTTTTACAGCATCTAGAAATACCTATTTTTGGATTTTTCTCTCAAATGCTCTCCTGGTCTCCACGATAATTCCAAAGGGACTCTACCCAGACTGCCCAGTAACTGCCAATTCTATAAGGATGTTTTGCAGCAAAGACATACACTGACTTTCATAATTCTAATTACATGTATTTTTAACCATGACAACAACTTTTTGTATATTTCCTATTTTTATGGATAAAGGTTAGAAAATTTTTATCTCTTCATTTCCAACACTTTCTATAAGAGTCCTTGTGAACTCCAGTTCAATATTCACAAAAATACAGATATAGGTATATTACATACCATAGTCAGTGATCTTACAGGATACTAAATACAGTTCTTTCAGGTTCCGTCCTTCTCTGGCAATCACCTCCACACATCTGGAAGACACATAGAGGAAAATTATTGTTAAAGGACAATGCCTAATTTTAAAAGAGCAAGAACACAATGCACAGGTGTAATGCACTGTATATCTGTTTCTTTATTTTGTAAATTGCTCCATGCATCTTGCTGAAAATGCATATGGCTACATGTCTACACTGCAGAAAAACAGTATTTTAAACTGAAAGACTTTATATGAATATTTCCATAAGTCTGTGAACAGTGAGTTGCTTGAAATGTATACAGACAAGTCCTCTGGAAAATTACAAAAATGTGAATTTCCATTTCTTTATTACTGTATAACTTCAGAAAGTTTCTATTGCAAATTTCAAGCGTTAAAGAGTTTTCTTCTAGGGAAGAACTATAAATGCACTGTAATGAGCACAAAATGTAAGAAACTGTAATTTTAAATTCATGTTTGTATTTCTTCAGTGATTACTGCATGAGTCAGCATTCACCGGGTCCTGAAATGCTCTTGTGTTCCGATACATTGCTAGAGAAGCTTGTATAGATGAGAAGACTATGAGAAGCTGATTCATTTGTGTTATCAGAGCTGTGATGAATATGCAATGAAACATAGAGTTTATGTTAATCTTGTTGTTTGATTTCTTATAAGCAAGAAAATTAATATGAATTAATGAAATGAAGTATGAGCCTATTATGTACTTGTGACCAAGTCTAATGCTGTGTTTCCAACTGCATTGTTTATAGCACATCACTCAAAAATCACAGATTCATAACATATATTGCCAGTCCCAGTTACACTGATCAGCTGTTCATTAGATCAACTAGCATGACTACTGTGCTATTTTCTACATAGAGACATTTTTAAAGTGTATTTTACTGGATAAATTGTATAAATTTCTTCTGATCCAATATATTCAACTTTAGTTTTCAGGTCAATTACCCAATCACCTACTCTGACTCTTAAATCAACCCTGGTACAGTACACAAAATTAAATTACTTGCCAATTTCTAAGAAAATAGGTATTGCTGAATTTTTCATACTTTGAAAAATACACCTACATCCTCAGGGACCTTTTCATTCCATTTACCATCACCAATAGATTATCTCCCAATCTGATTTAACTGTTCATGTCGCCAATTTTAGGTTTTAGAAGAAACCACCTAATTTTGACAGTTTACAGTAAGAAATAACTGAGCAACAGTCCTTCACATCTATTTGTCCCCTCCCTGCTTCCTTCTTCTAAAATATACAGTGAAAATTCACTAATAATAATAAAACAGAACACCTCTGACAGAGTACCTTAATCATAGTTCCTGTAACACTATAATAAATTTTCAACCCTTGACGACTGTGAGAGCCTAATATTTAGCCACTTTTTGCAATGCTTGTAATTGGTAAAAGGTAAAAGGTTGCCTTTCTTTACAAATAAACAAAGAAAGGAAAGTAATATTTCTCACAGTAACTTCTGACATGGAAATAAAACGGGGTGAACCTCCAGATTCTATACTTGCTTAAACCCATAACTTCTCTGCTAATAAAATTAGCAAGCATGATACTTTTCTCTTACAAATTACACCAGGACTATGCTTTTAAATATAAAGTAACTCAGAACTATGTGTTTCATCAGGTTATTTTCCTAAAAAACAGATCAAAATTTAGAGCATTTAACACATTCTGTGTACGAAAAACTCTTCCTGTAAGATATAATTTTGAGGAATATACTCATCTTTGTTAACTGGCTTATTGAGATAACTAGACCAAGAGGAAATTTTTTTTAATTATTTATTACAGAAAAATACTTCCTAATAATGAGATTTTATTGCTAATATCAGTAATATAAATAAACAGAAAATCATTATAATGTATTTTATTAGCAGTATTTTCATTAGACATTTCAGCAAATAAGATATAATTGAAAAGTCAATATTGAGGTTAAAAGCAGCTTTTATTAATTCTTATCACATAAATCATTTAGCAGAGTAATGATACTATGAAACACTTTGGATAAAAATTCCGAACCTAGAAAAACATTTTGAAATTTTTTTCTAATGGCTTTAAAAGTTTCCAAATTATTTTTGATAATTCTTACTTACTGAGAGACCATTAGTTTAACAGAAGTTATACTGCAGTATAGCAATCAGTATCTAAAAATACCACCATAAGACAGTCAAGATGACATAAAAGACTACCTAATTTTCTCTACAAGCTCAGTTACACACCTTTTCAATCAGTCAGAGTCAAACTCGTATTATCTGTGCAAATGCAAAAGTATTTGACTGTGTGGCCTTTATAATTGTATTCTTTAATCCTTCCAAGTAGAACCAGCTCTAAGGGTTAAAGTTTTTTTCAAGTGGCGTGAGTGACTCCAATCCTGTTCTCAGTGACATCCTCAAGTCCAAATGAAATACAGTTCACTTTCTCCTACTGGGAAAAGAAAACCTTTACAGTCTTCAGCTATTTTCATTAAATAGGAAAAAAAAAAAAAAAAAGAAGAAAAAAGGCAAAAAATAGAGCTTTGGCAGCCTTATTTCCTGTCGTTTCTTGAAAATATGAAAATCACCTAACATCTAAAAGAACGAGGTAATGACACATCTAGTTTGGGGAAAAAGGAAAATACATGTAGCTGAAATACTGAATTTATAGAGGTTTTTGTGATCTTTCTATACCTTGCATATGTCAATCTAATCCCAGTTCTAACTTCTTTTATCCTCTCTATAGGTCATCCCCATGTAAATCAACTTCCAGAAACAGGAGAAACACTTTACATGGCCTCATCAGCCTCTGCTTTGTATAGCGTTACACAATACATAATTGCTACTAGCAACTGACTTCTTTACAACATAAGGAAAAATAAGAGTAGTTGTGTATTTATTACTTTTACCTTTTAATCTTTGTTAAATATGACAGCAAAGAAAAAGGTTAAAAGAATGAAATGAAATTAACCTTTTCTAGAAAGCATGGATCATCTTAATTCTGTTGCAAAAATCCATCAAAATGATGTCAGATTATTGTCATATCTATCATTGGAAGTATTTATGTTTACAATGTTGTTGAATTAGACAACGAAGAAGCCTAACAAAAAAAAAATAAATTAAAAAATCAGCATTATACTGGTAACTAAAAGAAGCAAAGCTATTATTTAAAGCAGTAGCAAATTACGGATATCAGCAAATCAGAAAAATGAGGCCCATGAAAGCTGGGGACTAACATGGACATGGTGGCAAAAGCTGGGTGCCAAGGCTAAAATAACTTTTTAAATATTTTGAATCAAGATTACTGAACAGGCTTTTATCAGCTGTACAAAATGTATTAAAATATAAACAATCTTCAAGAAAGAAAAGAGACTTTTACACTCAAAATAACTTATTACCAAAAATGAGACAAGGGTTCACTAGCCAAGGAATAAAGAAATAAAACTATAATTAGAACTTTGATAATATATATGTCTGGATCAGAGATGGTCAAAGTTAAAATTTTTTCACTTCTTACTTGGTAAATGAGTATCATTTAGAACCATATAACACATTAAAACATCATAACAGAGAACATGAAATATTTTAGGAAGAAACTGCTTATTCACTAAATGTGAAAATATTATCTAACAAATGCTTATGCCAAGCTTTCCCTAGATCTACTCAATATTTTATGAATGCTGTTCTCTGACAGACTGATAGGCAATTCAGGTTTTTTGCACTTGATTCTAAAAGCAAGGAAATAATATCATGCACTGTGAAATTTACAGTGCAATTGGGAGCAAGGAAAAGACAAAGAGCACAAACTGATTTCACATCAACAAGCCAATCAAACAATATTTAAGAAACCGAGAATATAACTAAAAACATACCTACACACTGTTAATTCAAAGTAGTCACAAGACTGCATAAGTTTGTAAGATAACTAAACTTGCTGAGTACTGTGATGTTGAATGTACTAGCATCCCAAAATTCATTATGTTCAGAAACTAACAAAAGTCTAAGATTTCCTCTTACTGTTGTAATTTCTAAAGATGTCTTTCTATTTGAAGAGTAAAAAAAAAAAATCACAATATGAAAATTATATAGCTATAATGTATAAGTGTATATATACATACATATATATATATAAAATGTATATATATATACACATAAAACTCTCTATCTGTGTTACAGAAACTATGGAAATTTGTCCACTAACACGTATTTGTGTGTAGTGCTCTTTCCACCTGGTCTGTATATGAGACCAGAAAAATTATTAAAATGTACAAAGATTTAGTGGCTTCTCTGACAAGTCACTTCAAAAGTAACAGAACTGCATGACTGAAACATAGGTATGTCTACTGATAACTTCAAATTTAGGCCCACTTTCTTGATAATTTCCCACAAATAAATTTGTGCAATGATTTGTCACAGTCAAGGTTTATGACTTTCCATGATGTACTGCAAAATGTAAAGCTTAAAATTAAACTCCAACAAACTAGAAAGAAATGAGTATTTCGAAACCCTTTAATTTTCTTCTCTTAGCCAACAGAAACCTACATTCTTTGACTCAAATGAAGTAAACTGCAAGCTTCTACCTGTAAGAAAAGATAATAAAGATCCTCACATTACAGAAAACCATTTTATTATACATATATATCTGTATACAGAGCTTTTATGTTTTTCGCCTACATCTAAAAACAGTGGAAAATTGTACATGTGGCAAAGGAAAGGACCTAATGAGAAAATATGAGTACAGTATTTGTGGTGTAAGTGGTCCTGGGAGACCTTGTTACAGTCTGAGACACTCTTCAGCCCTGAGCGAAGCTAACAGGAGTTGCCATATACTGTTGATGAGTTTACAATTTGAGGAAGTCAGTTTGCCTCACCACAGAGGTGTAAAAAATGCAAAACATTAACATACTGCCTAAGATTCAAAGTGAACATCAGACTGTTTACATGTCTGCTTTGCATTTGACTGCCATGCATTTGTCTTTTAAGCAGTGAAATGAATATACCTTACTATCCTTTCAAAACATAACCAAGGGCACTACTTGGAAGTCAGAGAGCTTGGGAAGAACAGAAACACTAAAATATGCCTTAAAAATCAGAAACCTTTCACAAGGAAATATATAGTACTCCTCAAAAATTATAGTTTCAATGGTTAAATTCAGGCAGAAAACAGCAGCTGCACATAATACAATCATTGGTTTGATGACTTAAATATTCCAATGGCAGGCAATAATGCAATATAATAACCAAGGCTCTCCCATAACAAAACCAAACCTCTTACCACAGAAGCATATACAGTCTTAAAAAATTCATGCATTCTGAGGCCTTCTGCACTCAGAAAAGGCTAACATAATGAAAAGACTAACATTTTACTGAGAGATCTATAAACCCTTGTAAAATCTCCTAACAATAAATGATGAACTTCATATACTGATGGATATATATTCTTGGTTCAGGATTCTCTTTCACTCATCATTTTATTTGCATTATGACCAATATATCTCTTTCAATATATTTGTTTACTGTCACTTTATACTACTAAGAGGTATGATTTTTATTTGTCTTTCAGTTAGCCTAGAACACAGTTTTTACTGCCATTTTAACATTAGAATCACATTCAAAATATGTATTTTAAAATGGCTTTTAATTTCAACACCAAGAACTACATCTATAAGAAACAATATCAACCACAGAGCTGGCAAAACAGGATAAGACTCTAAAGCAAAAACATAAGCAGAATTTGAAGAGCCTCCAGAATTCTGTCTGGAGCCAACACACAAAGTGTCGCTAGTTATACAAGTTAACAGCAATTACCTTAAAGCAGTCATTAAGTTGTGATTAGCCGGGAAGTATTCTTAAGAAAATCAATGTAATTTAAAATTAGGTTTGCCAAACAGTTTTGCCACTTACAGCACAGGAAAACAGATTAGCTTTTTTTTTCATGTTGGAACTCACAAATAACAGAGGTGAGGGCAGACAAGTCCCACAGTGTCTGCCTGCGCTCTGAGCTAGTCAGGTGCATGCAAGCTCCAGTAAGAGAGCTACACAGATAAATGAATCAGCTCTGTGCTTAAGCTATTATGCTCTGTCTTTCAGCAACAAATATCTATTTTCAAATATTTATTAGTAGTCTTATCTAAAATTAAATGCCTCCTGTCGCCCTGACCGCATGTAAATCCAGCAAGCAATTACACCAAGAAAGGAGAGATTTAGCAAATTGTTTAATTCCACTATCTGACTTTTACATGGAGTAGTATTCCAGGTGGCCTTTGTCCCTTTCTGGCTTCGAGGAACTGGGACCATAAAGGATTTAACAGAAATAAACAACTAGGAAAAAAAAAAATCTTATCCTAAACTCCTCATAATTCTGATTTTCTACAGCTGATTATGCTAAAGTCTAGAAGATAATCAAATGGTATCTCTTTGTTTTTTAAGAACTCTGTAGTATTTTGGAATTTACATTTGAGATGAAAAGATCTATCTGATACAGCACTTCAAATACAGCTTCCTACATCCATTGTGGCAACCTGTCTACTGTCATAAGCAAAACCAAGGAACTGTTAACTACCAGCAAGACAACGCGTATTTCTTAGCAAGCACTGTTTTTTTGTATTACAAAACCAAACAGTGGCTTCCTTCCTGAACTGCTTTTCTACTACAATACTGGCAAAACATTTGCATTCCTGGTACGATACTGTTGAATTACTCTGCTATGAGTGGTCAATGGCTCAGAGTCCCAAAGGATATCAGTAACAAGAGGTGTCCCTCAGGGGTCCATACTGCAACCAGTGTTACTTACTGTCTTCATTAATGACACAGATGAAGGGAGTAAGTGCACCCTCAGCAAATTTGCAGATGACACCAAACTGAGTGGTGCTGTTGACAGACTTAAAGGAAAGAAATGACATGCAGAGGGACCCAGACGAGCTCTAGAAGTGGGCCCATGGGAATCTCATGAGGTTTACCAAGACCAGGTGCAAGGAGCTGCACCGGAATTCAGGCAACCCCTGGTATCAACACAGGCTGGGGGATGAACAGACCAAGAGCAGCCCTGCTGAGAAGGACTTGGGGAGCT
>JAWMRA010000090.1:13296224-13324671 GCA_035584735.1 Pseudotriccus pelzelni | reverse complement strand
ACGGGAAGAGACTGGGCTTTGAGCAGGGGGGCAGCCTTAATTCTTCCTCGTCTTTTAGAGATTATATTTACATGCTTTAGGCCCCAAGATGTTTCCTGGAGTTACAGTGGCCTCAGTTTTGACAGACTCTTTTTTTAAGTAGTCTTGTGCTATCCCATTAGAATTTAGTATATGAAGTAAGTATAAAGTATATGAAGTAAGATAAAAATAGCCCTCTTTTTTCAAACGAAAAAGCTTCCAAGATTAAGAGCAAAAGTACGAAATGGGAACTGTACTGCTGTGCTATAACTTCCCACAACTATTCTTCAGAGTACCCTTTTGGAATGCTTGGATAAACTTCCATGAAAATGAAAAAAAATTCACCTCATATTTTGAAAAAACCCCACCATGTTTATACAGCTCTATACTTCTTGATCTAAACAAGGACTGCACACATATAAAAGAATATTTCATCACATTCACTGCTTGATTTTCATACCACAGGGGCTGACATACACTTCACTGAGCTTGGCACATAAATAGCTAATCTTCCCTATTGAGATTTACTCCTTCAATCTCTTTTGCATCTCTTACTTCTTTTCTAATCCAGAAAAAAGCCTGCTAACCGCTACCAGCTATTCATTTAAAGACTATCCTTTCTTGAAATGACACTGTAGATCATGGTCAATGGGTCATGTGGACTGAGAATGGACTTCATCAAGGGTCCCTCCTGCTAACTTCAAGAAAACAGCAAAACTTCTGCTTCACTTTCTCCTTTCCAAAATGGAAACACATTGAATAAATCTATTTTTATACTGAGTTGTAAATAGACAGTAAGTAGATATTGGTAAAGGCTCAGTTCTGTGAAAACATAAAAATCCCAGTAAAAGTTTCAATAAATATTTTCAATCCTATTCATGGGAACAGTAGTATTGCTAAGAGTTATGATCTAAATTTAGACAAGATGAACACGGTTTGCAAAGAGAGGTAATTTCTTCCTTTAGACAGCAAAAGAAGTAGTCTTTTACAGGACTTAAGAAGGCTTTTTGCAAAACAGTCCTATCATCACATCTGATATTTCTCCTCTACTGCTGAAGGACATTCAAGCTGGTGAAGAATTTCTGCTTATATGAAATGATGATGGAGCAGAAGAAGAGCCAAGATAATCAAAGAGGAAAAAAATAAAATCCAGTACTCACCATAATTCATGTATCTTCAGAATTGATTTGGGGTCCAATTCTCTTTAAAAATTAGAGTAAGTTGGTAGATCTGTTACATTAATTTAATTCTGCTGAAGTTAGCAAAACTGATGAAAGAAAAAATCAAGCTCAATGCATTTTTGGACAAATGTTATAGAGAAGAGAGATTAAAGAATCTCAGCAATAGCTGAATGCTGCAGTTCTCAGGTCTCGCCCAAAGGGCAGCATCACAGCAAAGCTTGTATGTGAAATTTTCTATACTTTGTACTTCATACATAATACCTAACCAGACATTTTTTAGAATATAAATTTTAGCTTACAAAAAAACCCCTCCATGTGTACTAAAATCTTAAAAGGCCTTGATTTGGCAAGAAGAACATTTCTAAATGTTGGTAAGAATGCCAAGGTTCTTAGAAAATTACTTTAAAATAGGAAGAAAGCACTGAGACAGAAATGACTCTGAAAAAACCACCAAAAAAACTTCAACAAAAAAACCCCCTCAAACCAAAAAAAGCAGCTTAAAGGCAAGTTTCAGAAGTCTTTATAAAATGCTAGTGATTTTCTTTCCATAAGGCTGGCTGGCTGGCCCTTCTGTTACTGGTACACTGCTTGAAGAATGCAACAGAAAAAAGCTTGATGATACTGTCTATGTTTTGTAGGAAGAAAAATTGTCTCCTTTTAATTCAGACAAGATACTAGCAAATATATTTATCAGAAGCTGAAAGACCATTACTTCTTTCTGTATGTCATGATCTTAGTAGATTGCCAATTATATTCTCTAAATGCAGATTTTAATACCACCTAATAATGTATGAACGCCACCTAATATTATTCAATTCTGAAAGTACTTAACAGGGTAACTTTTCATGTAATCTTACCAGAAAATAATCTGTCTAGACAGAATACTAGGATATATTGTGCCCTTTCAAACTGTAGTGAGAAAACACGACAGTTCTCAGTAGCTGGAAATTTCCTAACTGAGCAACTACACATTCAGCTATAAATGAAGAAACTTTTTTTACTCCCTCCTGTCTCAAGGTCCCCTGAGTCTTGTTTAGAGGGTTCTGATTTTGTCAGGCCTTCAAAGTGCTGGTAATTACTGTATTTGTTGTATCAGCATTGTTTTTAGTTTTGTAAAAGAAACATTAACTTAGTGATACCTGCCTGCACTTGCACCTGCAGAGATTATTGTTTCCTTGGCTACCCCAAAAGCTATCTACTTGTTAAAAACTAATAAACTGCCACCCAAAACAACATAAAAAACCCTTAAGAACAAGTAGTAGGACTTTGACTGAAATTTTATTAGTTTGATATCTTTTTCTCCTTTATTTTTCAAGGCATTTAACAAACCCGATGGTTCATATAATCAAGCTGAGTTCCTCAGTTCATTGATGTGAATATCCTAAATCTTTACAGTCTAAGTTTAGATTATGATAAGCCTCAGCTAACTTTGCACTGAAGGAGAACAGAAATAGTCATCTGATGCTTCAATGGCATTTCAGCTATGACAGTGACTATTATGTTCTGCTGCAGGACAACCAGAAACACCCTTAAACTGAACCAGCGGAACCCACAAGGGTGTAACTGTCTAAGCCATTAGAAATTATGTGGTTAATGAAAATCTACCTACTAAAAAAGCCAAGGAAATTTTCATGTGTTGTATTTTTGCCTCTATGGAGAGTTGAGGCAAGAATTCTGTGATGTATTCATAAATCACCAGACATAACTATCATTCCATGGATTTTTTTAAGCAAACACTTATTAGTAAAATATATTAAAAAAAGTATGAAATCACCTTACTGTAGATCTATCTTCTCCTATAGTCTTGTAGTAATATTATATTGCATTAAAGTAATAAACAGCGCTGATAGCTGAAGCTTTCCAAGGAAAGGACAGTGTTAATGTATTAGTCTGAATTCTAAAATTTGGCAGTCACTTAAACCAGGTCAAACAGAGGTGGAATTGCCAGCTCCTTTGTGCAAGAAGTCATTTCTATATAAAAGTAACACAGTCACATTTCTTCACTCACCAGGGAGTCGGGGGCAAAAAGCAAAGTAACTAGTGGGTGTGCTTGATGGAAACAGTGTGGGGGGGTGAAAATGTTACATATTTTCCATATGTGCAACTTCGAGAAATCATAGAAGAAACAGTACTGAGACGTAAGTTTGCTTTGCACTTTGTGAGGTAAGCAAGGCAGTCAGCAGAAGTATCCCAATGGTCAGCTGGAGCAAACATTTCTCCACCATTGAACACAACGTTTCAGGTTAGTAAGAAATAATTCAGAACAGTTACAATCTGTTGAAGTTGTTCTGACATCTACTACGTTCAGAATTTTTTTGGCTACCACCACATTTACTGTTGTGGCACCAAATTAGAAAAAGAAGAAATCTCTGAACTAGCATAAACCCAGCCTGAATTTTAGGAATAAATACTGTGTTTAGAGGACACCTTATTTTCTCTAACATCTACTGTATGCTAAGACATCCATAGGTTATACTGACAAAGATGATTGCAAAAGATTATGCTCTCATCCTCTTAGTTCTGACTAAATTACTAGTTTTCAGCTTTCCCATGGAAGCTCCAAGTATTTCCCAGATTATTGGCAGAACACATAAAGGAGTTAGTCATTGCTAGACATAGTCCTGTAACAGTTTATAAATTCAAACTGTCATTTAGAGAAAAGTTTTCTTTATGTCTTACTAACTTGCCTGTACCTGAGAGAGGCATCAGTCAAATGAAGTTGCTGTTTGGCTTTAGATCCCAGCATCTACAGGAGGGCTGAAAACTTGTTTTCTAATTGCAGGACTGGAATTCCATTAGGAGGTAAATGGGCATTCAAAGCAATTCACATAGCACTGGCGATGTGGTCACATTGGATTGAAAGATGAGCTTCTACCTGTTTAATTTCATTTTTCATCTGGTATTTTCAGCCTGGATGAGGCTGGTTTAGAGAGAATGACTTTCCCCCGGAAGAAAAATCACATTTGTCCATAAATAAAAAACGCAAAATCCTTTCCCATGGCAAATAGTTTGAAATCTGTAACTCCGGGTAAAGATTCTCTATGCAGTGGCCTCAAACATTATAAGGCCTTCAAAGTGGCTTGATGACAGGCTTAATTACTCTACCACTGGTTACGTCAAAGTGTTGACAGTATCTTAAAATATTTCCCGAACCAGTTAGCATCCTAATGTGCTTATGTGTTTTAGTTAACGTTGGTCTTGGACATACCAGGAAACATACAGGTTGTGATGTTGCCTGAGGTCATGAATTGAATGAATTAGCACTATTTAACCACTCACAGGTAATATATCAGTTTCCCCTAAAACAAATAACTACCAAAAAGTATGAAAAGCTTTTGAGCTGTTACTCAGTGCATGCAGTTTTCAGAAAGGTACTCCATTAGTAAGTGGAATCCTAATCCCTTTTTGATTTCAGTGACTGAGTTTAATCCTAGTCCTAGAAGAGTGTTCACTTTGTTTTTCCTTCTGGCATCAGGATGAATTCTTCATGTATATGGCTGAAATTCTTCTTGGTATCTGCTGCTTTTTTGTTGAGAAAATGATGACAGTAGCTCTGCTTATTTCCCTCATAACAAAACCAAAGGCAGTATCAGTAATAAGCAGAGCTCATAGGCCTTGAGTTTTTCTCCTCTACTGATTTTAATGTGATTTCCATTTCCGTGTTTGACTGGCAGAATTATTCACTGTACTCTACATGTATGATTTTGTTCAGCACCATGATGACAGAAAGTCTGAGCATCTTCAAGCTAACTCCATCCCTGCTAATCTACTGAATAAAATTATCCCTCTGATGGGGATTGGGACAGCAATGAGACTAGAACAAAGTGAAATGATGCTTCTGTGGTAGTTGAAGCCATCAGTTGAAGTACCAGGCCATGAAGAATACAAGCTACATGTCACAGGAAACCCATCCTTTCCTGAGATCACATAAATCTATTACAGACCCAGCTACAGACTACCTCTTGTCACCTGTCGTATTCTCCAGCTTGGAAGTCCCAGAGTAGTCAAACAAGATGGTGACCATCATAGGTATAGAAACAGGTAATGCATTTGTATCCATACCTTTAACTTTTAATTTAGCTGTCACCAAATTAATTTTATACCTGCAAGTTGTAAAGAAGTTTTTGAAGTATTTGCTTCTTACAGATCTGTTGCTTACATATATGAATCTTACAAAGTAAGATCTTCTGAACCTTTCATAATTGCAAATAGTGCAGAATGTTTCCTAACAGAATTTGCCTATTGCAGTTTTCTTGATGTCTTTTCTTGGTTACACATTGAATTTTCACTTTAAAAATTGTAATTGACAGATCCTGGCTGGCAAAGATTCCCTCCCATCGTATGCTACAGTTACAAGCAGACAAGCTCATGTTAGGAAGACTGGGTCAGCAATAAGGAAAATATTTTTTAATCAGGTGGTTATATTTCACTTGAATGGCCTCTAGCTGAGGGTTAAGTTGTTTAGCTAAAGATTTAGATACTTCCAATAACATCAAAGAGTCAGCTATGATCACTGCAGCACTGAGACCACTGAACTGCACACTTAAATAGAGTACTAAGCAAACAATAAGCAGGCATCACTTGAGATGAAATGATAATAATTAAGTCACAGGTTGGTGTCGTTATGATCTTCTTTAATGCTAAGTTTTTCAGATAAAGATTTTTTAATATATTGTAAATATTGCAAGGTTGAATTGCTAGGCCTTTGGAGATGTACTTATTTTAATGCTTAGTATATCTAAATAATAACACTGATGGAAACATAACATATTGTGTGGAGATATATTAGAGAGAGCAAAAGGTTTTACGGGATATAATTCCACCCCTTACTATCACCTGCAAACGAAGCACTGCAATCTTGTGTATATAAATTAGACACATATAATGTGAATCTAAGCCAGTCCACAAAACAATTCTAGTTTTCTCCCAAGGAAAAATCCCAAAAGTATGAATATTTTTTTCATGTCATGGATGGATATGGTTGCAGTCACACTCTGACTACAGCAGAGAGCACAAAGAGCTGAAAATGATACAAAATTTGACAAGGAATGTTTTTTTAGAGCGTTCCTCTTAGTATTCATCAGAAATAATTAACTCCAAATGTATATACTTTTCAGTAACTCTGACTCAGACATTCTACAGGATTTTGCAATTATTAGAGGCAGTGTTAATCTTCTGTCCATATACCACCTTGATTTCATATCCCCATAATTAGCTAATATCAATTAGTTAACAAGTCAGTGTTTAAAATAAGGCAGACCCTCTTTTAAAATGAATTCTAATTAATCTTATTTTTAAATAAACAACAGTTGTTAATAAATTAGAAGAATAGTGTTTCAGTGAAATGGATGCAACAAAAAAAAACATAAAAAATTGGATGCAATATGAAATAACCCATAAGAATGTGTTACTGCAACATGATGATAGAATAATAATCCACAATCTTTATCATGCCAAGCATATGCAAGTGAGAGAGATCTAACCAAAATCCAGGTACCTCTTCAACTGAATCCATATTTGAAAACACTTCTGCGCTTTAATAACCTTGTAAGTGTAGGAATCATGAAATAACCATAGTTCTTGGCCATCAGCTGACATCAGCTATTGTAACTACAATCAACTCTCAGTACATTATTCTGAACCACGAGTATAAGAAATTATGAAAATAAGATCTGTCCCTGCAAAAAATACCACAATGACTATTCTAATCTCAGGTCTTCATTTTTTGCGTGTCTCTCTTTTCTCAGGCAGCTGGACACAGAAAAAAGATTCTCTTTTCCCCTCAGCCAGTTTCTTCTTACCAGTGAGTGGTACCCTGGTGATTTCTAAATTGTCCTTACTTTTCAGTATGGCTTGTCTTTGTGAAAAATGCTTGGACAAAGCCCGATAACTTTGCCTTCACTGCCACCCTCTGGGCTTCTTACTTCAAAAATAAGACTGAGCCGTGGCACAGAGATTTCAGGATGCCTTGACACATACTGTGTTGCACATACTTATTAACAATAGTAGTTCCCACTTATACAGCACCTTTCTACTCTAAAGAGATCTCTGTCAAAGAGCTTTACAGATCTGTTCATTACATCACTGCACTACTTTAAAACCAAGAGCAGTCAGAATCATTTTAATCCTGGAAATAATGATAAGCCTACACTATTATATAATAATTACATAATATATAATTTCACAACTGATTTGTGACTGCACATGAGGACATATCCTGCTGCTAAGAGCTCACCATTTACATTCTTATTTCAGTTGCAAGTGAAAAAAAAACCCTCACTGAAAATCCGAAGTCTTCCAGATCCATTCTGTTTTACCTACTTACACAGTTTCAACACCATAGGTTCCCATATTAAGTATATGCTTATGTTTGTCAAACATCTGAGAAGTTTAATTGTTCTTTTTTTGTTGTTATGTTTTGGGTTTTGTTGTTTGTTTGGGGCTGTTTGTCTTTTTAAGATAAAAACAAAGAGACAGTGGTAAAAAGAAGCCCATACAGACTTGGGCTGCAGCAAGGAGTAGCTCCTGATATGGAACTCAGTGTCTATGTTCATTTCCTTCTGTTGTCTTAGATAATTACTGTATGCTGCAGCATACTCCTTGACAACAAGGAAGGCAGTTAAATCACTACAAACATTGGCTATAGTCTGAAATGTTTAGGAAGGGATGGCAGACAGGAGCTCCAGCTGACAGAAGAGCTGGAATAGGAAACCAGTTCTTCTCACCTTTTTAACCATGATCTCACCCTCCAGGGTCCACTACATAAACTTACCCTCAAAATTATTTTAATTTGTATTCATCCAGACTAATTTTGCTTGAAGTATGAGATAAGAAGGTAACAGCTCAAGTCCAGATTGAAGGTTACTAAAGGTGAAAACAGTGATGTTTGTCCAACACAGTGAAAAAGAATTTTCAGGTTATGTTCATACAGTGGGAGTATTTGAGTTCCTATACAACTTGGAAAACTTTTTTAGCCAGGTAGATCTGTTATAAAAAGAGTAATAAAATAAGCATTTATGCCTACAGTCACATCTAGGCAGATGGGTAACACTTCAAGAATTAAAGTCTTTCCCAAAAAATTCTGCAAGTACTGAAGTTGTGGCTGAAAAAAATGGTGCTTTGCAAACATTCAAGAACTATTAAAGAATGTTTTTCCTCTTACCATAACAAAATACAGTGTAAGAAGAACACAGAAAAAGAACTCCCCGGATTTATATAAATGTTCTAAATTTTGTTTATGCCTCATATAAAATGATTCAGCCATGTTCTCAGTGATTTGTGTAAACCAGCAAAATCCCACTCATTCAAGTTACTCTTTGTAGGTCTCTCAACCCAACGAGATCAAGGAAGACAGAAGTGGCCACTAATGTTTAAAAGCACTCAAGTTAAAGGCATATAAAGGTTCTTGAGCTTTTTTAAGTATTTTCAAATACTTCAGCAGTGGTCTCTGAAGACAATCACAATAATGCAATTAACAACTTATCATACTCTGTAATCCCCTACAAACTCAAACTCAAATACTGGCATCTGAAAGGAAAAAAAAAAAAGGATTAAAAAAATATTTGTTTTCCTCTTTCATAGGAAAAAGAAAGAGGGTAGGAGGAGAGACATAATTGACGAAAAGCTTCCAAAACTGCAGACTTAGGTAAATAACACAGTGTAATGTGTTAATCAAGTTACAAGAAAAACAAACAAAAGCTACTAAAAACTCCAGGAAAAAGTGCATTTCCTAGTATAAAAATAAATGAGCTAGATAAGGTTTCACATAGGAAAAGGAACCTTTTACGTTCAAAAACATTTGAAGAAAATCCTTAAAAGAACACCTTTGGAAATAGCAATATGAAAAATGAAACATAAAATGTTTTAACTTATGTGCTGAATCTAGCAGTCAACAACTCAGACGGTTATACTGTATCTTATAGTTGCTGAAAAAAAATGCAAGGGCATAAAAGTATTGTTAATGTAGACTTCCCCCTGCAATTACTTAGCATTTCTATGTATTTCCGAAAAATACTGTGAGGCCTTATTAAAGGTTTCAGGGTTATTTTAAAGACCTTATAGAGGACAAAAACTAGCTGCTCACAGTTCTGCTTCAACCTGTTATATTAAGCATAAATACAAATAAAAAAAATATAACAACGTAAAGCACCCCCAAAGTTAGTATGATAATGCATGTAAACTAAATACTGATTTTTTTAAATTGAAAATGTTAGTTGCTACATAGGTAAATGGATGAACTTGTCAAGTGTGACAAGGAGACAAAAAAGGAACACCTGCACAAGTGAGAAGCAGAACTAAATTTATCTGAAGAATTTTACATGAACTTGCGTTCCTTTGGCATTTATCTACAAGTGAGGGGCAGGCAGACAGACTTTACACTCTAGTTTGAAACTTAAAAAATTGCAGAAAACTGTCACATAACAGCACCCTGAGTGGGTTTTTATTGTTGTTTCATTCAAAAGTGAGAAAGATTTCCTCCTGGTCCTCCAGAAAAATGTCTCAACACTTCCTTAAGTGTTTCGTGCTGACACTGATTTCAGAAAACTGTAGCAAGTTCTGAATCTTAACACACCTAGCAGGAATGCACGAGACAGAAGAAAATCAGTCCAGCTTTCCAAAATAGGTGGGAAGTTCAAAATAAATGATACAGGCTACTATCCGCAGCAGATCAAAGGGCTTCACATCATGAATTAGAGGTTGCCTGCTCCATACAGATAACCCTCACATGGGAGGGTAAGCACCCTTTAACATCCTCAGAAAAAGTCTGCAAAAATCAAGATTTTAAATGAAGCTCAGCACACTGTGTATCATGCATTTAGACATGTGTCAGAGCCAATAACAGTTTACTGCAGAAATAAATACAGCAAATATTATTTGCCTTCTACATATGTCTTTAAAAAAAATTAACTCACATTTAGGCTCTTAACATCAGTTCCTTTATTTCAGATATGAAAAATACATACTCTTTGCTCTTTCTGCAACAAAAGCATCAATGCAATTCCTTTTAAGTGCATTGAATGCAGATGCTTCAGCTGCCTGGTTTTTATAACAAAGATAAAATATGTTGCCATATGTATAAAAATAGCAATATTTCTAACAGTGTGGTTATTTGCCAGCAGAACTAAATAGAAAACCTCTTGAAAGCAGCAGTTTAAGACAACAAAATTAAGGATAATTCAACTTACAGTGCCAAATAGGAGAACACTCTTGAGCCATTTTTCATGAATTTTTGAAATCGTAAAAATGTCCTTATATTTAACAGTACAGTAGCTATTGTTGCAAGTCAGGATTGGTCTTTTGCAGTGGAAAGAAGAGGAGTGATAGAGTGGCTGGGTGGGCACCAGGTGTCCAACGAAGGTCAACCCACCACATCATCTATAAACGTATACTTTTAAATAGTTTTCTGTTAGTGTTGTTAAAGATTTACAGCTGTACTGAGATTTGTGTTTCAAATAAGACATTTTACTTTAGTCAGAACACTCTTAGAAAACAAAAAATTACTCCTGACATCCTTGTCAAAAATATTTGCAGTAGTATTTTGTCACAGATTTTCAGCAAGAAATAAATTTTCCCCTTCATCCATCTATTATGCAAGTGTTCTGGATCTACCCATCTAAAATTTTTTTTCTAACATAACAGAAGGAATGGACATGATTCTCACTTTGACTCCCACACACTCAGCTCTTGTGTTGTGTTGCATACTGTGATGCAAAGATCCTTTGGCATATGTTTCAGGGCAGGGAGCATATCACATATTCCCTCCTTATTTTCTTCCTTTGATTAAGTGGCTTTTTTAGTTTGATTCCTAACATCTCTTACTTTTCATTACCAGAAAGGACAACAGTGCCTTCAGAGTCAGCTCAGAAAGTGTAAGGATTGCAGTTATCAACCTAAAAATCCAGGGTACAACAATCCACAGGGTACCAAGCCAGGTACAATATGTACCAAGATATTCTATGTACCAGCACACCTTAATTTGGGTGCCACACAAAATGGTAACACCTGCACAGAAATACGGAACACACTGAAGGCCACTGAAGATACACTGTAATCAACCAATACAAAGTACATTCAAACACAATCAGCATCTACACTGCAAATAAAGGATCCTTGACCTTCACCTAGAGATCTCAATCTGTTTAAGAAACATGCTAGAAAAAGGACGATCCTGGATTAATATCTCCTTCCATTAGGGCTAAAGGTTCCCCAGTCTATAAAAATGTTGAATGCCACCCTTTTACTTTTTTTAACTGTTTGGCCATGCCAACGAGTCAAAACCATCCAAAAAAACCCAGTGTCTCTTTTCAGCTTGCAGAATAATACAGAGCCTGCTGTATTCTTTTCTTCTCACCTTACCCCCTGCCAGTTTGCCCTTCCTTAAACAAGCTCTGGAAGACGCTACTCAGTTCTGTGATTCTATGATACAAAGTGGGTTGGAGTAGAAAGATGAGGAAGGTAACTGCTCACAAGTCTTTCTGACAGACATATAAAAAAAGAATTCCACAATTTGACTTCCAGGGCCTCACGACTTTACTTTGTTGCTGGTTCAGATTCATGACGAATGATAAAGAAATTTCTTCGGTCCAACTGGAAACAAATACATAGTTCATACAGCTTCACACTGGGCTGAGCGAACTATTTATCTGTACTCTAACAAGCTGGAACCTAAAGGTCAATTAAGAAGCTGTTTCCATAGAGTATTTCCATAGGCTGTTATGTTAAATGATCCATTAATATCTCAGACAAAAGCCATTATATGTCCAGATCCTACATCAGGAGTAAAACAGTTTTCTTGTTTTCATGAGTCTTGGACAACCTCTAGGAATTTTTAACAATGAAGTCAAAAAGTCCAGGTCAGTCAACCACCTTGTCTTGAAAGTCTGAGGAATAAAGAGACTAGCAAGAATATGCACAAAGAAATTTTGAACATGTCCAAATTACAGCTGCAATTATCCAAGTCAAAACAATAATAATAAAAAGCCTTCAAGTATCAGCCAACAAAAACTATGTAACCTTCTCAACAGAGAAATGCAACAAAGGAATCAGAACAAAATGCTCACAGTCCAGATGTAACATTCTTTATGCAAAACAGCACATTCACTGCCAAAGGAACACAGAAATAATCAGTTTACAGATTCTTACCCTTTAGGAACTCCTCTAAAATGCCAGCTATACAAGTGAGTCTTTGGATATGAAAGCTACCTCCACTTATTTGCACCCAAGTTCCTTGTGCTCCCTGAAGACCATAGGTGTCAACTGTAAATCTATTCTTTTAAAAAAAAATAGAAATTTTCTCTACAGAGAAGCAATCCAGCTTAACACGGCAAACTTACCACAAAAATGCTTACCAAAAAATATTCCAAATATTCCAACATGCCAGTAATCCTACATTCACTGAGTTACCCCAAACCAATAGTACTTCTCTTGATATTTCAAGGACTGTTGCAAGTAATATGCACAGAAGTCCTTACCAGGTGAAGCTGACATTCCAGTCAGGACTTCAAGATGCCTGAGTGTAACATCCCAGCTGATTTGCAGGGCTCTTTAAAGAGCATCCTGAACACTGTAGTCAGCTGCCACCTGGTGTGCGTGACAGCTCCATCCATCCACTGACAAACACTGTCACCAAAAGACCCTTCCACACTATGATGATCACTGTGCTACTCACGGAGTCATTCTTCCCTCACCTCTGCAGCATGGCTATTTGGCTAATCTGGAGAGGTTTTCAGCTCTGGGGTATGGTGATTCAATTCCCTTTATTGTCAAGGGAGCAGTTAACTACAAATGCATTTGTTATATTAATGGATCTGTGAAAGCTGCTGCATCTCATTTAATAGCATGTAAACTCAACCCCTCAGAACACACAGACATTTTGTAACATAGTATCTGCTTCACAAACCAAAGCAAAAATAATTTCTAGTAGGACATATGACACATGGTAACATTACAGTAAAACTCAAATGTGCACGTGCTTCCACCAGTTTCTGTGACCTGAGAAATGTTGTCCCTTTTCATGTATATCTCAGTTATCTTTACCATTAGCATCATCAAATTGCTTCACAGGAAACTGGAAAACAAAATTCTGAAGTAAAATAGCAGTCCTATTCAGCTTTCTTGGCTGTTAAACATTCAACCACAAAGCATAAAGAGGTAGGGCAACCAGGTTTAAATGTGACATATTCTCATTTCTGCTCATGGACAATTCAATTACTTCCTGACTCAGACAGAGGACAGGTTACAAAGGGCCAATCTTGCCATAAAGACTGTACTGGTTAATACAGATTATACAGGTTAATACTGGCTTATACATTAGTCATAAGGAAAATTAAGTTACATTATAACTTTTTTTTTTAGTTGCTAGACAATTAGAAAACAGCTATGAATGACTATTAGGCCATTACAGAACACATTAAAAGAAAATAACGCTGAAGTGTGATCAAACTAGAGAAATCTAAGAAATAATACTATGCCAAGTTGGAAGGCATCCATAAGGATCATCAAGTCTAATTCCTGGCCCTGCACAGGAGCATACCCAAGGGTCACACCATGTACCTGAGAGTATCATCCAAACACTTCGTGAACTGTGTCAGGCTTGGTGCTGTGACCACTGCCCTGGAGAGCCTGTTCCAGTGCCCAATCACCTTCTGGGGGAAGAACCTTTTTTCAATATCCAACCTAAACCTCCCCTGACTCAGCTTCAGGCTGGTGGAAGGGCCAAAACAACAGCTGAAAATCATGTGGGGAAGAAAATTAGATATACTAAAAAACCCCACAATTTTCAGGTGTCACTTTCTGTCATTATGTATAAGGTTTTATCCTGTGTCAGAAGATGACTCAAATCTTAAAATGTTCTTCATAATTTACTGATACTGCAATGTCAATAAAGAGGAATCAAGTATAAAAATAAATAAAAACAGTGTACATGACTTGCAGTCCAAGTAATCACCTGAGGGAGATAATCTTCTTCTCAGAACAAAAGGACTAAAATCAACCAACCAACGAACCAAAAACAACAACAAATAATCAAACAAAAAAGTCTCTTTTTGGTGAATAAAATTGCTGCTCTTAAAACAACAACTTTTACTTTCTAAAAAAAAAAAAAGACTAAATTTCTTGAACTTTCTGAAACATTGTCTGAAAAACAGAAAGTGTACTTTCACGTATTTACCCTGATTTTCTCAATTTTGAGTAAATTGTTAGTAATGACTTGATTATTCAGCAATTAACAAAAAATCCATTTTTTAATCACTGAAAGGCCACACAACCTAAATTATATAATCACTGTCATTTATGCTTACATTTAGAAGAAGTTAAAGCATTTAATTTAAAGGGAAAAAAAAAACCTGAACCCTGAAGAAACTACAAAAATCATGTGAATTAACTAGAGAGTATTGCCTACCAAAACACCAAGCATGAAGAAAATATCAATAATAAACATGCAAACAAAGGCTTGAATGTTGTGGTAGGTTTTTTTGTACATCACTATTTATATTACTTTCTTTTTGTTTCAAAAACCCCAAGATTTTTCCAAGATGAAGTAAGCAGAGGAAGCAGAGCTGCACTCAGCATCACTGCCCCATCACTCCAAACAAGCAAATAAATTCAGGAAAATTCAGAAGCTCTTCTATTTTCATTGCTGACAGCTTTATAAATACTGCGTAAATAAAAAATCCAACCCCTCTATTTTAAAATAGAATAAAACAGCAAATTTTTCACTGTTATAGACTAGTTGAGAGTAGTTGAGAAATTATAGCCTTCCCAGTTATCAGCTTGGCACCTACTGATTTCCACAGTAAATTAGTTTGAACTGATCAATGGCGGCAGAAACATACCTGAAGAATATTAAGTTTTTTATATACATATCCAGCTCCCCTTTTGCACAGACAAAACCTCTGTAGTTAATAGTCATTTCTGCTTCCATTTAATTTAAACCACAGTAAAATCATTCATATTGAAATCACCATAGTCCATGTTTATTTATTCATTAAATGCTTAATATTGAAAAGCATCCATCACAAGAAAGAGAAACACACAACAACTTTTCTAGGATCATGAGCACCTTCCCATTAATCTTCAAAACAAGATTTAGAGAGATAAAAGCACATCCAAGTTGTTCCCTGTCCTTTCACAGTGTTTAAATTGATGATTACCAAAAACACTTATGGGCAGTGACAGCAAGAATTGCCTCACTACACCCTCTCCAATGCTGCAAATCAGAAACAGAAACAGAACATCTGCCACGGTGTCCATATGAAGTGATAGCATATGAAGCACCAATAATACAGAAAATTTTTTAGAAGAAGTAAATCTGACATGCCTCAGGAACATACTGAAAGAACTTGTTTCTTAAATGTGATTTTCTCCAAGGAACTACATGAGTCCTCATAACATGCTAAGGACCACAGACCAACTAAATAACCTGTTCTGCAACTTCTGTCATTAAAATGTTAACAATAAACTATCTCTGATTTCATATCTCTTCATAAAACAATTCTTTCTCTTGTGTGTATTTCTTTCATAGAGCAGGAGCACCCGGAGAACACAGTACTTCTGATGGTAAAAAATAATACAAGAGTCAATTGGTTCAAGTCTTGAATTTTGTTCAAGTTTTGTTCCCTTCTTATTTGCAGAACACATCTTTTCTAAGAAATCTAAGTAATTTTAAGTTTATACCTTTTTTTAAAAAAATTGATTCATAATAGTCATAATTCATTTTAAGTGACTTCATCAAGGGAAACTAATCTCAATGTATCACGCAACTTGTTATTTCATGATGTTCCTCAATTTGGGTTTAACAATTTTATTGACTGCATTTTTTAGCCTGGGGAAGAGGAGATCTTGTTTAAATGTTAAAATGCCTTCAAGGACATATGTAGATATACAATTGCATTTAAACACACACCTCAAATTATTTTGTCTGATTTATTAAAAATGCAATTCTATGCATCTTTGCATTAGAAATAAAGCATTTAAAATTGACTGTGGATATGTGATATAAATCAAGGGCAAAAATTGCTATAAACTATTAAGCACATTAAAAAAAGATCAGAAAATGCTGTTTTGCACATTTTAACCAAATCCAATGCTCATCCAAATGTAGCTTCCCATATACTGCCAGTAAATAAAAAAGATCTCAAGCTTTAACCTAGTCATTTTCTAATAAAGCATAAACAGTAAGAATTCAATTAAATGTACATAGAGTTCTGTGAATACTTTGTTATGTACAGATACATCTTCCTAACTCATAAAGAAAAAAATGAAATTAGGGCACCCTCTGCACAGCACAATGAAATGCTGTGCAGGTGCAGTTAATACTCTTCAGCAGAACAGTGAGCTGTGGCACAGGGATTCATGAATGTAGGATGAGCCTCAGCTTACTTGGAGTGCTGCACTGTGTCAAATAAATACAGACTTCTCAAGCATTTAGCTACCAATTGTCATGCTTTGATGACTAATACCCCCCCCCCCCAAAAAAAAAAAATCAGGTGAGGAACTACAAGCACAAATGCAACCAGCAGTGTTTGAATCCTGGCTTCCTGCTTGCTAATTTAATTTCGATAAGCCTGAACTGGTGCTATCTGATGACAAAGTGTACCTTGTTGCCTGTTCTGCTGATAATCTTGGACATGATGACTTTGCCTCAGTAGAACTCACGGTTCTTATCACAGTCGGACAATCAAACTGTTTCTCAATTTTCCCATCCTAACCCAGCCCTGACATCAACCATTTCATTTTATTTAAATGCAGTAATTTAAAAATGAGAATAGTTTTTCACTGTTTTTATTTTTCCTGGTAATTTATTTCTAAGGAGAGCTAGTTGCATTTCAGATTGCAAATACTAAAAGACCACAGAATTCCTTTCAGCTTCTTCCCACTTTCCTATAGCCAGGGTGCTGAAAATCCCTGCTGTACTGTTGAGGGTGTAGCAAAAGCTTCACACAGGGAAAAACAAAGCACAGGGGAGAGAAAAGGGAAGACAAGAGAAAGCTGAAGTCAGGGGACAGGGATGAGAGTGAGAGACAGTGAGAAGTGAGGGAGGGAGAGAGAGTGTGTGATAGAAAATGCAAAGGAAAAAGTTGGCAGCTATAATAGCAGTATATATTTAATAGATTTAATATACCATTAACAGCTACGTGACTCAAGATTTCTGGTTATAAACTAATTAGACAATTGTCCTGCTCCACTACATCGCTTTTTGAAAAATTACTCTTACAGACCCCCACACAAGTAACTGACAACAAAAGTTGTATTAATCATACCTTTCTCCTTCCTGGTTATGGACGCAAACTTTTTATTTTATACCTGACAAAAAACTCAACATATTATTTTCCCACCTCTCCTGTAACTCAGAATATGCTCAGAAGTAGTTAGAAGTTCATTGGCAAACCTTCGAAAATTACAAGTAATTTTTTAGTCATGAAACTCTCAGGTAAAATCTTATTGTGATTTCCACATCTGATTTCTTTCTAAATAAACACAAATTTAGACTCCTCTTCAGTCTAAAGCAGAGAAAATGAGCAGACAGAGATTTTTGTTCCTGCTTTGGTAAAGATAAAAGGAAAGAGAACAGAGATTGGTAAAGTATTTCAACTTATTACAGACTACCTAAGAGCCAGCAGCATGATGCAAGTAAATCTCATTCAACATTGAATTAATAAAAGTAAGATGCACAAGGCACAACAGGATTTCTGCTGTTGAGGTGTTTGACCTTCTGCTTGCAGCTCAGAAGACTCATTTCCAAAATGGACAAAACCAGCTCTAGACAGGGTTTTAGTAACTAAACAAGTTGCAGGTACTAGCATTAGGTGGTCTGATACGAAGGCTAAGATGAAAATATAGAACATATTTCCTATGTGTCAAATGGAACTATCAAAAATGACAGTGATATATTGTTCTCCATGATCTTTGGAAGAAAAAGAAATCACTTGTCACAAAGATATCTTTCCTTGTGTTCCCCCACCTTAATGTCAGAACACTTCAGTGCTGGAACAGGTTTCCTAGGAAGCAGCATGGTATAAGAGGAAAGACACAGTTTTGTGTTGAATACTCCTAGTATACCCAATGACTGCCTCAGAATAGAGAATGAATTTAAAGTAAATTATTAGTCTTTTAGGTTTACATTTTAACGATCCTATAATTTTCATAAAGACTCTTGATTTAACCTGCAAAGTTGATAACTGCTTTCTGCCTTCCTTACCTTATTATCCAGAACGACACTAGGGAACAAAAGCAGTTTTGTAAACTTTACTAAAGTGCAACATATCCATGTCCAAATAAACTACAGGTAACAGAATGAACAGTTCCTCATCTTCCATTAGTTATCACACTAATCATCTAAATCAAACTAAAATTAGCATAATTTCCAAATATATTTCCAAATATATTCCAAAGTTTACTCCATATCACACTGTGCAAATTCATATCACATAACTAGCATGACATATTACACCTTTCTGACTTAAGGGCAAGAGATTATACTTAATTTTTGATGCTTCTGTTTTATTTGCAATGGAAAATTGTAGTAAACTAAGATTTTCAATATTTCATTTTAGAAATGACCATTCTTTACCCGTATGATTTTACGAGCTGATTTTTAAATACATTTAACATCTGAAAAACCTTACGTTTTTCAAAGTCACCTCAGACAGTTCAAATTTGTGGACGGTGTTTTCCTTGCAACTAAAAGAACATTAAAAATCAGTGTAATTGTTTTTAAAGAAGTAAACATTCTTCAACGCTGAACTATCTGGAAATATCAAATAAACTGAAACAGGAATATATTGGTGCTAAAACCTGAAAGCCTTCCATTTTTAAACAATATCTGAAAATCAGATAACAGTCAAAACCAAAGTAACTATGCATCAAACTGCAAATGTTTTGCTGATTTAGTTACAGCCTTTCTTTTGCCAACTGACAGGTATGTATCAAACAATACAGACAGATCCATTGTACCTGTGTCACATATCAGGACTGTGCTAGTAAACCATAATAAATTCCTAATTAATATAAAACACATCATATACACAGCAGTTTGAGTTCATCATAACTTGGAATGACCACAGCTTGGAGGACCTACATGCAACAAGTAATGCACACATATCCACCTCATCTGCTACTGCTTGCAATCCAATCTAATATGCTTGGTTTCCAGGTTTGTTCAAATGAAGTCCCCTCACAGGCTCCCGTTTCCCCTGGAAAAGCCTTGAGGCCACTTTGTTCTCAGCAATTTTTTCCCCAAAGGTTTTGAACACCTGTTGGCTTTGGGATTTCAGTGTTCATATTTTTTCATGCCTACTCTTTCTTCTGTTTTTATTTTTAATGGTAGCTCCCATTTCTAATTATATGTCATTTCATCCTCTGTGTGTAACTGCTGATTCTCCAGCTTCCTTCTGCAGTCTTTTTCTTTCTCCTATGCTAGTTTTGCAAAACAGAAGTCTGAATCTACACAAATGCTATTCAAGGGAGATGGTGATATTTTATTCTGCATAATTTCTTCATTATTTAAGGTCAGAGGTTTCTATTCAGTGTTATCTCCTCCTTGTCTCTATCCACACAACCTGTTAAAATGTCTAGCTGCTTGTATGGTATGACTCCTGACACATGTGCTACAATGTGCTACCTTTTGTCAAATTGTGTTGTCCTTCCAAACACGCCTCCTCTTCATAATTTTTGTCTGCTGTGTTTTAAAAATCTTACAAGGATCTAGCTAGAATTGATGTTGAATAGCTCTGAAAAATAACATCTCTTTTTTTGACCAGCAGTATTGGTTATTATGCCTTTTTAATATCTCTTTCCTTCAGTTCCCATCAGACTTTCCTGTACCTTTCTGTTTGTATGGGATGACCAGTTTGCCAAGCAGCAGTATCTCTTCTATTTTCACTCAATGCACAAAGACCTCTGGCCCCAACTTCTTTTGTCCTGCCCTGTCCTGGATCAGTGAAGCCTTTGGGTACATTGGGCTCCTCTTCAGGAGATGGTAACAGTGCCCCTTCCCATCTTCTCTAGCAAGAAGTCACAGAGGAAATGAAAAAAGCCAAAGAGCTGCCCTGCAGTTACTGTAAATTTGAGGAAGCAAAAAGGGGCCTTCAGTTCCTTCCTTCTCCAACACCAAGCATCTTCCTCCTGCAGCAACTTCTCTGGCTGCAAGATGGGTAAGTGAGGATTGACAAGAGGCAAGCAAGAGGCAAAGCGAAGAGGTGCTTTCCCCAGTAACCAGGTCTGCCTTCCAGAAGCGTGTTCCACAGTGAGTTAGTGTACTTAATGCATTTGTTTTATTGAGACAAAGTTTTTAAAGGCTGCAATAATGTTTTTTTCTGTCTTGTACAGCTTTGAGCAGTTTGCCAGCACTTAAATAATTAATATCAACAATAATAACAAGAACAAACAATGATAAGTGCACTCTATGGATACTGAATCTCTTTGTAGGGTCCCCTAGAAGTCATTAGGTGTCCTCCCCCATAAATATTTAATAAAGATTTGATTTCCAGGCACTTCCAGTGTCTAAAATGTTCTCTTGAAAAGCCTGTGAATGCACACAATTGTTAAATGAAGACCAGAGAGGGAGGGATATTACTTCTGCACTTTACAAAGTCTAGGCACTTTATGTCAAATGATACATGGTGTTATTACAGCTTTGTCTTGAATAATGGTTTTAATTTTATATATCAAATGAGAGAGACCATTGTGTTGCTACTAGAGGGTTAGAAGTGACTTATCTGGTTAATATTTAGACAGAGGTAACCATACTGCAACTTACATATTAAAAGAGTAAGTTGGTGCATCCAGATGTACAATTATGAGAAGAGACCATGAGGTGGCCTTTTATCAATATTATTTTTAACATTAAGTCCAGTCTGGAGATGAAAAGTCAATCTGAAGGAAGCCAGAGCTAAAATCAATATTTTACTGTTCTACAGAAACATGTTCAACACAAAACGTAACAGTAACTCACATGGCCTGTCTAAGCAAGGTGCACAATCTTTGGGGTAGATCCTCTTAATAGCAGCATTGCCTTCAGTCAGAGCAAAAGGTATTAAATTCTTTTTACTTTTTTATTCTTATAAATCAATGTGACATTCTTCAGGATATTGGAAGTTCCAGGGATACCTGAAGCATCATAAATTTAATAACTATAGAAATAAATGATTTTAATATTTATTTTTATCTTCATCTGCCCTATGTATATCATTTTAAAATTTTGAAGACGGTCTCTAAAGGGGTTTCTGAACATAAATGAAACTACTTAGTTAATATCACATAAAGACTTCCATAATTCTGTTTATGACTGTGCACCTATGTTACTCATTAATAAACACAGTTATTCTGCCCTTTATCACCCCATTTACTATAATTTAAATAATTTTTAAAAGTTTTTCCCCCCCTCTTTTTCTTGCTAGTTCTGTTGCATGAACACCACAACCCAGTAAAAGGTTCAGTGTGAATCCCCTCTGAGGCAAGACTTTAGCTCTTGAAGCTTTAAAGAGGGAAAAAAGGATGACACTGACCTGGGGTGGTTCTCTCACAGGCAGGAGCTGTTAGGGAAAACTTATTACAAAGTGGGGGAAAGGAGGAAGGGAGCCTGCAAAAATGACTCTGGAGCCCTGCTAATGGAGAGGCTGGTACACCTGTGACTAGCAGGGTCAACCTCCCTGCCTACACTCACAGCACCTTGGGATACCTCTCTTCCTTCACTAACAACAGCACTGAGTTTGATGATGTTCTCCATTACAAGCACAGTATAAATTCTTACAGCCTGACTTAAACATGTTTTCCCTCTTCACAAGCACATACATATATAGTCACACTGGACGATGCCAGAATTATTTGGTACACTGAAGTTATTAGAATCATCCTGTGCCTAGCTGTTCTTCTGTATATTTCATCCCAACCCATCTATTGGATTCACCATTTAAATTTTATGCTCCCTAGGTCAAATACCTAACCTCAACATGACATTTAAGGCTAATAATAAATGTAAAAGTGCTATAAAGTAACAGTATGAAAAGACTGCATTTGCTTTGAAAATAAGCTATTTCTGAAAAGGAAAAGACAGTGATGATACATTCACATCT
Source organism: Pseudotriccus pelzelni (assembly GCA_035584735.1). Lineage (NCBI taxonomy): Eukaryota > Metazoa > Chordata > Aves > Passeriformes > Tyrannidae > Pseudotriccus > Pseudotriccus pelzelni. Next base: position 13,302,401 of record JAWMRA010000090.1, on the reverse strand, counting down.
TCAGGTAAAACTCACTAGTCTTGGTGAGTGTAGTGTGGAAATCTAAACTGGCACAAGTGTAGCAGTTCATTCCCATCAGCCTCTGTCCTGCACCCTCAACATGAGCATGTCATCAGCGTCACTGTGACACCTACCCTGCGGCACAGTGTCCCCTCATTGTGCCGTAATGAAGGTCCCAGGGTGCTGCATCATGAGTGCTGCAGGCAGTGGTGCAGGATGGAGCCCTGTTCACATAGGCTGTAGCACTGCTATACAGCTCTGTAACATTCCTTCTTGCCTCACTAGAGATCATGCCAAGCTGTCTATCTGGGAATTTCTCTGAGACGGATGTCATCAACAGACAAAAGGTTCCTTCAGAAAGCAGGTTAGCAGAAATATGTTGAACCACTGGCAGTCTACTAGTCACTATTTTCAATTTCGGATTTTATACAAACATACGAGAATACACAGTACACGTTTTCCATCCTTCACAGAGTCTTTAAACTGTAAATAAGTCCAAATTCTCCATTAAATGCACTTTTAAAACCTAGTCGCTGTAATCTCTAATTTCTAATTTCACAAAATATAATAACCTGGAACTTGCATTATCTTAAATAACAGCAAAAAAAAATATTATGCTGTAACTGAGTTACTATCAAAACACATATATAACTTAGTTTAAAACCACTTACAGTACCAGTGTTCGGCCATACTGACTGGTTTGTTGGACAGATAATTTTACTGTGTGATTAAGACACAGATAATGGTTTTATTTGATTTATAATTTAATTCAATGTTTTGATACATATAAAACATCCGGAGGATACCCTTTTCATAATATTAAGAGCCTCTAAATTTGAGCAGAATGACACCTACTTGTTACAATACTGTATTATCTAAAGGCAGAAACCTTTCAATAATTAACAACTTCCACTTAGAAACAACTGGTTTATATCTGGATGTGTACCTAAGGGCATTTAAAAAAAAAGGTGGTATTATAAGATTGAGGTGGAATATTCTTCTATATAAGTATTTTAAAATTAAAATCCAAACAGCATTTTACTCCAGGACATTGTTTCATAAATACCTGGTAAGTTTCTTCTCAAAGCAACTAAATACAGATTATCTATTAGAAGAATTTAAGTTTTGCTGCCCACATAGAACCCTGGAAAACCAAACACTGAGTGCACTATGTTAGGCTCAGAAATGCCAGTAGGAAGTTCACTATGAAACAACTGTGGGGAAAAAACCAATTATCCACAATCTCTTAACTGAAAAAATACTTCTTTTATTATTTAGAAGATAAGTATTATATTGACTTCTACATGCAAAAGAAAATGCATTAACACATACACTATATTAAAGATGAATAATGGCATTCTTAGTGAAATGTAAATTATGACACTTCACTAATGCTGAAATCAAGGGAGCTTTCTAGCTGTATTTTCATGGTATAGGGCCATCTCACATGGTTATTTAATATTTGTTTCATATAGATTTCATTAGTGATTACAGCCCCATCACTTGAGTAAAATGTCACACTCTTAGTTACTTAAGTTAGGCTATTGGTTGCTGACTATTCACTGATTATAAAGAACATAGAATGACAGAATCACTCAGGTTGGAAAAAATCCTTGAAGATATCAAGGTCAACCATTAACCTAACACTGTGAGGTCCACATTAAACCATGTCTCTAATTGACACATCTACACATCTTTTAAACACCTCCAGAGATGGTGACTCCACCACTGCCCTGGACACTGTTCCAATGCCTAACAACCTACCCCCATGAAGAAATTGTTCCTAATTGTCTCAGGTTGAACTTGGCTCCCAGCCAAGTACCTGGACTATGGTGAGAAACCTTCTCCCCTCCCTCTCTTTGGACGGACCAAAAAAAAAAACCAGACAAAACTAAAAGAGCCAAACCAACAAAATTCTAAGTAATACATATATTTTGGAATGATATACAGTTAGAATGTTATTTACAGGGAACCCCCAAAAGGGAAAAAAGAAGGGAAAGGTAAAGGGAAAAGGACAAAAAAACCTCAGATACGGTTTCACACAATCGAACCCCAAAAAACCCATCAGCACACAGCCATATCACAATAGCAGCTCACGACGTCCCTCGAGGTAGCAGAGCCCCGCGTTACCAACCGCCGGCACTCTCCGCTCCTCAAGGCCAGCCAGGCCCGCCAGGCCTCGCTCCTTCACCCGGGCAGAACGACAGCGAGAACCTTCGCCTCCAGCCCGACGGAAGAGAGAGAGAGAGCTTCCTCTCCCTGCTTATTTACACACTTGTTTATGTAAAATTTGTATGGAATACTGGGAGCATGGCCTTGGTTCCTTGGTTACAACCTGGTTACCAAGGAAGGCCTAGACTCAAAACTGCTACACTAATAAACAATCTAAACCCACTCTACCTCAGCTTGAGGCCACTTCCCTTTGTCTGTGTTACCTGGAAGGCCTGACCCCCACCTCACCACAACCTCCTTTCAGGGAGTTGTAGAGCTCCCCGAGACTCCTTTTCTCCAGGCTGAACAACTCAGCTCCAGCTCCCTCAGCTGTTTCTCATCAGGCTTGTCCTCCAGATCCTTCCCAGCTCTGTCCTTCTCTGGACACGCTCCAGTACCTCAGTGTCTTTCTTGCAGTGAGGAGCCCAGAACTGGACACAGCACTCAAGATGTGGCCTCACCAGTGCCCAATACAGACAGCAATAATTACAAGTACGTCTGCAGTTAAGTTTCTGTATTATCATATGCTGTATCTCTAGTAGGTTTAAAAGTTATGTATAAATTATGATATCAACTGAGGACATACATGCTATTTCTTCTCAAATACAACCTTCTCAATTATGAATAACAAAGTAATTTGCCAATTCTAAACACACTTAACATTACTGGAAAAAACCAAAAACAAAAACCCAAAAACCAACAACCAAACAAGACAACAAACAACAAAAAAGACAACACTAGTTATAATGAGCACTATTCAGTTGAAACCTTCTGAAGTACTGAATCAGACTGGGCTAGGACTTTGCATTTTCATGGCAAGACTTTGCTGAAGAACATCATCAGAAATCAGGCTCTTTATGAAAAGGATGATTTGAATTAAGTGACCTGAGACTTCAGTCAAGTGCAGAAGACAATGAGCAATTCCCAAATAGCTTGCAATGTGCTTGTGGAAATTTCTGAAAAGGAGATAACTAGAACTGAGACTTGTAAAGATACATTTTTAACTAGAGGACTGAGAACGTAAAGTTGAAGACAATGAAAGTTATCGTGAAATAAGGGTTCAAAGCAAAGTCACGATGAACTGGTTAGATTCCAAGTATTTCAAGTGTTGGTCTTCTTTCTGGTTTTCCTTCTTTTTTTCCCAGTCGTTAGGGAAACAAAATTAGTGGTGAAACAAGCAGAGTTTATCAGAATTACGAAGAAAACCAAGAGAAAGCTGTTGTGGATAAAGCAAATCCTTCAGGGCTCTTCAACTCAGAAGTGATTTAGAGAAAATGGATACTGTGTCAAATGTTTAAAAATAACAGACTGACAATTTAGGGACAGAATGAGAAAGAACTAGGCACAAACTGAAAGAAAACTAGCAAGGGACAAAGAACAATACAAAATATGTCAAAAGTATGCTCAGTAATTACAGGAAGACCTGGGAAAAGATTGCTAGATCATTCTATTGCACAAGAAATCTGTCAACATGAGATGCTGAAAGACCAGAAATAAATTTCCTTTTTACTTTGGACTTCACTGAAGGGATCACCTGTGAGCAGATGGCTAACTCAATGACAACAAAACGAAAGCCTCAGACTGACCTGGATGATGGACTAAAATGTGTGTTCTTTAAATCAAAAAGCAGTCTTGCTTCTGATCAATAGTGAGGTGGTATTCAGTTGCAGCAAGAAATATTCAGTTCATATGTTAACATATGCTTCCCACTGGTGAGAAAAATAAGATATTGCAATAGATTGTCTGAAAATAATGTGAAATCTCCAGAAAGGGATTTTTTAAGAACAACACAGAACCAGATACAACAGAACACTTTCTGGCAGAGATGAATTTCAAGCCTCGTTTTCTATGTCTCTGGGGCATTCTGCACACAAATGACCCTGAAAACCCCTGAACAGTCCACTGCTGTAATCTGGAAGATGTCACAGGGCATAGAACGTTATGCTGTTTCAGAAGAGGTTTCAGCAGTTTGACCTCCATCACCTGACATTTGTAAAGACTTCCATAACCACTGTAATGTGCTGGGAAAATCACAAGCCACGTTAGATGCACCCCCATGTTTGTGTTTTTTGGTGGTGGGCTGTTTTTTTGAGTTTGGGGTTAGCACAACTAATGGACTTGGCACAAGGTTTAGGAAGGAGAGGAGGAAGGGATGAGAGAATTTAACAGAAAAATGTGAGGCAAACAAGAGGCAAGTAATACAGTAAGGTACAAAATGGCAGAAAAAACAAGGCAGGTATGAATTTCTCATAGTGGAAATTCAAAAGGCACCAATCTTTTCTTTTTTGTACTGGATGAGAATGTCTTGAATCAGCATTTAGATTAAGAATTATTTCAGAGTTATTCCACATCACAAGTTAAAAATGACAAGTAAGGAAAGCTTTCACACAGTGTTAACAGACCAGAACGCCCGGCCGCAGTTAAGGCAGAGGCACAATGTGTACAGCTCAACTGGCTCCCATCTTCATTCCACCTGGCAAAATATCCAGTACTTGTTTTAACTTCACGCTTATGTTTGCCTGCTCAAACACTACAGCTGTAGATCCCAAGTACCTGCTGCCCACTGGGCTCAACTGCTGTCCTCTACCGTAGCTATTGCAGTTTGTCCCTGAGCCTGTTCCTCAGATAAATATATAAATCCAGACTAAAAATAGATGCAGAGAGAAAACACTGATGACTGTTTTCAACAGGTTTTATTTGGGGAAGCAACACAGTAAGATACATCAGTGGTGCTATGCACCACTGTGGAGAAGGCATTAGGATATATTATATTTTTTTGAATACAGAAGTTCAACTGTAGCAGGCTGAAGAAGACCAGCATAGTGGTGTGATGCTAAAGTATGAAAAACTACTTGAAAAGTTGTGGCAGTGAGCCATTTCATTACACAAAATCTTGTCAGATCACCCTATGAAGACAAGGGACCAACAAGTTTTGAAAAGGATGTGCAGTTTCCAGAAAATTTTAACACGAATGCTAGAGAATGTACCTGGAGATCAGAACAAGATTTCAGAGTTTTATATCATTTGTTTTAGATGCCTCATGATGAATTGGGCTTGATTAGTCAGGCCTTGTTCAGTTATCTTGAGAAAAATTTTTTCAAAAGTTAAAACATGGAAGCACTGCAAGAATCTGAACTGTAGTAAAAGCAGCTTCTCAACAAGAATCCTCATAAAACATCACAGAGAAAGGCTTTATGAAGTGGTAAGCTAGAATAGTAGTAATAAACTTATGGTATATGATGTCTAACCCCAAAGTGCTCAAGAATTACTCTTCCAAATGAATTACTGAATACTAACTGCACTAGTAGTAATTTCTTCTAACTCTAAAAAAATTATTTTTCTTTTCCAAAATGAAAGTATAAAACACAAAAAATGTATTGACATTGCTTCACTTGGTAAGAATATATCCATAAAGATTAACATACAGAAGAGAGAAACGGACTTCCAATCTAAACTTATAACTCAAAAATGTTAAATACAATATAAGCACGAGTGGAAAGCTCTGGTCAAATCAGCTTTAGTATTACTTAGTTTATTGTTGTATTACTTTGTACAACAAAAGTTCAAAAGACTGAATCTTAAGACACTATTTATTTCAAGAAAAAAACACAGACTTAGATTTTCATTGCAAAAAATACATATTAAGTTACACTCACTCTTTGTTGCTGCTTTTAAATACAGAAAAACTCCTTTTATTAGAAAAGCAGTATTTGTATCACAAGTTTATCTGTAAGGAAGTGTGTTTCAGTAATGTGTAAAATTACTTTTTTTTATGACCCATGTTTTAAAAAATTTTTTAGTATTTTTGGCTACCCAGTAAATGCAATGGGAATGCATATAATATTTATTTTTTCAACAGGACGTATTCAGTGCTTCTTGAAATTGGGAACACCTCAGCAAATTCCCTGAAGGACTGCTGTTTCAAGTTCAGAGCAGTGAATTTTCTTTGATGAATTACTAACAATT
>JAWMRA010000090.1:13282254-13296214 GCA_035584735.1 Pseudotriccus pelzelni | reverse complement strand
GAAAGTATGATTGAACTTGTCATTGCTGTCATAAAGGACTAAACCAGCACACAAAGGTTCGGTTCCTGGCTGCAATTTTAATCATATTCAAATGAAATATTAAAACAATTTGCTTCTCCAGAATGTGTTACACTTTACTAATTGTTACACTTCTATAATTTAGGACTTTTTTCTTTCAGTGGAGTGGTGGGTAGGGGAAGGCTGGAAAGATGAGCTAAAACTCACTGCTTCCTCTCTCCCTTCTCTGTGGTTTTTTCAGTTTTACACCGGGAAAACAACTCTGAGAGCAATTAAAACACTGGGTAAGTTTCCCAAACATGAAATTTCCCCCATTGCAAATACTCAACTTGGCTTGACAGGGCTCTTGATAACCTAACTAAGGCCATGTTTTCAGAAACAGGTAGGACCAGGTGATTGTCACAGACACCTGTGACATGAGCCTCACTTGAATCGTCCGCCTTGCTTATCAAATGTATTATGGAAAACAAGCATGCAGAAAATGCTAAATTATATAAAAGAAGAAAGTGCTACAAATGTTGCTTCAGTATTTTAAAGCGTAAAACAAGGAACCCAATAATTACTCTTTTTCTGCTGCTGGGGTTTTTCAGTTGTGTTGGGGTAAATAAGGTCACTAGATAAGCAAGAGGACAGCTGAAAGATTATGAGCTCATGTACAAATCTGTACTACAATGCAATGAAACTGCACAAGCTAAAAGTTTTGAATTGGTCAGAGGAGCATCAAGAAGGAATTTATATAAAAAACCCAAACAACAAACCACTACTGATTTTGAAGAACCAACCTTACATAAGGAATTCCTCATCAGATGAGTAATTACCTGGATGATTTCAGTGGTTGTAGTCCTAATCTCTCTAAGGTTTTGTTAAATCATTGACAACTCAGCTGCTGTTTGAACCTGAGATGCTCATACCTCAAGTTGCTAGCGTGGAAATGACAAAGTCATGAAGATAAGTGATTTCTGCATAATACCAAAGTAACAAAAAATCCAGTTTCCATGGCATTCCAGATTGACAAAAACTTGTGTTGTGTACTCAGTATGAGGAACTTATTGAAAAATATAAAATAATTATTATAAACATTTAGTGGCAGCATTTAATATCTAATTCAATGACTAGAACTACAAAATCAACTCATCATCACATAAAGATAGAGATTTTACTGGTTATAGCATTAAGGTTTGAGAGTTTTTAAGTATGCGGTAGATATAAGCTTTACAGTAATGGGTGGTACCTTGTTTATCACACAGCTGTAACAATGGGTCTGATTCACACAACAATCAGTCTGAAGTGACTTAAGAGAACTCAAGAAAGACTAATTAACTTCGGTCAAGAAACAGTGTTGCTCCTATGGTGTTGATCTTTTTAGCCTCTTGCCCCAGGAGTAAACATCCAATTAAAATCTGAAGCAAAGATACTGATATTGAGCTCAAGATTCTACAGTAAATTTTTTTATACACATAATAGGCTATATATGCCTCACTGCAAGCAAGCACTTCATGTCTACTGCACCACTGATGAGAAACCAAAGAAATGTACTGATCTTGAAAATATATAGTGAATCCTGTATTAAAAAAAAACTAAAAGGATGAACTAATTATCCTGCTAGTCAGAAGCCAAGTCAATTTAATTAGAAAGATTGCTACTAGCACACAAAGCAATCTTCAAAATTATTGTAGACACACTTAACTCTGTAGTTGTGCTGTTTTGGCTGCAATAATTTCCTGCATAGTACCTAGTAGGTTATGGTTTGGATTTGTGCAGAAAATATGAGAAGCAAACAAGACCTTGACTCTGTATAAGCACTGCTCAACAATAACTAAAATACTCATCCCTTTAATATTGACATTGTCTTTAGCACAGAACCAAATCATTGAATCAGGGCATATTATCCATAATAGCTCCAAGGTAACTACTGTGAAGAAAATTAATTCTATCCCAGCCAAAAACCAGTACAGTGACATGTATAACATCAAGTTAATATAGAACGGACAGTTTCAAAGTAATAGCACGTGGTTCAATGAAGTATTAAATACAACAGCCCATGACCTTGTTACGTAACAGTTTTAAACAGCTGTTGGTTTTTTTTAAATGGGAAAAAGAGACGTTCCTTGTTTTGAAAGAAAAAATGACAAGTCAGAAGAGAGAAAAACAGCATTCTGCAGCTTCCTGGTAACGGTTCCATTTACTTTGAATCTAAAAACTGGAGTTTAATTTATATTGCATGGGCAAATTTTACCACTTCTTCCACGAAGTGACCAGTTACATAAAATGAGTACGTAAGAAATTTTATGAAACTTAAAACCATCACTTTAAGATTTAGATTTAAACTCCCCACAGTTTGAATACAGGTCCTGAAAGAATCTGAGGATCAGAAGGGATATTCACAAAGCTTAACTTCAGCAAGGCCAAGCTGCCTGGGCTCTCCTTTAAAATTACTAAGAGGTAAGGGAGAGAAAGGAACTATCCAAGCTAATTAGTAGCTTTGAGTTCTCTACGCAAAACATTCTCTCCCACCTTTTTGCCCCTAACATTTCCTAAAGTACATTGTCACAGGAATACTGAGTGGTGGTTATCATTGTTCAAAGATGGTAACTCCTTTTCAGTTAATTTCACTGTATGTCTACACATGCAAGGTGGGTATGATGGGATGTTCACACTTTCACTCTGTAGGCAATTTAAGAGAAGGTAAAAAATGGAGCTTGTCTGCCCATTGTGCTGCTTCCCTGCAACAAGTCGAAGAGTGTGAGACAACCTTTGAAAGCAAAAATGGAAATATCTGTAATAACTTGAAGATGTGCCATATCAAAATTACACCTCATAGGAACTTGCAAGTTTACATATACAGTGCTGTTGTTTAATTAAAGATTGAAATACCAATTTAAAACCTCCAAAGATTCCTTAGAAAAAAATCTATTTTAAAACTAAATCTCAAAACATAATTATTAAGTCTAAAACACACAACAAAAATATTTTGATTACTTAAAAATGTATTTTCTAGGAAAAAAATTTTAAGTTATTACAATAAATTCTATCAAGCTGGAGTACAGAAATGCATACTTAGGACAATAAAAATTAATAAATAATCTTGTATCTGACATAAAATGCTATCACATAAAAAGTGAAAAGTCTTCTGCGATCAGTCTAGTGTAATCTGAGACGCGAGACACTTTTTCCTAGAAATTAGCTAACAGTCTGGGTAAAGACAATTACAAAAGAAGAGTTCAGTTACTGTTAATATGCAGCCAATTCTAAAACACCATGAGTGCTGCAGTTAAATTCACTAATGACATCACTTGAAGGGAGCTGCATACTATGGTTTCTTAAGAACTGCAATATAAAGTAAGTTTTCTAAGAGTTTTCTGAGAGTTAGGATCTTTCATTAACTGAGGATATCCAGAGTAGCTATTAATTCCATTATGTGAAGTTACTTCCTTCACCTTATTTTCCTTTGCTCACTTTTTGCTAGAACATATACTTTGTATTTCTATAGCTGTGAGACACGTCATATTTTAATTAAAATTTTACTTTAAAAATTCCTGGCTTCTAAGTAAGTTAAAGTCTATCCATTTAAAATAAGTTTTACCAAAAGCTCTTATTTAAAAATCTGATTGAAGATACCTGAGCATTCATTCTATGTCACAGAAAAGATTATTTGCCGCACACATTGGAAAAAAAGGAATTTTAATGGGTTTCCAAACACAACTGACACTAAGAGCAATATTTGATCTTTTTAGCTACACATTTTTCCATTAAGTGGAGAACAGAAAGAAATTAATCTGTAAGTAAACACATGAAGTTCTGACCTTTAGATGGAGTCTATATGCTAATCCCTCCTAGTTAGGAATCGGTTTTCCAAATCATCAATATGGAACACTAAGCATAATCCTGCTCTGAGATTCAAAGAAAAAACTTGGTAAACATGAAAGTTTTCAAATTAATTTTTGTTTGAGGAAAAAAAGAACAAAACCCAAATATTTTAAAAGTCTATATTTTAAAGAGTTTCAGCTTGCCACAGAATTTATGTTTCATATTCCTACACAGCTTCTTTCTTCTGCACTATCAATAAAAACTAACACTGACCTTCCTCCTAGAAGGTTAAACTTCCAGCTTCTGTTTGAAACACTGGAGTGCCTTTCCTCAGAAGAAATGCTACATCTACCTGCCGCCAGCAACGAGAAAGAATACACTGCTGCTCCGACCCTTCATTAGTCAGAGGATCTTGGCAACAGCAGTAGTGCTTATACACAGCCTCTGCATGAAAAACTGTTTTCAAAGGTAACCTTGCCAAGGGCTATGTTCTGTCTTGGCAAAAGGAAGAAAACTTTTACTTTTCTACCGATCAGTTCCCTCTGCATGAGAAACAGGTGTTATGATAGGAAATGGGACTTGGAGCAGGAACAAAATAAAATTGCTCTAAGAATGAGTTTGGTTCCGGAAAAAAAATCAGAGATAATAAACCTGTGGGGTTTACATGTTTTTGCAAAATGCAAATCAGTAAAACTGGTTAAGGGATTAAGTGCTCTTATTAAAAAATGACCATGGAGATTATAATCATTAATTAAAATCATGTAAATAATATTCTGAAAGAACTCTTTTCTTTTATCTCATAGGTTTCAAATGTCCTAATGGTAAAAGGTTTAGTCTCAGAAGAGCTATTCTAATTAAAAATAAAAATTTAGCATAATTAATAAGTGTGACTAGGCTTGCAATCTCACCATTTACTATGAGAATTTTTAAACAGAGAAATGAGATTATATTTTTAAGTATCATACCAGGTTACAGTGGATTATACTCTTACATTTCCCCTTACATATTTTCAATCAATTCAGTATTAAAACCTTCTTGACTTGTGGTCATTCATTACCACTACTCCTTAAAATACTGCATATGATAGTATTTCTTCTCATATTATAACACTTCTGTCATTCATCTGTACTGATATATAACCAAAAGAATCAATAGACACTCAGTAAAAATAACCACAAAACAGGATTTATCCATACAGCCCATGGGTTATCTCTATATTTTATAATTTCTCTACTGGAATATAGTGATGCAATATCGCCCTTTCTACTTTAGCTTTTTTCGAAAACTTCAAATTATTCTGGCAAGGAAGAGATAACTCTTCTGTATCACATACTGAGGCTCAATTAGGATACATTGTCTATTTCATGAAAACAAGATCGGTATTCCCTTGCTTTATGTTGAACTCAAAGTATGCTTTTAGGAGTCCTTAACTGTGTTTCCAGGACTCACATAGATGGATGATTTAATCTTTTTGCAGAAAGTAGAATAAAACAGAAGAGTATAATTAATGATTTAAAATAAATTGCACTGACATTTGAAGGAAAAAATTTTTCCTAAAAAGAAATCCTGAAACGTTTAAACTATATTCAAAGCTATTTTCCAATTTTGAAGTGTACTGACAGACCGAGTCTTTTTAAATCTGATCCCCCTCCCCCATCCCAGAAGAGTAATTCTTACCTTGCAGCATTACACTGGGATAAGAATGATAATGCATGGTTACAACCCCATGCAGTGCTACAGGCTGGACACAGAGTGGCTGAAAAGCTGCTTGGGGGAAAAGGACCTGGGGGTGCCGGTCAAGACCAGATGAACATGAGCCAGCAATGCCCAGGTGGCCAAGAAGACCAATGGAATCCTGGTCTGGATCAGCAATAGTGTGGGAGCAGGACCAAGACAGTGACTGTCCCCCTGTGCTGGGCACTGATGAGGTCACATCTCGAGTGCTGTGTCCAGTTCTGGGCTCCTCACTGCCCAAGCTGGGAAGGGTCTGGAGCACAAGCCTGATGAGAAACAGCTGAGGGAGCTTCGGGTGCTTGGCTGGAGAAAAGAAGGCTCAGGGGTACCTCCTCAGTCTCTACAACTCCCTGTAACGCTGCTGGTAGCCAGGTGGGGATTGGGCTCAGTACACTGAGTGTAGCTCTCTCTTCACATACTATCCCCTTAATTACTAAATCTCATAACTTCAAACTTCTTGCAGGATTGCTTTCACAATCTGCCATAAGCGCTGTATTGACAACTTAAAACAATTAGCACTCTTGCTGCATTTTAATTAATAAGAGACTAGAGAGAGAGAGCTGTAACCCAAAAGAACAAATATATTTAACTGTGATAATCTTCAACAAGTTCTCAAATCCTAAACTCTGAGTATGTCTCTATTTTGAACATCTCAAGGCGTAGAGAAGTCATATCGTAGAAGAGCAGGTAGCATGGATAAAGCAATGCACCCTCTTATATTTAATTTTATTTTACATGTAACTGAAATGCTCAATGAGGTAACCCAGTTGAATTGTTTGCTACAATTTAAATAAACATGAAATCGGAATCACTAGGTAACTTAATAGGAGACATACAGGACTACTAAAATTAGCATTTCCATTTCCATTTATGCTTAATAACAAAGCACAGGTTATTAGATAAAGTGGAATGCACACAAGACTCAGTATACTATCATTACTTTTTACCAATCATAGTGGCAGCTCATTTAACAGAAAGGGTAAGTAGGATAGAAGAAATATTTCATGGTTCTGTAAGCAATTTACCAATATTGTACTGTCAGCGTGGAACTATCCAGTAGCAGACATCTGCTCTGCATAAACAAGTTAAAAGTACATCTAAATATTTTTAAGTACAAAACTAATTATATACTCACTGATGCTAAGTTTTAATCTTCTACAAAGCCTGAGAAATAAAAAACTTAGTAGATATTGAGGGAAAATATAAGAAAAATGCAGTGATATCTGTACTACTTGTAAAACGATTTTATGAGAAAAGAAATATTCATGTATGATTGTTCTTCGTTCCCAGTTGAAGATGGCAGGCACATATTTTTCCATCACACATGTGGAATGATTGCCAACACAGACTACTTTTATTACAGTGAATCAGCTTTTTTGAACTCCACAGTACTTTAAACTATAATTTTAAACTCTGCAAATGCCATTTATAAAGTAATCATTCAAAAACATTGTAAAAAAGTCAGTCTTCCATTCAATTTTACAAAAACAAACTTTGCTTTTGAAATTAAAAGAAACCCCCCACAGAATTTTTTTACAGTAATTTTATTTGTTCACAAATAAGTAAATAATATTGTATTAAAAGCTTAAAGAAAAAGACCAAGAAGAATGTAATTAATTTAAACTCTCCCTCTCCCCCTCAAACCATAATATTCATTGCTAATTTTGCTTGACTGCAATTAAATAAATATGTCAGAACAATTTTTGGTAGGTGTACACTTTTTAAATAATCACAGTTCTCTCCTATTAAGTACTTAATCTGTTAGAAAACATGGGCATCATAACTGAGTCACAATCTTCTCAAGCTTTTTGAGTGAAAAGAAGTTCAGGTCAAGAATTCGGAAAATTTGAGATCTGCAAGGAGGACTTTAGGAAGCAGTTGTGAGATGTTAAATTAATGGAAGATCTCTAAATTTGACCAGTATTTTCCAGTATGTAAAAAAACCTGCCAATAAGCATAAATTATTAACTTGTCTGGATAATTATTCAACGGTAAGAATTTACACAGCAAGCACCACAAGGCAATTATACTTTTGCTCAAAGCAACTAAGTCCAGCAAAAATTCCTGTGCAACTGAAAAACAGTCTTGAGGCACGTAGCAAAATAAATGTATCTACATGACTTCCGTGCCTCAGCCACTGACTCAGTAAGGCTCTGAGAATATAGATTTGGCACATTTCGTAAATGTGTATTTATTTCATGAGAAGTATTACTGTTTCTTGTAAGCAAAGTTGCTAAACATTCAAATTCTTCCCCACCATGAATTTAGTTCAGATTTCAAAAGTTATGCATAGTTTATGTTTCTTTAGATATTTTAGTATTCTTTCTATGACCCAGGGAGTTTTGCATGATGCAGGACCACTAAACAGCATAGTGAGTTATATTAGAAATGCTCAGTAAAAAGCCTGTATCCATTACCTGACTTTATCTCAATTATCTCTTATACTTCAGGGGACAACAAAACACAATTGTGAAGGACAATTTTCTGTTAGGCAGAAAATTTACAAGGAGAGTTTTAGAAATGATAGGTCAGTTTTCACAACTTCAGACAGTAACTTCTCTTTCATATGCTTCTGCCCTCATACAGCAGAATTCTGTGAGAAGACAGGTTGTTTAAATTTATTCTGAGGTGGGTTGAGAAGTGTGACTGCAAATTCAGGGCTATTCAGCATATAAATGTAGCGTAGATTACTTTTTTATTTGCAAATTTCATTTTTACTACAAAATTTAATCCACTATAATACCAACACCATAAATTTCTATATGAGTTTTTCAGCAAATGTAGACAGTATAGTTAAGTTTGTTCTTAAATTTTTTGAATTAAATTTAATTGAATGCTACCAAAGAATGCTACCAAACAAAGGGAGAAGACTTTGCCATTCTTACATCGACAAATTACTTCAGAGCATAGCTGAAGGACAATGTATTCAAGAGCCTCTTTAGAACTTTTCTTTAAACACTTACTTATAAAGGAAGTACCACAGTGTAAAGAGAAACAAATTCAGTATGTGTTCACTAGTCAAGTCTTAATTTCCCAAAGACACAGAGACTTCACTGTGAACAATAATTAGGTTTAACACATCATACTGAGTTATGGGCTGTGCCAACACACTTCAACCTTTCCGTGTTCCACTACTCATTACAACACACACCAACACTCCTCAGTTCCTGCCAAGCTTCAGCCAGAGCTCGTTCATTGCAAGCTGAATGCCAGGTCCAATAGGAGTATTGGAGTAGGCAGAGCTCATCTGCTGGATAACGTGCTAATGTATTGTTCCTAGTTAATAATTCTGATTTACACAGTGACTTTTGAACTACATCAAGTTAATTTTCTCTTGAACTTCAGTATCACCCAGCAGCAAGTGCAGAAATATTTAATTACTGAATTAGAAAATAAATTAACTTTTAACTTGCCCTACAGTACTGAATAGGCCATGGAAAATGAAAGCCCATATAATACCTGGACAAACTGAAAAGAAACAGAAGTAACATAAACTATGTACAGTATATAGTTCTGTATGATCTACTTGTATGATCTTTCTTTCAAAAACATACTGCTGGTATTTGAAACAGTTATACACAACACACACACACCAGTATACTCAGCTTATCCTCAAAGTGCACACAAGATCCCGGTAAATATGAAATTAATTGTGTCTGCTTACAGCTCAGTTCAAAATTGCAGCCCATCTTACCAACTATGTGGAATGTCCAAACATCGGTTTTCAAGGAAATTCTTCATTTTAATCTAAACCTAAAAATTACTTTTACAGCATCAAGCAAATATAATTCAAGTGAAATCTGAAGTTGGCCTCAGTAAAATCAGTTCATCAGATGATCAGAACATTCAGAGTTGATTTTGCTGATGCATGTCAGTAAGACTTGAAAAATGAGAACAAAACTAAGGCAAACCTGAGGAAGCTGAGAGTTTCTGTAAGTTTGGGATATCTAAATCTGTCAACCCGAAACCCTCATACTTTAGCTCAGTTCAAAGTCACAGCTCTTCAGCATCCCACTTCTGGAAAGGGCTTCATATTTGTGCAGATCTGAAGTGTAACTACAGGTAATCTGCCTTACAGACTGGATCCGGACATTCTCTGAGTCAGAAATGACTGGGAAAGAAGATTTCATGCTTAAATTTCCGGATCAGAGTACTCCAGGTATAAGATCTGCTTACACAGATGACAGCATCTCAACTGAATTCCTCATTTCCTCCACTCCTCTCAAAAATATGTGACAGGAAAAAAAAAAGATTAAAGAATTCCACAATTAATCCAGTGTTATGACTCAGAAAACAGACTGTCCCTTTCAACTTTCAGAAAGGAAAAGTTTCATTAAGTTTGCAACATTTATGTGCATACTATGAAAGACAAAATGTATGCATCAGTCATGCACTGTTTAAAATAAGCACTAAGCTGCACAGAACTTGGACAATACTCACTTCACTAATAAAATTCATCCATTAGAGGATAAGCATGAGAGAATCGATTAAGACAGAAATTCATATATGATATTAAGTGCTTCTTGACTTTTAAGTATTTGTTTTTCAGATTCTAAGTAAGATTACAATTTTTTTATTTAACAAGCATATTTGATCCAATTATGGGAAAAAAATCAGTAATTGCAGTAAAAAAAAAAGGCATGGGAAGTTGCTATTCACTTGTTCTTCATTATGACTTTGCTTAATTTTCGTAGGCTTTCAGGATACTCTCTGGGAAAAAGTCATTCAGATTATTCTACTGTATCATATTTGAAGATGCAAAAAAAATAAATCTCCAAATCCATTACTTACAAGTAAGCAACAAGATAATTTTCATTAATCAGAAATTCAAGTGAATAAACATAGGCCAAATAAGCCAAAGTGGTATAACGGAATCTCATTCATCTAACAGAAAATGGAAAAAATAACAGAATACTGTACACCTCATTTAGTACTTGAATGTGCATTATGTGGGTACTATTAAGTTTCCTGGAGGCATCTTCATGTCCTGTGAGGAATAAGTGGCATTTAATTAATTTGCTGGCAAAATAAATGTTTATACAACTGGCATGATTTGTATCTTATTGTTTGATTTACAGCCAATCACCTTCTCCCCTAAGATTAGCTTCTGAATCTAAACATAAAGTTCAAATTATTTTAAATTTCTCACATTCTTTCTCACATCACAGTCCCTGATCTGCTTTCAATGTTCTCTGTTAGACAGTGAGAGGCTGCAGGCTCTTGATTAGAGGGCAGCTTATTGACAGTTCCCTACCATATCACACATTTCTTTAGGTCTCTGGCTTAATGAGAAGTGCTGAGTTGAGATGGTCATGAAAATGAAAAACTTGAAACTTTGGATAACATTTTAATAATTCTAAAATCATTCCAGTCAAATACTTTTATTTGAACAATGCTTTTTATCATAGTGAATATACAGTCAGGTGACAATTCCTGTACATTAGCATTAAGTTTCTAGCTTTGACAATAAAAGCAACCTCAAGTGCTAATCTAAGCTCTTTCCATTTTCAACAGAGCAATCTTAGCAGCAAAAACTGCTTGAAATTCAGTAACATTTCTCACTGTTCCAGAATTACCTGTTCTGCACTAGAATGAACAGGTAAATTTATGCACAACTACAGTGATTTTCAGGACATAGAGAGAAACAAGCCCAAAAGGGTTAGGGGACTAAAACTTAATTAAAGAATAGCTTAGTTTTCAACTGTCTGAAGTGAAAAATAGAAGTTGTGATGTCCTTCATTATTGATTTAATCTTATATGATTTTTAGAATAATTGAAATTACTTGTCTTAAGCAATTAACACACATCAATGAAAATAAAAACTGAGAATTTGAGCTAATATAGCATTATCATATCCCCCCCACCAAGTTATAGTACTAAGTTAGAACAAAATCATCTTATTCAATGTCTTTCTCAGAATGCTGTATAATCTGAAGAATTAACATACATGAGTTAAGCACTAAAATGTCGTCTTTATTTGTTCTTAGATTTGACTAAAAAGTATTCAAAAGTTTGTTTAAAGCTATACTAACATGTTAGACTTACTCTTAAAATAAACATCTCTACTATCAGTTTCTGTTAAAGACAAAAACTGTTTACAGAAAGGAAAAAAACACCTGCAGATACCTTAAAGCTGCACAGATATAGCCTTCAACCTGCACTATATATTTTTTAAAAATACTTTATGTACTTCCTGATAAACAGCTTTAGCAAAGCTATACTCAGCTTATTTAAAAAAATCTTCATTCTGATTATTTGAAGAACTCAAACCACCCTAATAAAAACCCCATACCTTATTGCAATGATACAAAACCAACAAGCCTACATTTGAGCCCTTATGTTAAACAAATATTTGTGTTGTACTGTTACCACAGAAGATCTTACTTTAATCATTCATGACTCTTAGTTAATGTTTCAAAGCATCTTAGTTATATTCTGCCTTTTCATGAAGAATCTGCACTGTATAGCAAATACAGCAATTTCCATAAGCTAATGCCAAACAAGGCCAGTCAATTGATTTGTTGATTGTTCCTACTGTAACAAATACTCAGTGATAAACCTAACAGAAGAACTGGCGCTTCATTATGTAATTACAAATTTATTCATTTTTGCCTATCCTACCTCTTACAAACTGTGCAACTGCTTATAGGTTTATTGTGCCCTTTACATATTTGGTGGCATTTCAACCTTTCAAAATTATCTTATTTTTAAGGTGCTTTTCACTTGGTACTGATAAACAAGTGAGTTATTCCATTGGATTAAGTTCCAAGTAGTTTATTTGATTTTAAGAATTATTATAAATTCAGAATGCAAATAATGAATATTAAATGTAACTTATCATCTGCCATAGCTGAATTTCATTTTTATTGATGGACACATGATTATATGTTTGGTGGATGCAAATTAGGCAAGAAAACAATTTTATGGGCATAATATGAAATAAAGCTGTTATATTCAAAACCATTTTTTCCATAGGCTTAAGTAAGATAGAAATACTTTAAAATTATTTTTATATACACACTTGTTCTGTAAAAAATAAATTTAAAAATTGATCCAATCTGCAATACTAAGAAGCAGCCAGTACATGACTGTAACAGAATTAGAAACTAGGAGGCTTGGATCTGCTGGGATTTTGACTGAGTTCACAAAGTCTGAAAGTGTATCACTGGTAAGTTGCTGAACACTGCTCATACAGCCATTCAAGAGAGAAAAAAAAAAGCAGGGATGTGGGAAGAGTACAAGGACCTTAAAAACAGATCAGAAGATATAAATTAAGAAATGAGTGACATTGCAAAAATGCAATTAAGAAATAAAGGCATTAATTGAAGAAACTTGGGTCAAGCACTCAAGAAAGTAGAACTAGGAATACTAAGCATTGGGGAATTACAAAACATGGTCACACATTGATCTACGGTTATTTGGGGATCAGGAAAGCCTACATACTCTTTTTCAGCAGAGTACTGAATTAAGTACCTGAATTCAAGTTTACTGCATTTACACTGAGACTGGCTTGTTTTACTGATCAGGAAATATTTTACTGAACTGAGTTTAAACTGGTTCAATTCTCTTGAATATGACATGGCAGTGCATTCAGGGGATCAGAGAACCTCATTACTGGAACTCTGTGAATTGGTCATAAATACACAAATAAGATTATTGCCTTTTACAAGTCAGTTCCAGTACAGGATAAAAAACCCAGACTTAAGAACCTATGCTAGTGTAGAAAAATGGAGGTAACTATAACTTCTGTAAATCAAAAATCCACAATTATCTTCATCATTAAACTTAGTAGAAAAGGTATAAGAAAACAAATTCCTTTTGGTGGGCACTTACTTTTCAGTAGTAGGGAGAGCTGCACTGAAAATTCAGTGTTGGGAAGCACAGTGTGATGCCTCCATCTATAATCTAAGCAAGTTCTGCTGCAGAATGATTACACTTTTAACTCCACCCAACTAATGCAATACTAAAAGCTCCTCCTGAGAACCTAAAACATACCTATTAGTGCATTATGCTTCTTTATCTCTGAAAAGTATTCTCCATAAAACATAAAATCCTAATTCAGTGCATTCTGTAATTCCATCCTTTAATTCATAGATTCATAGAATAACCGGGTTGGAAGAGACTTCTTGAGAATCATCAAGTCCAACCCTCGACCCAACACTGCCATGGTTACTAGACCATGGCACTAAGTGCCACATCCAGTCTTGTCTTAAATACCTCCAGGGACGGAGAATACACCACCTCCCTCCCCTCCAATGCCTGATTATCCTCTCTGTAAAGAATTTCTTCCTAATATAGACCTAAACCTGCCCTGGCAGAGCTTGAGACCATGCCCTCTTGACTTACTGATAGTTGCCTGGGAGAAGAGACCAACCCCCACCTGGCTACAACCTCCCTTCTG
>JAWMRA010000090.1:13270989-13282154 GCA_035584735.1 Pseudotriccus pelzelni | reverse complement strand
GGCCAAAGTGCAGGACCCGGCACTTGGCCTTGTTGAACCTCATCCCGTTGGAATCAGCCCAACTCTCCAGCCTGTCCGGGTCACTCCGTAGAGTCCTCCTGCCTTCCAGCAAATCAACATTCCCCCCAACTTGGTGCCATCTGCAAATTTGCTAATGGTACATTCAATCCTCTCATCCATTCTTTCATCTAGTTCTCTTCGCTCTGTTGGGTTTGAACCACCTAACTCCTTAGCTGGTATACGGTGCACTGACCTGACTGTAATTTTAAAGTAAATATATTTGACACCTAGAACTCACTTAAGGTAGTCTCCAGTATGATACTATTTGCTACTCCACTTTGTGAGAACATTTCAAAGAAGGAGATGGAAAAGCCCCACTGAATTATTTAGTGATATGGCACAGTGTGGTCTGACTTGACAAAATATGCTTACTTACGCTCTCCCACTTTAGAAAAAGAGCCTCTGTATCTGAGTTTGTATATGAAATACCAAGTTTATTATTTGATTTCTTCATCATTAATATGAAAGTGTCTTAACTATATCAACTCAGCTCAATGGCAGAAAAAAACTTAAAGGATTCGGGAAAGTGTACAGATCCAAGCTTTGTTTGTGTGACAGTACTTAGGTTTGTATTTAATATTGTGGGTTTTGTGAGTACCCACTAAGTCCTTTGTACCCTGTACCAGTCCTCCAAGACTATACAAGTGGATTCTTAGTGTACTGACATTCTATTCTGGATACTCTAATCTTGCCAGGGTGACATATTGATTCCCTTTGCAATGCAACACATATGTAACAACAGGCAACTAAAATTAAGAAACAACAAACCTAACACCAAAAACTCCATTCTCCACACTTCACAGTACCAGGCTTTGAAATCTCCATGATTGTATTACCTTTGAAGGGAGTAATTCAAAAACAGTGTATCACTTTGACACACATAAAAGGCACTGAACTTCTTTGCATGGAAATTTTTATGCAATTCAGATACTATGATATTAGGAAGGGAATGAGAGACTTTTAATACATACATACACGTAAAACCACTTACAGTCTTGCACGTATATATGCAATGCATTCAAGTATCTAAGAAAATTTTCTTAGCATAGGCAAAAGATTCTGTTAATTAGTAACCACGGTTTTATTCTTTTTTCACACCCTGACATGCTTCCTGACAATGGAATAAGGGAATGGCTTTTGTTATGAAACCTAAATGCCTTATGAAGACAAGGCATGATTTGCTCCCTACACTCATGATATATATTATTTTCCTTAAGCAGATAATCTACTGAGAACAACTGTGTGGCAACTGTAAGGGTTTATGGCTTATTAGTGGAACTATGAGGTCTTTACAAGGTAAGTATCGATGCCCTCAGTGGGCAAGGAATGACTGCATAATGTCTCTTGTCCCAAAATACCTTTAGAGGACTATGAATAAAATATCATACATAAATCTAGACTGTGTTAAAACTGTATTAGCAAAACAACTGAAAGGGCCTTTTCTATCCAAAAATATTATTCTATAACAACATCTTGGCTACATTACTGGCTCAGTATGAAAATTTACTGCAAAAAAGGTTTAGGAGGTGTAAACACTCAGACAATAATCTCTATCATTCTCAAAGGAAAATAGCTTTCCTAGTGTCATTTGTCTATTCCATGTAAGTGTGGCAAACTAAAGAATACAAATTCTAAACCCTTCTCTGTGTATCAGTTACACTGCACATAATTGCCTGAGCAGTATTTAAAACACAAAGAACTGAAAACAATATTCCACTTGCTAACAACACAAAATCTAGCCAATAGAGCTTTAGAAAGATCATAACTTTTAAACACCATAAATGCTCTTTTCCTACAGATGTAGCTTATTCAAGAAATTGTTCCAGCTACAGTGGTCTATTGATATCTTGGGGGAGAAAATAAACAATAAAGCAAAAAAAACCCCCAAACCTTCTTGTGCACTAAACTGTTTGTATGGAATGGAGAAAGACAAAAACAACAATGAAAGAATAACTGGCCCAAAACATCCAAACAAAATGCCCACACATGTGACTCTAGAGAAATGAATCCCCATGAAGAGGTTAAAAAAATGTAAAAGGAGTTCCCACTACATGAATATGAGTTAAGCTCTCAGAAACGAGACAGTATTACCCCTCATGGTCACTTTCTGTAAAATAGTTACATACTCCTGAAAGTTTTTGACTTCAGAGGCTGAAGATTTTGTCAAGCTATGGAGAGAAATAGAAGTGTCTTCAAATGAAGAAATACATAGTTTTCTAATACCATTCTATATTTCAAATGAGATCCCACACAGCTTCCTATGATCAATATAAATAAGTTGAGATATTTGAGAACATAAAGAGTCTAAACAAAGACTAAAGAGACACTAAAGAAATCTCATATAAAATTTATATAAAATTCTGATAAATCTGCCTCAGAAAATTCAACACATCATGCAGCGGACAAAGATATTGGCTCCCATTATTCCTTCTGCAAGTGGAATATTCTATCATCTTGGAAAGAAATGGAATAAAATATGCTTGCTTAAATCTTCTGATAATTTTTAAATGTTCCCTAGGAAGCAGAAGAAAACCAACAATTCTTTGTAGGTCTATTCTACAAGAGCAATATGAATAGGAGCTCCTGGCAAAACTCAAGACACAAAAAGAAAACATGCAGAAAGTGGAAGCAGGAACAGGCAATGTGGAAGGAATACAGAAACACTGTTCAAGCATTCAAGGATGAAGACAGGAAAGTCAAAGCCAAAATGGAGTTGAATCTGGCCAGAGATGACAAAGACAACCAAAAGGACTTCTGCAAGTACACAGAGGACAAAAGAAAGGGTAGAATAGATCTGAGCCTTCTGCTGAATGAAGTGGGGGACATAGGACACGGAAACAGCTTAGGTACTGAATGCCTCCTTCTCCTCAGTTTTTACTAGCAGGCCTTGATGAATCCCAGTTCCCAAAGACCTGAAGTAAGTCTGGAGCAAGGAAGATGTACCCCTGGTGGAAGATATTTAAGAACACAAATAACTATATTGGTGTTGATAGGATGCACATGAGGTGATCAGGGAACTGGCAAATGTCACTGCAAAGCCACTCTCAACCTTTGAATGATCATGTCAACGGTGAGAAGTGCCTGAGGACTAAGGAAAAGCAAATGTCACTGTCTAAAGAAGGACAAGAAAGATGATCCAGGGAACTGCAGGCTGTCAGTCGCACCTTGATCCATGGGAAGGCAATGCACCACCTAATCCTGGAAACAATCAGCCAGCACATGAGGGGCAAAAGAGTCATCAGCTTTTCTTCCCCTCCTCTGGATGCATTCAAGAACCTTCAAATCCTTCTTACACTGAGGGGCCCAGATTGGCAAACAGTGCTCCAGGTGAGGCCCCAAAAGCGCTAAGTAATCCCCCCTTTTGACAGCAAAAGAAAATCAAGATGCAGAGAAGCACGTGGCTCTCAACTTTCTCCAGCCACCATTCTAAATTTATCCAACAAGCTTCACACTTCTTATTTACTGGTTTTCAAAGTATCAGACACAGAAGGAAGACACAACAAGAAATTATATATTGGAAATTGCAGTTATAAACAAGTATGTTTTTTCTGCTATGCATGCAGATTTCATTGTGGTTGACTGAAGTAATGACAGACTCAGTCTATGAAGTGAAGAGTTATAAGGTGATTATTTTGCCAAACATGGCATCTGTTTAAAATCCTTCTGTGCTGAAAATGTAGTTGAAAGCATGCATGCAGTTCCAGTTGATCACTCTGCAACATCCAGAACAGAGAACTTCCAAAAAGTCTTTCCAGTTCATATAAGTTAGAGTTAAATCAAGCAGGATTTAGTTTTTTGTAGCACACTGAAACAGTAGAAATAGAAATAAATAGGCCTTACCAAGAACTACTGTGTCTCTCAATCTTTTGTTTGTGGTAACATGTACCAGAAAATTTCCAGTAAAGTCTGCTGAATGTACAGCTCAAAACTGCTACTAAACAGTGTTGTCTAAAGATCTTTTATGATGACCAGGAAAACAACCTCCATTTCACCTCCAATAATTACAACTACCTGCTTCTGAGATGTAACTACATATATGTTGACACATAAATTCAGGGAACCTTGCATGCTAATACGAATCAAAACTCCTTGGTGTGGGATCCCACTGCCTTCAGTTTTCACAATGCAACTACTGAAACCTTATCTTCAAATACACAAGCCCTCAACTACCAAGCCCAGATCCTCTTCTAACTTGAGCAAGTTTAGGTCTGATCTTCAAGGCTTTGCCAAGAATATTTGGAAGAATATCTGCCACAGACTGGCAAAGATACACCTTAATATCCAGGTAAAAAACTCCAAATTTCATTTTTTATCTAAGGCTTATTGATTTAAGACCTTGCCAGCAACTCTAAGTGTACTTCCAAAAGGAAGCATCATAGAGTGTCAATAATCCTCAGATACCAAGAATACAGTTATCACACACTATAGAAAGCCCTATGCTCTTGTGGAAAAGGAATCTGCACATAGACAGATATAAATGGGAAAGAGAGCAGAAATAGGTGGCCACTAGGAAGGAATGTTGCTTGGAACAGTAAGCGACTAGCTCAATCTCAAATCGAAGACAGTTAAAAGAATATAAAATGTTTCTGTCAGGTCTTGAAAGCACATATTTGTTTCATAACTGAGAAACAAGCCTGATACACTCAAAACTGAACTGAACTCTCATTATGTGAAAAATCTGGCTTTTTTTAAAGAAAGTTTTCTTCTTTTGTCATAGCAGAAGTCACTCAAAGTGGGGTTTGTATTTTTTTTCGTTCATTTTTCTTTTTTCCCCCCAAAAAAGTCTTATTCTGCAATTACTACATGAAAAAAAATCTTAACATGCTAAAGCAGAACCAAGCCATAATCCTTTCATAGAAACAGAAATTCTTTTAAATGCTTCAAAAAAGCCAGAGTAGTTTTGTTAGAGCTCTTACAAGAGCTCTGACGTGTAAGGATGACAAAATAATTTCAGCTAGTTAGTACTGGATACACCTCCCTTCTCACAACTGCATATATAAATAGTTGGATACCTGTAGCCAATCCAGGTCTGTCACTGCTTTATTATAAAATCAAAAGCACTGTAAAATAAATGAAGAATTGAAGGGGTTAACGTCCTACTGACTTTAGCTTGTCAACAACTTATCATAAAATGCTCTGAAGCAAACAAAAGAAAAATCTTCTGAAAGTTGTCACCTCATTCATAAAATTCCAAATGCAATAAAAATCTAAAAAGCATAGCTGAAAATTGTAAGTTCCACAGACCATTATATTCCAATGCAGTTAAAAAATTTAATGAGATGTTGATCTCTTATATCACTTTTTAAAAGATGCAACAGGAAGACACTTCAGTATGCAGCTAATGATGATTGCAGCAACAAGCTTCAGAATACGAAGTTATACATTCAGAAAAATACATTTTAAATATATGGTATTTAAGGGGCAAAATATACCAAATGTTTGTTTTTATTTGCGTAAAATGCATAATCAAATAATGCTAGAGCAATGCTATCACAATGACAATTACTGCATCCAATGTTTATTTCATATAATTTAAAAGAAATTTTCCTATCTAATACCTAACAAGATAGGAACAATTAACCCAAAGATCTTTCCTGGATTAATTACATCTCTTCTTTATTCTAAAACTAAAAGCTATTTCAAAAAATGCACTTCTTGATACAATGAAATATGAATGCAGGACTTACTTTTCCATTACATGTCACATTACATTTGCTGTGTGACAAATATCTGTGAAACAGATTTGCAACCAGTTAGGATGCACTTAGGCACTGATTCCTTAGAATCCATGTGAAATTTCTCACTTTTTAGTGAAATTCCACATAGATGTTTTGCCATCTGGTGCTGGAAAAACCACAAGCTGGAAGAACTTGAAGAGCTGGTAGCAAAGCCTACTACCTACTACAAGACTGCCGGTCAACCATGGACATGCAAGCCTTCCGCTTTCCAATATATACAACTTGAAGCACCACCCAGATTTCTGAATAAAACCAGACTGGGACATCATTACAGAGTCTGATATCTTTTGGAATAATTTTGGCATTCTGAAACTGTAGAAGGAAACACTGAATCAGAGTATTTGATTTCCTCAGATACTCCAACTGGTGTTCTCAGTGAGCTGTGCCAAAAGAAACATTGCATACTGATCCCTTGTTTAATGATTTCCTCAGTTTTGACCAAGGTTTCTTTTCTGTAGTCCATTTTTCACTACTAGGGAAGACATTATTTTAATTTAGCACATGTTCAAAAGGATTGCTAGAATAGATGCTTTTATAACAATTTAGTCAACCTGCAAACTTCCAAACTCTATAACTCTTGTTTGTCAAGATTACTGACTTCAGCTGAAAAAGTAAGAAATCTGGAAAAATAAGAATTACTGAAAAACTCTGATTTTTTTTCAAAAACTGGAAATAATATCACCTCACTGTGAGAAACTAGAATTCAAACCTGAAAAAGGACAACTAACATATCCTTCAGTCATTCTGGAAGCAGCACATCGAAGAATGGGACTGAACTGTGGTGCTGGCAACATAAACATTGCAACATTACCACAAAAAGCTTATGCCATAACTGTTCTGGCAGAAACACGACTCATTCAAGTAAAATTAGGTGTTGCAACTCTCTAAGAAACTTTTAAGGAAAACAAAGATGACAAAACTGGTGGTTCCTAATGACCAAATGTTAGCAGGTAGCCTTAATCAAATTATTGAGATATTTTAAGACAGCAAGTGTTAAAACTATGAAATGATTTACGGTTCTCAAAAGCAGTTAAATGTCTGTTATGCTTGTTTAGGTAGTTTGATTAGTGCAAGAAAGTGAAAGAAATCAGGCACGGATGCACAAGGATGATTGCTTTTTCATACAACTTAGTCAAAGTCACAAACAAATGGACCAGAATAGACAAATAAATATAAACTAAAATACCAGAAGGTATTATACGGAGGTTAATAGAGTTTCAGTTGTATTAGCAAACTAAAAATCAATGTTTCTAACTATATTCCACAAATCATTTTTCCAAATGTCTCCACTCAGGTTTACTGGCAAAGTCTGGTTGAATTCACAGGCACACTGATGCAACCTAAGCAGACAACCTGATCATGTCACATACTCAAGTATGTGGGCAAGTTAGCATCACTGTGACAGGTAACAATGGTTAGAAGATCCACAACATCAGGGTACTCTGATGAGCTTATTTTGAAAACAGTAAGAACACAAAACCTATGGTGATGCAGGTGATGGACAGGAACAATAAATTCAGCAGAGAGAAAAGAGCAGTATTATTTTTTAACTGTAGAAGCTACAGGATGTAGATTGAAGAACAGTGCTATTGGGAAGGATAAAGAGAACATCAGACAAGGGAAGTGTGAAAGTGAAAACCTGCACCTGTGAAAGTGAACAGGAAGAAGATGGAAAAGTGTAAAAACACTGAACTTGATTCCAGTATGCGAATGTTAATCAAACTAGGGACACTTCTTTAAATACTACTCAAGAAAACTTCTTCAGCTCAAAATAGTAACTACTCATGAACTATCCAAAGACCAGAAAGTTACGGAGGTTAACACAACAGCACAGACCTTTATAGCCCATCTTCATTCACCAAATTTAGAGAAGGGAAAGAAAGCAAAAAACACTACTGTGTTATGAGGCAAGAGAGAAAAGAGGTATAAGCAGTAGCAGGACAAGCATAACAAAAGCCATCATGATATGAGATGCTTAAGGTCAATTAAAAATGAAGAAAGGACAACAGGAAAGCTTATAGCATTCAGCTAATACAATTGCAACATGAGTCAACGTCACAGTTTTGGGAAGGTACAGACACCACACAACTTCCCAAATGAGTGTAAAAATATTTGGTGTGATGCCCTGTATACTAACAAAGAAATCTCTGTATCTCTCGTTTTCAGAGAAACTGTGAATATGGAGAGGCACCTAAGGGTATAATTTTTTTTTTGTGGTGTACATATTCATTGAAAGAAATCATTCATGGCAAACGTCGTACACAAATGATGAAGCATATGATAGCTCTGTGAAACATTTAGAACTGTGCTTAAGCCATTTATAAGCTGCACTAACAGATCTGATTTTGACCTCTACCTACCAGTCTTGATCTCCACTGTGAGAACAATATGTGAAAAGTAGAGAAAGAAGAACTTACAAAGACAGATGAATTCCCAGTATAAAACAAGTAAAGAAAAGACACAGCAAACTACAAAATCTACTTAATCTTGATTAACCTGTTTTGTTCCTATGCTTTATCTCCTTATGACTGTGCCTCAAAGGATTTACAATCTAATTATGAAGCTGGGCTTACAGGCCTCCGCTGTCTCTCGTCACCTCCTTGTTTTTCTGTCATCTTCAGTTGATGATGTACTGGTGAGAGGGAAGAGAGGAGGAAATCCTCTCTTTTAAAACATGGAATTTTATCAACCCTACCTAATCATAAAGCAAGCCAAGTTAAGCTGCTTCAACCATAACTTTTTCCATGGGAATCATAAAGACAGCAGGAGAGATACAAAATGGGATACAATATTAGGTGCAGTGGTGCTACTAGAAGCACTCCAATTACAACACCAGGACACAAGCACTAGATCCAGTCATTTTGCCTGGTGTCTTGAGAAACTCCAGAATAGATTCATTTAGTACTCAATGCAATCACATATAATTTCCAGCTTGTCACACGGATCTCAAGTCAGGCTGTCATCAGAGCCCAGACTGGCCACCTTTGCTACTTCAGAAGAGGTCAGAGAAGAACAGAT
This sequence comes from Pseudotriccus pelzelni, assembly GCA_035584735.1. Taxonomy (NCBI): domain Eukaryota; kingdom Metazoa; phylum Chordata; class Aves; order Passeriformes; family Tyrannidae; genus Pseudotriccus; species Pseudotriccus pelzelni. Next base: position 13,273,338 of record JAWMRA010000090.1, on the reverse strand, counting down.
TTCATTAATCTGAGCTCCCCCTGCTGCTGACTGTCTGCACAAATCCTATCTGCAGAGTTGCCCGCAGTTCTGGCATTACTCAGGCCAGCACAGCTGGTCTGCAGTTGGCAGATCCAGAAAGCAGATCAGACCAGAGCACATGCACTTGGCAGCACTGCCCTATCATTGCTTTACATTTTAAAAAAAATTAATAAAAAGCACAGCTTTCTATGGGCACAAGCAAACTAACTGCTGATAGTTCCTGTAGGTTTTCACAGGTTTTGGAGGTAGCTGTGAGAGACTGAAATGCTGAAACACAGAAGGATGTGTACAGGTTTCAGGCCAAATATATAAAATTACACATCTAGCACATGTCCATTTTTTGTGCACAGACTTCTCCCCTGCAAATACTTTCTCACAGACAGAAGTGCACAGGTGGGACAATCTTTCGCAGCCTTAACTTTGCATCCTTAATGGAGAAGTTAATCTGAGCCCAAAAAAAATGTCAGCAACTAGGCACTGTGTGCATAGACCAAAGACTAGAATGCCCCTAGACAGACTTTCCTCCTTCAGCACCTCCCCTTCCCTTGTCTGAATATAAAACAAAATGAATGTTATTAGGCCCTGAATAACCATGTATGTCTGGACCTTGTAGATCCAACATACATCTCACTTCCTTTATCTCCACAAATTAAAATTCAGTATGTTTAACTGGGTTTTAATAGACTCATGAGTAATATAAATTTCACTATGCTAAGCGCTAGCCCAGATATTCTACAACCACTGTCACAAAGTTGTCTTGTTGTAAAGAAGTTCTATCCTGAATGAAGTTTTGCGTAGTGCTTGAACTAATATTGGCAATTCTCTTTCTTAAATCAGTTCAGCAATGAAATAGAAGTTGATTTTTACATACTCTTCACAATAGCAGGTTCATTCAAATCCAATTTTTGACAGATGAAATACTGCAGAAAAGGAGATTATAACTCCTTCTTCCACTCTCCCAATTTAAGAGTCAATTCAACAAAGTATTTCAGCAGATGCTAAAGTTAATCACTGGAATAAATCCAAATGAGATTAACAAGATTTTAGCAATCAAATGAAGCATGGGATTATTCACGTACTTCTTTTTATGCAATTTTATGACTTACAGTTATATACAAGCAAGATTGTTACTTCAGATGAGGGAGTTTAAATTTCTATCAGGCATAGCAGTGTTACTTTGTTACAATCTGTAACAAAATATACGTTCCTGTTATGACAGTTTTCACTACCCAAAAAGCTCTTGGCTTTTCATGCAACAAGTGACTCTCACTGCTCTTACTTTTTCACACTCCATATAGAGACCATCCATTGTGTTACCTAATGAAAGTAAAAATGTTTCATGTGCAGCATCTTCTGACAGTAACAATAACCATCAATAGATGACTATTTTGTTCAAGATAGTTTGGAAAGTGAATAACAAACCAATTTATTCTCCTGGCACTAAAAGCCCTAAACACAATGAAACTTTGGTATACTTTTTTCCTGTGGTAGACCAAGGATTCCTCTTAGCAATACATGGCACCATTATTTTGAGTAGATGCACAGCAGGAGGCAGCTTCCTGTCTTGCTTTCCAAAGAACTATTAGGTAAACTTTATGCTCAGACCTGACTGACCACTTTCACTTTTGGGGCTCAGGATGAACCTCTCTCCTCAGCTTTTGTGTTCAAAAGATTGTTTTTCATTTAGACTCTGCACTGGGCATGAATCGATGACAGGTCTAAGCATGTTAACAATTAGCTAGTCAAGGAGCACACTACCATGTTGCCAGCTCTTGGCCACCCAAAGAAAAACAAGACTGCCTGGTACTCCACTGAGCATTGAAACAATGAATATTTTCTCCTCTGTACTTCTAGGAAATACAAGTCTGTATGTAGCCAGTTCACAGATTTTGATGGTTAAAGCACTGAGTGATAGCTATGCAATGACAAATAACAACTACGGGGCGGCAACTTATTAAATATTTAGTTCCTCCCTAGATATTTTAACAATCCCTTTCTAATAATCTGATACTGTATTTGGGCATTACAACATATATATCTGCATCAGAGGATATAACACATTCACAGAAAGGTGACAGTTCTCCATGTATATGTATTTTGTTTTGGGCCTTGGTTGTTACTGGTTTTTTTCAGTTACTATGCAACTACAATTACATTTAAAGGCTAAATCCAGTTTACTGGAAAACCAAAATCCAACTAAGGTAAATGCAGCCCTAAGCAATTTATCCATATATATATATACATATATATATATATATATATATATATATATATATATCGTCTCTCTACAGATGTATCAGTCTCCAAACATAAAAGGAACAGAAAATA
>JAWMRA010000090.1:13220599-13239179 GCA_035584735.1 Pseudotriccus pelzelni | reverse complement strand
AATCCAATGCGCAGGCTGGAAGGTGTAAAGACCTTCCCCGGATCTTCGTTCGCGAAGACTGGCCATTATTATTATAAGTCTGCACTTCAATTATGGCATTTTGTTTTGTTTGCAATGGAATGTGTTGTCATTAGGCATTTTAAAGACGTTTGACCTAAACAACATTGTTACTTCTGAGAAAACGTATAACTCCTTGATTATATTTTTGAAACACTGTTTTCACACAGTGAAATCTGAATGTGACTGCTCAAATAATTCAAAGTTCATTTACTGTGTCATGTTTCTGTCCACGTCAATGTTATAAATCATACATATAAACTCATCCTGACTGATACCTACAACTTGGCTACAGTCAAACACACTAATGACTAGCTTAAAGTAGTTATGATACTCACATTGGTAAGGTGAATGACTCCTTTGGATGTGACAGAGCAGCCCATGAAACCAACATACTGTAACTCAGGACAATGTTCGGCAAAAGCTTTCACCGACTGATCTGTCACCTGCAGAAAAGATGAACAGGCAACAGTTGAATAGGTGATATACGCATATACTTAATACAGTTTAAGCAATTTCTAATGGCAAGCTGCTCATTAGTACTTTTATTATTATTGCCACTACTTTTATTTATGTCAAGAGTTTTAGAGAAAACACTGGATGTGCACAGGCATGGATATATCTGTATGAAAATCAGGAAGAAAAAAGATTTTTGGCAGAGGGGGATCATATTCCTAGAGAAGGAAAAGAAGAACAAGACAAGAGAAGATGATGGCCACAAAATCAAGTATTAGCATCAACCTGTTTAAGTGCAAACAATCAAGGAGACCCTTCTATCCACTGTTCTCATAAAATACACACAAACATGACAATACCAATAAATTTGTTATTGCCATCCTTACACTCATGCTATACTCATCACTGACTGTAAAAAATTTAAGTTGTGTGCTATCTTAAGTTTATATTCCTTTTTTTTAGCATTTTCACTAAAATAAAGCAACTGATCATTTTAACTTAAAGGTAATATTACATCTGTTTCTCACATTAGGCTTGGTAATCTCATGGTACTATGTGCCAGTTATCAGCTGAATGGAGATGTTACCCAGTTTATTATTGAGATTTTGTTTATTTTTACAACTACTTGTTATTTATAATTAAGTTTGTCTGCTAAATTTAATAATATATATTAAATATAAATCACAATCCATTGTATAAATGTAGTGCTCCATAAGTAGACTAAATATTCAAAAGGACAATATATTGTGAATTTTGTGAGGAATGTAATATTGGCATGGGTACACTTAAGACACTTTAACCAAAAAGCAAAACAAGTTTTGAAATACCTAGTCCAAAACCGAGCCTCAGGTGAATACACAGACGAACACTATTCCTGATGTGCTGTGGATTACCATTAGCCACAGTTCCAACTGGCCCAACCAGCACACGGGCAGCATCTGATGACCTTGGTGCGGACTCTGGCAAAACAATTTTTGGAAAGACAGCCCAGAGATATGGATTTATAGATAAAACACCACATCAGAGCTGTATTGGTTTGAGGTTACTGAATATTGTTATAGACCTAATGCAGTTTTCTCACGGCAAAAACTTCTCAACGAGCAAAGATTCTCATTGTGACACATCAGCCAAATAAAAGTAAAAGGCAAGCCTTCCAGAATTGTGTATTTAGAACCCAATTAAACTGAGAACAAGTCAAAATTAAGGAGTTAGGGGTCAGCTAAACAGATTCAATCACAAATTGGGTACTGATCATGTGGTATCCACACAGTCCCATGTCCCAGGTCTGTCTACTTGAACAAAAACCAGTGTATTAAGAAATTTCTTCTTCGATTTGATCTGACACAATCCTTCAATTTTGATTTTGCACATTCCTCTTAACTGAGAACAGCCACACAAACTATTTAAGTTTTTTAAGATACTGATTACCAAAAGCCTTTGACAAATACTATTACAAGTCGAAAACTTACAGATTTGCCATATGCTACCAGCACCAAATCAGTAGTGGAAAAGAAAGTTTATCTCCTCTCCAGAAGACAAACTAACCCTCTGATTTAGCTAATGATCTAAGAGAACGACCCTGTTACAATCTTAGCCCACTGTCTCTATAGAAGATTAAAGTGTGATTCTCTGTTGCAGACAGGTTTGCCCAAGCTAGCAAGAAAATGTAGCAATGAAAAAAATCAATACCACAAATGTCTAATACTACAAATTCATTAGTGAGCTTACAACTTTAACATACAAACAATTTCCTCCTTATAGCTAACACTGAAATGCATAAAGACACTGAAAAAATAACATTTTGAATGCAAATAATAAAATTAGTATGTCTTAAAATATCTTCTTTTCATACTATGGAATTTTCTGTATTCTAAACAAAATCTGTGGAAAAATAACTTTGATAAAAATTAGTAACAGTAGATTATGACCATACATATTAAATAGTTTACAGATTAGCAGTGAACTTTTTCAGTGCTTGTTAGGTATGCACTATCTGTCTAATCAGAAAAAAGATCCTTTATTACCTCTGTATGCCATGCAAGCCTCATGATTTTCCAGGCAAAAGCAGTTTCATTCAATATGCTTTAAAATTACTGCAGTAGAAATCACCAGTTAAGACATTCATTTTGCTACTGAAAACAACAACTTGTTCTTAAATCTTGACTTATAAACTGTTAGCATTACTGCTGTCTTTAAGCCCAGTTCACTAGGAGATCCTGCCCTTTGCTGTCAGACAACAAAACTCCACTACCTGCAGAAGTCGACTTCAGCTTTTATTTATATATATATATATCCACATACACATTTGCTATTTCACTACAAATGTGGGACACTACGCACAGAAATATCAGACCAAAGTACTGTAATCTAAATGAAGGTTAAAAACTAAAATTTATATTAGGTCTTTCTGTTTTTCTTTTTCAAGGGGTTGGGGAAAAAAAGGACACATGGAATTTATTTATAAATCTAAGTGTAGGATTACAGTCTAGTAAAATTGTCTAGCCTTAGTTAGAATAACTGAAGATGAATAACTGCATCCTGTCCTTATCTATATACAGTTCAAAAACATAACAATACAAATTTTGCATGCAGAAGCATCTCTTTTTTTTTTCATTGGACCTAATTGCATGAAGGAGAAAAAAATTACGAAAATTTCTGCTGCCCAGGGGAGTGGTGGAGCCACCAACCCTGGAGTGGTGGAGTCACTGTTCCTGCAGATATTTAAGGGAAGACTGGGTGTGGCAGTTGGTGCCATGGTCTAATTGACAGCTTGGTGATGTTTGGTCAAAGGCTGGACTCCATGATTTCAGAGGTCTTTTCCAACCTAACTGATTTTGTGATTAAGTGAAACAGAAGCAACAAAGTTTAAGTTTCTAAGACTGAAAGTTTCTAAGAAAGAAAGTTTCTAAGACTGAAAACAACTATTCTTCTGCTGAACTAGACTGCTTCCTATTTCATCATCTTCATTGTCTAGCATAGATGGCTTACACATAGACTTGAACTTTTGTATTTAAACTCAAACATGCAAGCCAGGTCACTATTCCTACCATCAGTAGGAGCCAGAAACAGTATCCTCTTATTGTATGACCGTGTTTGACACTCCCAAGAAATGGTCTATTCTGCAGAATTAAAGAAAAATAAATGACTGATGAAAAAAATGCATGGAAAATTAGAAGTGATATATGTATGCAATGCCTATGCATCCAAACACTTCCTTGTACAGTGCAGCATATAACTGTATGTTAAATTTTCTTCTTCACTGCTCAGAAGACAGAACAGGTGCATTACACATGTAGTACAAATATGGCTTCTGCAAACTAACAAATTTTTAAACAACTGCATCCTGATGTACTATACAAGCAAATTAGACTAGCATAATCCAAAGCCAGATAACCACAGAAAATATACTGCAGTTGTACAGAAATAACCCTTGGTCAACAAAGACATACAAATTCACACACAATTCTTTTATAGATCCCAGTACTTTTCTTCCAAGAATCTTTAGTAATTGGATTGTCTAGTCGACCTTCATCGACTTTCATTCATCCTGTCTTGCTTCGTGTTAGTCTTGCTTTGAAAAAGTAATGTAGGATGATGAGGACAGATTTATAAGTTATGCACTAAAGCATTGTGAATGGGAAATACACTGGTCTGGAACTAATGGCACAGATTTTGCACCTATCAGAAAGATCTATGATAAGTGAGATATGGTTTAATAATTTTCTTTTTATCTATTGCAGCCTATTATATATGAATTCCAATTCTGCATTGTTTTACAAGAATTCAATATTTTGTCTACTCTGAATTAGATTCTATAAGTATTAGTTTATTTTACATTCTATTAAATAAATGAAAGTGCAAAAAAGGAAAAAGCAGAGACGATAATTCAAAAAGAAAATCTCAGGTACAACAATACAAACACAACAATACGAAATTCCAATTAAAAAGCCTCACAATTAATAAAAACTCTCGGAAGCTCAAACAGAAATAGCTGAAAAAGAGATAGGAATATAAATACCAACTGGCACAGAATGAACACTGTGTTCTCTAATTTAAACAGGTGCACTGCACTCCAAGTAGATCTTAATATGCAATTTTTTCTATGCAATATACATAAATAAAAGTTTGAAAAATATGTAAAATATTCCTCAGAACAATAAATTCTGCTAAAGTAGTAGAGAGTCAGTCTGACATGAATGTAACATGCAATTATTCACTGCAGAAGTCAACACCAAGGGTAGAAGAAACCCCTTTTCTCCCAATTACTTACTCCATAAATCTTCATCTGTCTTGGTCAGACACCAGCTTTAGCAAACCTTTTTTGGGGGCAGCACAGGAAGAATGGAAGAGTTGGGGAGGGCTTACTAAAATTTATGTTTGAAGAGAGGCAAGTTTACAAAAAGCTTATCTGCTAATTCAGTCCTAAAATTTCTTGCCTCACCTGTGATTATCTGCTGCAGATTAAGGCCCACTCAGAAATCTGCGGCTGCATGAAGCAACGGCTACACTCTACAATGTGTGTTCAACGTATCACGTACGTACTCAATGTGCATTTTCCCTCACCTGTGTTCCCTGGAATCCTCACATGTCACAGCCTACCATAAAGTGCAGTTAGGCTAAACTCAGACATAGTTTTCATTTAACTCCTTTTCACCAAGGCTTCTGAAACTAAATTCCCGAGGATTTAATACATACAAAAAACGAAACACAGCATCAAGATTGCTCATATGCAGAAATATCTATCTACTGCAAAACAATGCAGTCAGGCCACCACTGTTCCATCAGCAGCAAAAACATTAAATATAATTGAATAAATTTTTTAAAATAATCATAGTAATTAAATAATTTTTAATGAAAATGCTTGATTACATGTGTGTGCTTACATAGGTTTTCTCTGCTTAGCTTAAAATTTGCCTTGCTACCTCTATAACAAAATGATCAGATGATTCCTCTGCCACACAGGAAAAGATTACATTGTTAAGAAGTAATTTTAAAAGTGTTAGTCAAAAGAGAGACAGAGGGTCAGACAAATATTACATTAGAATACTATTAAATTTTATACTATTAAACTAGAATATATACTTAAAAATATTTTCGATTACACATGCCTTCCTAGTCCAATGAGTAAGAAATTGTGAGCAAATTGTGTTACAATTTAACCATATTTAGATTCAAATACAAATTCAATTTCATTTTTAAATTAATTTCCAAAGGAGGCTGCAATAACTCTAAGTATTTACTTACAGATTTAAGCATAAGGTACCATTAAACAAACCAGGGCCACTCATTAGCATTGGTTCCTAACCTTATTTTACATATATAATTTATATATATATTATCTATTACATATACATATAAAATTAAAAATATATATAAAATTTATTAGGAATATATTGTATTACTACATTGACCAGGAATACAAAACCAACTAATTTTAAATTACTTGGGAATTCAGCACAAACATATTCTTACAAATACACTCAAATAAAGACTGCTCATATATAAATACAGGACTCCTTTGCTCTACCTCCTCCAGAAAACCAAAAGGCAGAAAAGGTGAAAAATGGAAGTTTATGTTTAAAAGATTAATTTCAAACTTTAACTGGAACAGATTTTTCCTATTCAATAGGAGTGATACATTGCTTGCTTTCCACAAGCATCAACTTAAATTATATTTATCATCAACCTGTGACAAAGTAATCTTTATTGGCAAAGACGCATTTAATTCATGATCCCATATTGCAATTACAGAACACTGACAAAAATAAGGCACAGATAATCTGTCTTCACACTCAAGTTCTCAGGACACCCAAATTTCATTAGTAAACAGTGCAAGGCAAAGCTCATCTCAACTAACTGCCATTGGACAAACAATATATTTCTTCATATTCAGTTAGTGTAACTATTTGATTAATCAAAACAGAAATCCAACAACTGCCAGCTTTAACTTACAGTAGCACTACTGATTTCTATGAGCACCCAAAAGAAAAATACAAATATTTTTATTCTTTCATCTTTGAAGGAAACAATCTAACTGAAAAGGAAATTATCTCCCCATTTTTTAATACGTATTTTTTAAGTTTTGGTTAGATCTTCAATTTTTTCACAATCTCAGTTTAAAACCTTTGAATCATTTCTTTTAATTAGAAAGCAAGATCTTTATACAAAACAAAAGTGCAGTCTTTCATACAACCAAACACTGTTGCTTACCAATGGCTGTAAAATGTGTTTATTAAGTGAAAGGGATGAATTAATCAACCAACATAAGTGACTTTTTACAAGCAAAGAAAATGTAAATTCTACAGTATTGTAAGATCAACTTTTTTATTTCAGAAATCTGTTTTTTGAAATGTATCTCACCATTTAATCTGAAATATCAACACAAAATACTGAAGCCAAACCTGTATTATAAAGGTGAACCTTTCAAGAGCCATTTCATCAGAATCAACAATTCACAGCACATAAAACCAACACAACAATTAAAGCAAGGACTCAGAGAAGGCTCTTCACAACACTGTGCTACCTCAGTCTCACATCTGAGGTGAAGAAAAGAGGGAAGTGGATTGAACTGCTATCCTTTCCTTCACCCTTATGCATCAGTTTGGGAGTTAGAACCACTATCTGCCCATGATATAAGAGAGAAAGATAGACATGAGTGTAGCCACACTGGTAACATGGTAACATCCACTACTTTAAAATGTTGTAAGTATGAAAACAAACCCTAACAATTTTGCAGTATGCTTAGTTTAGTAGCCAAGGGAATAATAATATTATCAGGCACCCTCTTAGAACGCATGTGGATTTACACAGTTTCTCCCTCGTTTTTAAGAGGATTGAACAACTGGCTATAAAAAATGGTGTTCCTGTTTTACCTTAATATTAGTGAAAGCCTATACAAAGTCTTCCTAATTACTCAAACATAACTGTTAGACACAGAGCTCTGAGTACTTCAATTAAAGGCAGTACAAAGTATTCCTTCCATTTCTGTGGCACTGAGTATCACTGCTTAATCTTACTCTCTTTTTGTTAATGATGACAGGGTCATCAAAAGATGAGTTGTTCTTCCTATTTTGATTTTTTTATCTTCCAAATGAGTTACTACTAAACAAAACAACTTAACTGGAACATATTTAGTTTGGAACAATAAATATCTATAGACAACCACTATCTTCGAACTGGTTTAAACATCTGGGTTAGAAAACAAATCTCAGCTCTCAATACAAATTCTCTGATTCCCAATATCTTAGAATTTTATAAAGTGCAGTTTACATGCACTTATACTGAACAGCACTATCAACTCAAATCCTAATTTGTTTTTTGCAAAATGCAGATAAAATGGTAAAAACAATTCTTCAGCTTAAAAAATATTGCCCTTCCACCAAAAGGCAAAATTTATTATTAAAATGTATTTACTCTGGACTGGCAAAATCCTGCTTCTGAAAGAAAACATCTAACAGCATGTATATATAACCTGACAGTCATCAAAATGTCAGGAAAATTAAAATAAAAAATTAACATAAAAAAGAGAGCACCACTGTATTACAAATTCTGTAATGAGAGCCACACATCAGGAATACTGTATATCCTCTAAAGGCTATGAGAAAACTTAGTGCTTCTCAGCATATTTTTTTAAGCAGAACAATACACAATAATTTCTAAAAATTAAAAATATTATCCTCTCTTTTGGTATTCATAATACTGAATCAAAAAGTCTAACAGGTCCACATGCTAAGATACACATATCAAGTATTTTCATTTAGTATCATTCTGAATACAAAGGAAGAAAAAAAATTCCATTTAACCGCAAAACAGGTCGGCGGCTTAGCGGTCTAGACACCTACTATTTGCTCCTCCTGTAAGAAGTGTATGAATCAAATATTCACCCTCCGTGGGACAGAAGATGTCTTCGTATTATCTTCATTTTTAACGCCCCCAGAGCTATACAAGTATATTTCCTATTCTGTATTATGAGTAGAAAAAGCAGCACAAAGTCCCAATATATTCAACAGCTTTACTCTTCACCAGAAGAGATCTCATTTTCATTTAAAATCTTTTTAAAAGAAATTAATTTCTATTTTCTGTTCATCTGCACAATTTGATCTTACACATTCCCATTAAATTCATATACTCTGGCACATCTGTTTACCACAACTTCAAGGCTTTTAAAGGGGCTGGAAGATGATTTTACAGTACACATTCATGTAACAACTCCTTTGTGCTCATACTGTTTCCCCTCTAAAACAGCCCCAGAAGAGCAAGGTTCAGAAATACTAGAGGTCTTGGACATACAATCTATTCAACACTGTTAAGTCTACTTCCTTTTGCTTTATCCCAAGAATAGTGTCGTTTTCACACATAAAAGCATTGTTTCATTTTCTCATTAATCTGATTACCTTGTGAAGGCCTCCTAGATACTCAGATAAACTCTTTAATTTCCTTGGTCAAGAATCTGACAAATCCATGCTCCTTTCATTAAAAACGCCATCACAACCGTAAAAAGCCTTGTTTTGTTGTCACATCCCTCTCATGGGCAGAACTAACCTATCATTCCCTTATTATTTTTATTTCAAGTAAACAAATACCAACTCTTATCACTATCATACAATACCAACTCAGAACCAATTGTTTCTGAGATTTTCACACATTAAAGCTTTTGTACATTAAAAAAAATGTAGTCACTCCATCACAGAAGGCTACTTGGTTGATTATTTTAAAATAATGTGAGCATTTTCTCTTATAAAATTATGACACTTGGAACATTCAGTTCCAAGAACTAGAAAATTACATAATTCCTGTTCAAGTTTCATGGATACTGCATAATTTCAATGAGTGGGGAAACTCTTGTACAAGTTGAAAATGTAAGGTAATGTATACACACAGTAAATGTATGGTGACATAAACACAATGCATTCAATATCATAAACCCCAGTGAAGGTATCTTAGCAATAGCATCTGCTCTTCAAGCAACTATCCTTTCTTCAGGTTTCATACTGGTCATACATAAGTCTACACAATGGAAATACAGTAGGGTTTCACGAAGCTGATACCATCAGCTGTTGCATTTACCTAAGGCTGACACCAGTAAACACCTAAAGATTGCGACTGCAGATGCTGAAAGTTGGCACAAATATCAAAAACCTTTCCTGCAACCCAGCTTTTAGAAATTTCCATCCTATGGCATTTCATACACAGAATTTATAGACTCATCTCCTCCTTCTCTGTCAAAAGCACAGAAAACCAAAAATTTCCTCCAAATCTTCCAGTATAGGTCAGAGGTGCAAAATTTTGTCTGCCCAATCCACCAACATAAATTTCCTACCAGGAACTGTTCGGCTCTGATTACGTGGACTCTGGTTAAAGCCATATGTTACAAATTATGGGATACACAACTTAAGGTGGAGGGAAAAGTCTTAAGCAAATTATGCTCTTCTGTGTGAAGCACAGGCTTCTTTAACTGGTAAGAAATTTCTCATGACACACAGGAGATTGCAGAAGAACTAAAATCAGATAATTCCCTACATACTGTAGTAAATACAAGTTAACATGAAGATGGAACAGCTATGACTACAACTGCATAGGTCAAAGGAAGTAATTTCATAATTAAAGTGTTTTTCCTATACTTCAATAACTTTACTACACAAGGAGAAAACGGAGAAGGTATTTCAGGGAAAAATACTAAGTTACTCTATGTAATATCTAAAAAACAGCATTCTACAGCCAAGCTCATAAAACAAAAGTACCAGTCATTTAATGGACATTGGCACTCACCAGGATACCACAAGAGCTTCTTAAAATTGCTATATCTTGCTCTGAAAACTTTACATACTAACTTCCATGGGAAACACACTTACTATGCAATATCAGCCATTCTTTTTAAAACAAATAAGAAAATAAAACACAGAATGACACTCAAATTTCAGATACAAATAAGGTTACTGGCTGAAGTTATTTCAGTGTATCTCAAGGGAGGACAGAGAATTTAGAAAATGTAACCAGCCTTGCAGATTTCCTTTTTGTAAGGTGTTACAACCAAATCACATTCTGCCTATGAGAAGTCCTTCTAAAAGGAAAAAAAATTAATTATATGTGCAAGAAAATAAAGTTTCTTGTAATACAGGTTAATGGATGTTGTATTCTATCTATCTTTATTACTGGCTAACAGACTAGTTATTAGGCATTCAGTAGTCATGTTTATTTATCTTACTTTAAGTACTAGAAGTCTTCAAGTTTCATTAATGAAAAAATCTATAATATTCCATTCTATTCTAGCCTACAAAAACCAGTTAAAGCCAGAATCCAAATCCTAACTGGAGGAGACATTTTTTCAAAGCACATGTAATATGAATCACAAGTTCAGATGCGCTTGAGAAATGCAGTATGAGCTCACAATCACAGACACCAGACACACACAGACACAGGCACACTGCACAGAAGTCAAAATGGTTTCAGTTCGATTTATAAATTATCTTCACACAACAGAACTACCACTATGAGGAAATACATGACAATAAGAAGCAATATGGAGAGGGGTTTTCCTCACAATTTTTTCCTTAGTGAACTTCATTCAATACCACTAATTTTAATTTAAAATAAACTACTATTACATTACACTGATCAAGGAATACAGCAACTGACATATTCTATCAACCTGATGCAGAACCAGCTGTATGGCACAAGTTAGTTATAAACCTGAAACGCATCAGACATGATGAAGAGACCAATAGGAAGAGGACATCATTTAATATAGTTCTTTCTGTTTTGCACTTGTGTGAAATGTATCTTCTTACATACTTTCTGATCTACTCAGCACCGCAGTCAGTGGATGCATGGGTTACTCAGCACAGCCACTGCTGTGACAGCCTGGACATCATGATTCTCTTCACACCAGCTTTAGAGTCTTGTCCCTACATGGTACAGAGTTCTCTGTGAAATTTTATGGTAAGAAGTAAACATGCTAGACCCTGTGAGAGTTATTACATGAGTGGTACCAGCCTACAATGAAAAGCTGCAGGAAAATTAGTCATTAAAATGATAATCTTCAGCATTCGCTACTGTGATTGACTACTTCATTACAATCACAGTTTGATATCAGCAGTAACTGGTAGGAGCAACCTCCAAACACAGCAACAACAATAAAAAAATTAATAATGCTGCAGAAACAGAGCTTTAATATGCATGTACACAAGGACTCAGACCCAAATAACACCCTTTGGTTAAAAAAAAAAGAAAATCGATGTTGCACAGGATACATATACACATTCTTGCATACACTTCAGTGGAAATCCAATTTATAGATTTTAGCAAACAATCATCTCTAGGCAAGTGAAAAAACCCTGCTTTTAAGTGGAAGTTCTGCAGAGTCTATGCCTTATTCCTCATGCATCTTTCTTTGTTCAGCTGCAAATGGTACACTATTATATCTTGTGACAAAAAATTGAAAATGTTAAAAGTAGAAATTGAGCTGTAATTTTTTAACACTTCTACAAAAGTACAAAAAAACCCAAACCAACCAAACAAAAAACCACACCAAAACCCCCACAAAACCAACAAAAAAACAAACAAGAAAAAAACAAAAAACACATAAAAAACGAAACACACACAGACAAAAAAACCCCAAAACCCCACAAAAAAAACCAACAAAAACCAAAAATCACCAAAAACCTTTTGCTTTGTCCTAATCACAACAGCAACGAAAATCAAACAATTTCCTCCAAAAACCACTAATGAAAAGTACTTACAGCTTGTAGCAAGACAATCTACCCTAACTCCTCATAACAAAAATTTCTGTGAGTTGTTTGGGTTTTTTTCAAACAGACCTTTGCACCAAGTAGTTTGTCAGAACAAAAACATGGAGATTTTTTTGTTGTCCTTTATTTGTCTAATATTTAAAGCAGTCTTCATTTTTCTTTTTCTGAAAGTTAGGTGAACAAGGAATTTATTGGGGTTACTTGGTAAGAAAATTATACTTACAGTATTCTACCTGGTCGGTATAATTTACATCACTAATTCTGATCTATTGGAGTTAAGTCTGAAGACTCTGACTGGATGCAGAAGTCCCTGAGAACATGCAGCAATAAGCACAAATAAAATATAGTCAGGGAGGACTTCAACACATTAATGATAGCCATTTGCCTTTTTGCCATCTAGATTAAACAATTTTAAAATTCCAAGGTCAAAGGCTAAAATAGGAAGACATATCATCTCATAAGGGTCCTCGCTGACATAAAAGAAAGCAAAGGAGTGGGAATCTACAGCACCAAGAGATGTACACAGATACAGAAACTAGAAATTCGTGTTTCCCTCTGTCATCATATCAAGGCAGAACTTGAAACTGACCTAGAAAATTATGGCTGACACATTACCAAGGGTATCAGAAGCAAGTAGGTGATGATTATGTGAATGTGAACATGGGTTGGATTTGATTTTTAATCCTTGTACATTGTGTGAAGGCACACCTGCTCAGACTATGTCAGTCTATCACTGCATACATGCACTTAAGAACAGCATCTTGCTGATGAGAAATCCAAGTGGGACTGTTGTATTAGTTATGATTGGAAGCAGGCAACAATCCTGATTAACCTCAGTGCAGAACCAGACCTCCGTGCAGACAAGATGAAACAGGAAAATCTGTCACCTACCTCACAGGCTCACAACCGAATGGCTGAGAGGAGCATGAGGTCCTGCAGGATGCATGATAATGGGAGGACCAGCACAAGAGGGTGCTGAAGTTCAGCAATTCAGTTTTAAGCAAGGAAAAATAAACACCTGATTGCTCTTCTCAGAACTCAGAACATTCAGATAATAAAAAGATAAAAACTGCTGCTAGTATCTAGGTCATCATGGAAAAGGAAAGGAGTAAAAAAAACCCCAAACCAAAAAGTAAGGAACAAGCCAGCAGGTTAAAAAAAAGTAAATTTTAAAGGTCTTCAACTTTGCTTAAATTAGTAAATCAGTATGTATGGGTTTAAAACCCCAATAGGCACCTAAACACTACACAGACACTCACTGAATCCCTCACCGAGCAGGACGGGGTAGAGAATCAGAATGGTAAAAGTGAGAAAACCTGTGAGCTAAGTAAAGGACATTTAATAGTTAAGAAAATAAATAAAAAAGGGGGGAAAAATCCAAACTAAAGATGCAAAGGTGGCTAAAACAAGAGACTTTTAAACAAACAAACCAAATTATTAATAGACACATAAAACCCCCAGACATATAAAGTAATTTTCTCTAGTCAAGCTGGTCAACAAGACTTTAAAAAAGAATAATTTTTTTGCCCCCTGATCTTTCTAATCTTTCTCAATGTAACACCCTTCACCTTCACCCCACCCCTCCCAGTTGGTAAAATATGACAATTACAGGCAGGAAAGTAATTTTTTTAAGCCAGAGCTGTAAAACAAGCTATATCAATCGATAAGGAAAGATGAGTCATTACCCTACTGAAAAACATACAAACTACTGCCTGCCTCCTAAATCTTTTGATGAATTCCTTCACAAATCAGCTGCAATTTTGTGAAAACAGCAAACTATACAATATCCGATGCTCTGCATAATCAATGCATCTTCACCATCTCCAGCTTCTGGCAAAGCAATCAATTAGGTCAGCTCTCAATTATTGTCAGTAGTGTCCAAGTACACTATTTAATGACTTCCAGTTGTACTGCATCAGCAATTTTTATTTTCTTTTTGTTGGGGAGCAGGGAAGAGCAAAAGATACAGAGACTGAAAGAATGAAGTTTTCCCTGCCCCTAAGTATAAACAGAAGAAAAGTTATGTTATTTCTATTCCTAACGTAATATCTGGAGAAATTTATTTTTGTTTCTTGTCTTTATCCACCCCCAACTCATTCTCCCATCCTCATAACATCTGCAGAATCAGCTTATTTGGGCTCTCCTTGGCAACCTCTTTCTTCAGAAAAAAACAGAATGACAAGCTGGACAATTATAAAAGTCATCTCCTACCTTGTTCCTTTATCCTTGGATAGTCAGGCCCTTAGCTGTCTTTGTCTCATTACCTTGACATGAGACTTGAAGAGCCAGTGTTTGGCTCCGCAAACTCATTAACTCAATTTCTCTTCTTCTGACCTTCTTAGTATAAATTACTCAAACAATTACCAGAATAAATTTTAAGGGGAAAAAAAAGAATGAAAAAGTAAATGAAAAATCTGAACCACACGTTTACCTAAAGTAGGCCATGGCAAAGTTAGCACCTTAGTACTTTTTACAACTTTTTGGAGGAGTTTTCTTGAAGGAAGAAGATACAGCAACAACAACTTATGTCAGTAATGCCCTTCACAGGATATCACAAAAAAGGTATAAAACTGAGGAAGGTGGGAATTAATATAGTAATTTAAAGACAGAAAAGGAACAGGCTAAGATAGAGATACCAAAGACCTAGACTGAAAGGAGAATAATGCAGCTGGGTGAACCGTTCCAAGCAAGTATAATAACAGTTTTGAAACAGGTAGTACATAGTTTTATTAAGAAGGACATCCAATCTGCAAAAAGCAGAATACAATGAACTTCACTGCTGAGGTTGGGAGTACAATCAACACAGATGAGAACAGCACAACTATTCATGAAGAACTGGACGAATCTGAAGAGATAAGTAGAAGTAAAAAACCCTAACAAACAAACCAAACCAAAACCAAATTACAAAGAATCCCTACAAAACCAACCATACCCAACAGCTGGGACTCTTATCCAGCAGTCAGACTGACTAAAGACATATACACCAGTAATTGATTCAAAACCAAAAATGTATAATTGAGAAAGTACCAAATTTGGTATCTCCCTAAAATGAATATGTGACAACATCAAAAGCTTATTGGGTAATTGTTTTCAAGGGAGTGCAATAAGAAAAGACTGCTTTTTGAAGGAAAAGGTTAACATCCTTGCTATATATTGAAAAATTTACATTAGGAAAATCAGAATTACAACTATATTAATAAACCATTTTGTTTCCAATAGGAGGGTTTGATTTAATGAGATCTTATCTAAGTGATGCACTTTTGTTTCCAACTGTTGCAAAGTATGTTGGTAATTTTCTTGTGAGAAACAGATCAAGTAAGTGCCCTGTGCAAATATACTCAACTCACAGCACATGGAATGTGCTTTAGTGGGGTAAAGTCATTTAACAGCGACTGGAAGAACAGGAAGACTTAATACTTGACACTGATTGTCACTAAAAGGGCTGTTTTCCCACAAAGTTAGAACTGTTAGCCTGAAAATGTACCCTACACAAATAGGGGAAAGCAACTGCCTCATTTCGCACCCGTTTTTATTTCCTGTCTCACTTCTTCACTGCAGAGCACAAACCCCAGGGAACCGGACATGCAGTTTACTCAAACCACTCTTGTTGCTGTAAGAATATGAAAACAACATCCCAACTTCACTATGAAATTACCTTGATGATCTGTGTAACACTTGTCAGACTAATAAAATTTGTAAAGATACTTGCTGATATGATGAATTGCATTCATCACTGCTCCAGTTACCTCAAACTAAATTGCCTGTCATTATAATGACAACTTCTGTAAGTGCAGTTTCTTAATTTGTTCCTCAGTTTTTCAACAGCATTCTCACAATACACTTTAAGTATTTACGGATCAATAATGTGCAAGAATAAAATACTGCATTCCAACAACAAGTATTTTTAATCTTTCTGCTTACAGTGTGCCACGACAGAGCATCAGTAGAGAATATAATTTCTAAGTAACAAGAAAATAATATCAAACCTAGTCTACATGCATCCAGCACCATGAACAGACAGGAAATCCTACAGAGTTTGAATCACTTGGTGCCAGTGATTCATGGTTGATCCAATGCACAAAAAAGAAAGTGAAGAAATTAATAAAGAAATTGTAAGCAACACATATCTTTTTAACATACCTGATCACAGACAGTCTGTCCTACTGAGTTACTCATGTGTGCCTGATCTGAGCTCAGATGCAAAGCATGATGCAATGATAACCAGGAGCACTTTGAAAGGAGCCAGAAAATATTCAGAGTACTTACTCATTTGGGGCTCATAGGCTTGACAAAAATGTGTGTATTACTTTCAGTCTCTGAAAACAGCACATCTTAATTCATACAGGAACCAGGGTCATGCTGACAGGGTCCTTCAGGATAGAGTACTCGGGAAGTAACTGTATCTCTGTGCATAGAACAGTAAATCTTCTGTGTAGGATCATGAAGCTTTTTCATTCACAGGCACGTTGATGTATGTCACAGGTACAAAGGCTCTGAAAGGAGCTCTCCTCAAAAACTCACATAGGCAAAGTTGAGAGAATTGAAGGGAAAGAGGAAATTTCTCTGCAAATCAACTTTCTTTGCTAAAAATCCAGCCAAAAAGAAGTCTCCAATGGGAACTTTTGTTTGGACAGGCTCAGGCACTAAATGGGAATTACTGCTTTGTACCTGGTACAGACACTGCAAAGCGTAACACACTGAACCGCTACAGGGAAAACTGATGCTGCTGCACTGACCTGGGCTGGCTGTCAGACGCCCATTCAGACACTCTCTCATGCCCTCTCCTCAGCAGGACAGTGGGAACACCACATGATAAAGCTCACGTTAGGGTCGAGTTAAAGAGATCACTCACCACTTACTGTCATACGAGCTCAACTCTTCCGCCTCCTCTCCTCTCTCATGGAGCAGACGAACGGGGAATGACGGCTGAGGTCACTCCATAACAGCTCTTTTATGCTGCTACTCCCTCCTCATCTTTTTCCCCTTCCACTCTGGGGTCCCTCCTACTGGATACAGTCCTTGATGAGCATCTCCAACATGAGTTTATTCCACCAAACAGTTAAACACTCCATGATGGATCCTACACAGCCCAAGTTCCTGCCAGAAAACCTGCTTCTGTATGGAGTCTCCTCCACAGACCACGGTTCCAGGAACTTGCTCTGGCATATGCTCTCCATGGCTGCAGGTTCCTGCTGGGCATCTCCAGAGGCTGCAGTGAGGAAATGAGCTCCACAATGATCTTCAACATAAAGGAGGGCTAAAGGAGTCACTGCTCCAGAACGTGGAGCACCTCCTTACACTCCTTCTTCACTGACCTGAGGGTTTTACAGGACTGTTTCTCACAATACGTCCTCATCTCCCTCTCGCATTCTCCTATGCAGCATTTTTATGCTTTCGACCAGTAACGTGGTCGGGACTTCACGCAGGAGCAACATAAAGATATCATATAATGTATCTGAAGGTGAAACTAGATGTAGACTTCTCGATAGTAACTGTTTCTACATTACTGCTTCTCATTACCCTGGACTCCAGAAAGCCAAGGTTCAAACGAATGCCCCGACGTGGAATTCTGGATTCAAATTTACAAAAGTATTTCACTAAAGTCACACTTACAGGCTCTTGCTGCTAAAACACAGCTCTGATTTTCACTAGCCAACCTCCACAGTTATTACTGAAAGTGCTGTATTTTTCCATTACACAGACACAGATTTAACAGCTTCACGTCACATATGTGATCTGAAACAGAGCCATGCAAATCTCTTCGATCCCACTTCTTTGTTTTTACCACTGAAGCACTGTTTTAGCTTTAAAGACCTCTCAGTTCAAATCACACTATCCTACTCATTAATATATTTAGCTATAATTTCACATACTTCAACTAGGCTACTCAAAAGGTTAAAGCAGTAACTTCAGAATCTCAACTGCAGAAGAAGAGCGCTGAGTTGCACATAAAAGTATGATTATCCCCAGTATTAAAAACACCCAGTCTTTTAAGACAGTAATAATTTTTCACTCACTTCTCAATAAATCCTATCTTTTCCCTTTAGTGCTTCTGAATACCTGTGTTACATGAAACTACATAAAACCTTGCAAAGCCTTATATAAAACTATACACAAAACCTCAGCTTAAGAAATTCTTTTGTGCTACTACACAACATTTTGGCTCATAAATATATAATATATACATTTGTCCTAGTTAGAACAGCTGGGACCAATTCATCACTGGATGGGTGTAACCCAAATTTATGTATTCTATAGCCTTCCATGCCATTTCCCAGAAACTGTTATCAATAGAGCATTCACACCCTCTGCCCAGAGCA
>JAWMRA010000090.1:13198073-13214972 GCA_035584735.1 Pseudotriccus pelzelni | reverse complement strand
AAACATTTTCTTCACCTCAAGTATGAATATACAAAGCAAAAATTATATCCATGATCTTCTGCAGAGCATCATAAAGAAAAATGCAAAAAATATCTGCAAGACATTGATAGTGTTGCGTGTTTCCTCAATCCCTTGTTTTCCTGCTAACCTAGGATTATTATGGCATCTTATCCCAAATAACAAAAAGACAAATAAGAAATCTTAGCTGCCTAAACTTAAGACTGCTTGAATGCTACAGAAGAAAAAAGATATTTACTCCAGAGAGAAACATTTTTCTCCAAATCCAAATGTGAATCTGACCAAGACAGGATATAAACTTGCAGTCATTGAGTCTTCATTTTACAGTCACCTAAGAATGAAAAAAACTTTCTTACTGACATCCAAATGTTAGTAATTTAAGACAATTTCCATGCTTTATATTTTCACCACACTATTTCATTTCAACACTCTCCCTCCTTCTCTACGGAACAAAGATTTAACATTTGCAATTCTACTGACTGAATTACTGTGTGTTGAGCACCTGCTCCTCCTTAGAAAGTAGAGCAGAACAAAGAAAACTGGAAGAGACATACTGTATAGTCATATATGAAAACTCAAGTTCTTACCATGAACATATTTTTCAAAATGTTACAGAAATAATAAAAAGCAAAAAGAGGAATTTTTTCATTATTTCTCATTGTCAGGTAATGCCCAGAAATTTCTCTGAGAATGTGTAGCAGTTGCTTGGGAAGACAAACTACATTAACTACAAATGTCTCTGCAATCTCCCCCTTACCCTTATCTTTTATTGCTGAGTATGTGGCACAGAAAAATCCTTTTGGGCAGTTTTGTCACCTGTCCCAGCTACATTCTCTCCTAAACTCTTACCTGCCCTCAGCTTACAGACCTTTGAGAGGGCTGCAATGAAGAGAGTTAACTCCATCCCAGTCAGACTCCATGAGCAGTATGCCATGTGCATCACCCTTCCCATCAAGTGTATCCAAATTTTAGGACACAGTGTTTTTAAGAGTAAGAGATGACAACAGGAGGACTGGGTCAGAGATCATCTGGGCAAACCTGACACTCAAAAATCCACGGGCTCTAATGAGATGCACCCACGAGTGCTGAGGCAGCTGGCCCATGTCATTGCTAAGCCACGCTCCATCATCTTTCAAAAGAAGTCATGGAGAACAGGAGAGGTGCCTTAGGACTGGAGGGAACAACTGCATGCACCAGTAAAGGTTAGGGGTTAACCTGCTGGAGAGCAGCTCCATGGAGAAGGACCTGTGGGTCCTTGTGGACAACAAGCTGTCCATGAGCCAGCAGTGTGACCTGGGGCCAAGAAGGCCAATGGTATCCTGGGGTGCTTTAGGGAGAGTGTGGCTGGCAGGTTGAGAGACCTGATCCTGTCCCTCCACTAAGCACTGATGAGACCTCACCTGGAGCAGAGAGTGCAGTTCTGGGCTATCCAGTTCAAGAAAGACTGGAGAAGGCCCAGAGGAGGGCTACAAAGATGAAGATAGAACAGGAGCATCTCTCTTAAGAGAAGGGTATCTTTATGGACAGGTGTCAAGAGAATTAGAGTCAAACTCTTTTCTGTTTTATCCCAGATAAGATTAAGGAGCAACAGGCACAAACTGAAACACAGGAAGTCCAATCTTAATAGAAGGAAAATATTCCTTACTTTGAATGTGACAGAGCATTGGAACAGGCTGCCCAGAGGGGTTGTGGAGTCTCCTTCTCTGGTGATATAGAAAACCTGTCTGGATGTGATCCTGTGCAACCTGCTCTAGCTGAACATGTTTTAGGAAGTGATTTCCAGAGGTCCCTTCTAACCCCAATCGTTCTGTGATTCCGTATGAAAATGGCCAACTGATGTAGTTTTCATGCTTTCTTCTAGACCTTAAAATTTAATTCATGTTCCTTTTACAATCTGAAAATAGTCAGACTAAAACTCCTAAGATATGAAGTGTTATTTAGCATTGATGATTCCTACAAAAAGCACTACTGCAACATTTTTTTTTTAGCCCTGAAATAACTTTAGATCATCCATATCTATTATTCTTATATCATTTAAAACTTCTGCGGTATTTGTAATGATTAATTTCAGGGGGTTTCCTGATATTTATCTGCTTAGCAGAGGTTAAGGCAATAAATGGTACAATTGATCTGGAACCTTTGACAGCTTGTCACTCAACTGTCACAGATTTCTGATTTGTGTCAAAATTTGTTGCTCAAACCTTGACAGATCACAAGAGGGTTTGAACAGTCATGTCTATGGCAAAATGAAGCTCTAACAGGGAAAATACGTACTTTTGAATTATTACAGCAAATATATGTAAGCATGCTAATACTGAACATTATACTTGTTGTGATAGGTAACTCAAAGCATGCAGTTCAGTAACACCTGTCACACTCTTTTATCTTATCATCAAGTATAATCACCAATTTATCATCATCATATCTTCAACTATACCTCTTGCCAAAGAAGTATTTTGGAAGACTGTATCAAAATTTGAGTATTTGTGCCAAACTATGCCATCTTCTCTTATGCAAATGAAGTTAGGAGCAATTTTCTATCTAATGCATTGTTTTGAAACCATGCACATGGACATGAAAGTAATTTTAGCTGATGTGGAACCTCACTGCCAAAAACAGTTGGTGGGAACAAGTCAAGAACTCTAACTAATGTATCCATGTAAGCATTCTGTGAAGTCCACTCACTCTGTGACATTTCAAAGGAAAAAAACAACTCTTTCATCTTCCTCCTGGGTTGTGCTTATAAAACTTAATATTGAAAGTGATTTTACAAATGGAAAAATTAAGCTAACCAAAAGAGTAGCATCCAATTTCTGTGACAAATCCTTCTGGCCTAGAAAATTAAAGGTTTTTTTCTTCAAGAATGAGAACAAGAAGATGAGAGTGACACACAACAAATCATTTGTGTCTGAAGCAAATACGTATTTCAGATTTCTGAGTTACAGAAATCTGTAACAAAATTGCAGAAAATAGGATTTCTCTGAATTCCAGATATTCTATTGTTAGCCACAACAAAAATCTTAAGTGAAGACAAGAAGGTAAGGACAATCAACCTGTAGTCCTAGATTATCTATTATTTTCCTAAAAAAAAAACCAAACAACAAAAAAAAAACAACAACAAACAACTAATTCATAAACCTGTTGTCACAGAATTACATATTTTGTCTTTCTGACAGTGAGTTCGATCATATTACTATTTCAGAAGTCTAGTAACATTCAGTCAAAACCTGCTACAACAGTGAAACTAGATTTAATCTATTTCCCCTAAACTGACACAGATATAAAAGAATTCTTTTCCTTTACAACAGCAACTATCACCTCTTCGCGAAGCATTCGCTCTCACAAATGCTCCTGGCATGAACATGAAATAAAAACTGAATGAAACTCTCAGTTCTTTCCTGGACCTATTTATGAACCACAGAATCCCACCATACAGCATTATTAACAACAACTGCTAGCTCTTCAAGTTTTTACAACTGTAACATTTCCTTATTCTATTGAAGATCATCTGAAAGAAAGATTTGTACTGAATATTAATAAGCTGGGACACATTTAGCTTTGTCTGCTTTTCATTATACTCCCTTTAGAATACTAAATCATTAAAATCACAAAAAAAAAAAAAAAAAACACCACTCATTAAGACAGAATAGGTTGGAAAATTCTCTATTTAAACCATCCTTCAGCAGCAGACTTTTCATACTCTCTTCTCCAAACTGCTACAGAAGTGAAGCTGAAACATTTTCTCATGGTTGCTCCCAACCTGGTCACTCTGACTGCTGGATCCTTTAGACTTAAACCTCTCTCCACTTCCTCCTTAATTCAACAGCAGATTTTCTGAAATTAGTCAGTTAATATTTTTGAAGCATTAACATCCGTAAGTGCACAGGGGATAAAAACTTCTGCCTTCAGAAGCGCATATGAACAGGGGAACAAACAGCAAAATATGACCAGAGGTTACAAAATAAAAAATTAAGTGAAAGGAAAATATTGGCTAATTCTCACTAAAATAAACAACATAAATTTTGTGTCTTAATAATATGAAGTTCCCAAATAAGAAATGGAAAATATGACCTCTATCTCAGCTAAGAAGCAAAGCACATGCACAGCCTTAAATTAAGCTCTCCTAATTTTTGGCCAGTCAACTCTGCCACTAAAGACAAGACTTGACTACAAAGACATCACACATTCAAAGTATGCATCATTTCAAGCATTGCTGTAACTCTTGTGAAGAACCGTACCTTGTTACTGCCAACTCTATATGGAGTATGTTGTAGACCAGTAAAATATGTAGTATTACCTATCACTCTTACTTCACACAAGAATAAAAGCTTGGTTTAACATGTGCATAATTTCCCTACATGATTTTAAATGTCTCCCTAGCTACGCCTGTCTGATCTTCCTATGAGTATGGCAAAGTGAAATGCGAAAGGATTCTTCAGAGATGCTAATTCATGCAGCCAAATAATCACTGATAAGACAGTTGAAGTTTTCACCCTCAATAATTATACATAAATGCATTGTTGTTTCTGAAGCACAGGTTAAAACTTAAGCACACGGTATTTTAAAAAGCACAGCTTGTTCATGAATTTTTTTCGTGTTTGTCTCATGTTTATACTGTGGTAGTTCTACACCACTTACTAACTGGTAAGTTCTACACTTTCTTTAAGCTCTACTTTAAATACTTCTTTGCTTTAAGCACTTCCAATATGTTTAATTAAAAACATGTGGACAGCTTAATGCAAGTTTTACCATGACAGCTTTTGCTGCAGAACAGAAGCTAAACACAAGAAAATTACTTGCAATATAGATAGAATTCACTTAAATTTTACTTTAAGCAAAACAACAAATATATATATTGACACAAAAAAATTTTAGAGAGATTACTAAAAATGCTCTTTAGAAAATATTTCTTAATTCTAAGATTTTGCACCGTGATTTTTATATTTAATATAGTGCTTTAGTTTCTCCTCCCCCCCCAAACCTTACTCTTGCTTAGTGACTGCAACTTAAAGGTCACCACAATTTTACCACTACAGGACTAACAGACCTTCATGTATTAATGATCTGCAAATCACTTATAAGAACAAGTATTTTATATGATTTTAACCTGAACCAATTCAGGTCCCTGTCATTCCTGTTACAAGAACAGGAAGTACATATGCAGTCCCCCAGCTGTAAAAGACATAAGCAGAGGTAGATGAATCCCTAGAATACAAATGTGTTTATAATATCCTTTAAGAGATCACATTAATTACAGATATTCTCCACCAAAATATTAGAAAAATATCCTTTGAGAAGATAAAAGAAGGTTTAATTCTTGTGGGCCTGAGGATCTGGGGTATCAGAAAAAAGTCTGGGTTTCATGAAACTTTTCATTGTTTAATATTGATACACTTCAAGAGGATTAACTACTACATATTTATAGAATACTTTAGAAATGCAGAGAATTAAATAAGATCTAGGAATTATAATTCAAAGCACTCTGGCCAATAAGTTGAAGACAAGATACCGTCCTTTTCAAAAAAGAAATGAAATGCATTAAAAAGAAGATTTTCAAAATTACTGGACTGCAGTTCCTGGAAGGCAGATCTTACAACTTTTTTCATTCCTGGAAAGGCTTTTTTATTGTGTGTCTCTCATATAAAACAGCCTATCTAAAGAGACACACATTATAAGGTTTGGCCTAACCAGAATAAGCTAAACTTTATAAAAATAATATTTGAACCACCTGTCAAAGCATATCGGGGGAATGGTATCAAATAAATTTCACTTGACCAAAGCTGCTGAAAGCTACTCACAAAATGACAGTTTTATCCATATACAAAATAAAAAAGTAATGTACAATGGAACAGTTTCCTTTAAGATCAGAGTACCAACCATTAGGATAGGGAAGATTAGGAATTCCTGTTTCTATTCTACCAGCAAAAAAAATAATCATCTCCCATTATAATTTTATAACTATAAATGCTCCCCCCATCAAAAGAACTGAGCTTAAAAATTTACTCAAACTGTAGCAGAAGCACATATTCATATAATTTTCTTTTGACTTTCCTTTTGTCAGATACATAAAAATACAAAAAAAAATTGAATACATTCTAATTTTCAATTCCAGCAATCTGCAATTAAGGTTCCTATTTTTATATAAAGAAATTATTATGTATTTGAGAATACTTGAGTCCCCTATCATTTCTTCTCACATCAATGTATTTACAAAGCAGATTGTCAACCATAAATACAACAACAAATTCTTGGCACACATCCTTTCTAATGTTCAGATGGTTTGCTTAAGTTACCTCCACTCCCTCCTGTATTTCAAATTAAAAATGCTGAAGAACAGAGCAGTTCAGTCAGTAAAAGAACTGGGGGGGAGAGGGAAGGTGTATGTCTAGGAGCATTGTCACCTCCATTAATACCATAATCTGTCCCTAGATCAAATACTACTGCCCACATCTCTTCAAAGAGTTCTGAAAACTCTTGTAAAAGGCTTGCTTATTGTACCTCTCACTTCACTGAAATTGCACTCCTTACATAAATACTTTCAGAATTTCGGAGGGAGGCAGGTTTGTTTGATTCTTGAAATTGCCCAAGAAATTATTCTTTATTTTCTGGCACCTGCACATGTAGAGAAATAGCACAAGGACAGTATCAACCTTTTCCTGTCAGAAATGTCATTCCTATCACTGTAAAGACATACAGAAAATCAGCAACGTAGTCCAGTAAACTTATATATGGGAAACTAGCTCTTGCCCCTACAAAAAGCTTCATCTACTAAAAAAAATATGATCACTACCAGACCTGATGGCAGAGCTCCCAGATTTCCTCATCCCTTCATCTGCTCTGTGCTCTTTACAACCCTATTTCTTTGGCAAACAACATCTTCCAAATAGGGCAGTATCACCAAACATTCTCTAAAATATTTACATTTCTCTGTCTTAGTGATCCATTGTAAACGTCAATATACTTTGCTTACTAGCCCTAAAATTACACAAGAAATTTCTCATCCATTTGTCTTTATTTCAACCACCCTTCCCCAAAATTGCCAGATGAACTATTCAGACACAATTCCATGACTACAGTACACCACAGACCATGAACTGACAATCATATTCTTACAGCTTCCAACTACTTTTTTCCAATCTATTTATCACTACTCCTTTTTTAAAATATTTCTTAATTATTTTATATATAAATAAAGGTTAATACTTGAAAGCCTATAAAAAGCTTAGTCTAGTTTCTTATTTGATTAATAATTATTTAATCTCTGATATGTAAAGCTCTTGTCCCTTACACATTAAGACTTGGAAGAAATAAAACTAATTCTTTTGATTTTCAAAATTATTTTCTATTTTTGGAACATGACTCCATTTACAAGCTGTAATTTATGCATCCTCATGTGAAACGAACTAGCGCTACACAACAGATTCTAAGCATTTGCCTCACTGGAATGAGTAACATGCTGTGGTAGGAAAAGTACAACACCATGAGGATAGTCAGACCCTGGAGCAGGTTGCGTGAACTGAATGTGGAATCTCCATCCCTGCAGATATTCAAAACTCATCTAGAGAAGAACTGAACAACCTGCTTTGACCAGGAGGCTGGACTAAGTAACTTCTGGAGGTCTATTCCCATCCATGTTGACAGGTAACTCTGGGACTTCTATCAGTAGGTTCTTTTCCCTTGGTGTTACTTATTGCCAAAGATTTTAGCGTGTAGCTTAACATCTATTGTGATTTATTTTCAAAGGTAAGACCTGAACAACTCACACAATACCTTCCATGAGGTTTAAGTCTCAGTCTTAAAGGAGCCTGAGAACACAAACTGCTCTTCCAACAGTTTATGAAGTGACTCTTATTAGCAATGTTGTGTCAATGGGGAAATCAATGCACAGAGGAGTTCAGTGATTCAATCAAGACTACAAGGAAGCTTGTCCTATTTGGAAAACTCCAGTGTTACACTATCTATAAAAGCTTACCACAGAGAAAGAGACATTTCCTCTGCCTTGACCTTATACAGGATTTTAGCCAAATCCTGCTGGCAATGCAAAAAAAACCCCAAACCACTCTAACTTCCAAGTCAAATATATATATTTCCCAGTCCTCTTCAGTAC
Organism: Pseudotriccus pelzelni; assembly: GCA_035584735.1. NCBI lineage: Eukaryota > Metazoa > Chordata > Aves > Passeriformes > Tyrannidae > Pseudotriccus > Pseudotriccus pelzelni. The sequence continues at coordinate 13,206,847 of JAWMRA010000090.1, read as the reverse complement.
TAAAATGGTCCTAGGCACATGACTGCTTGATACAAACTGTAAAAGACTATTTTGATAGGTCAGGGAGTATTTGAAAATTTAAATGATTCTTTGAGATATTTTTATGTCTTTCAAGTGACACCCAAGGCAACAAGGAAAGGCAAAAAAAATTATAATAAAATGTCACGCAAACTGTTAGCACATGGGCTGGTATGCAACAACAAGCATTCTTAATTAATGAGCACAAAAAGCTAAAATGAGCTCCATTTTCTCAGCAAAGTACTGCTTTTCTTTCTGTCAAGAGCCATGTCTTTTCACAAATCAAGCAAACAGAGTAAGCTCGTTTCAAGGTCAACATGATGCATGCTTAAATTTTGTTAGCTGTAAATATAATATTACTATCAAAAGCTGACAAAGTCATACATCATTATGTATACTCTGACAAGTTCCCTGATATCAATTCAGAATGACAGATAGAATAATCACATTCTAGTTTGACAAACTGCATTGAAAAATGTGACTCGTAAGTACAAAATTCAAGAGCTCAGCCATCTACATCAGATAATAAAGATTCAAAGACCTCTTTTCATCAGTGTCATTTGATTAGTCCCTCTTCAAAAAAGAGCCTTTTTCTTGTGATGAGGTGCTTTCTTTTATGTACTTATTTTTCTTTTTCTCTGGATTTATTATTATCCATATACTGAGATAAAAATGGTGAATAGCAAGGTGGCAATCTGTTTTATTTGAGCTATAAATAGAGCAAATGAAGCTACTCTCTCTTAGCACTACATAGATCATGCAACGTAACACTAGTCGAGAAAAAATTTTTTAAAAAGGCTCAAACAAAACACCCAATATACAAAAACCTACCATGAAATAATCATATAAGGATGTGTTTTATTTTGGACAGCCTGACCTTTAGTATTATTTAGTTCATTTCAACAACACTGAGTCACTTTTATCTAAAAAAAAGTAAATATATCTTTTAAATAACCTGCACAAAATAGTGAACCTAAAGGGAGATGCTACCTAAAGTACAGAACAAAAAGAGAAAGGAAGACCTAAAAAAAAAAAAAAAAGCTACATCAAAAAAAGCTAGTTGAATGTTCACAGCAGCAGGATAGTCTACCTTATCACAGGAATAAAAAACTACGTATTACATATACAGGAAAAAGAAATGGTATAAATAGCAGCCTTTCATTGCTAATGCCCTCAAGATATATGAAGCCACCCAAGGTATCACGACACTGTTTCCCTCATTAAGGCACATTAACCATTCTTCACAACAATTAACTTGCTAAATAATGAGCACTAAATGTTGTTTTGTGGGGTTTTTTGGCAGATATAAAAATACTATATTTTACATTGCATACTTTAGCACAAACAGCTGACTTCTAATACAAATTTATCAAGCACCAAATCTCAAATTGCACCATATTGTCCCTCAAGATTATTAACTCAGAAGACATATTCTGACATTCTTCCTACTGGTACCTGACACCGCATATATTAATTTTAATGCTTCATAAATGCTACACTATAAATTAATACTACAGAATAGACTCTGTTAACAAGCAAACTGTGTAACAACAGTGTACACAGTCAGTAGGAAACGACCTCAGTGATTTCAAAGTACAACAGTGACACTATTCTACAGAACCACAGCATTGTGATAACAATAAAAACAGCATTTTTTAATGGATTGCATTTATTATACGTTAAATTACAATGTTAAGAACAATTACATAATGGCTAATCACATAAAAATGTCAGGAATAGAATCTAATTTATTTAAGCACCTATTATTATTTTTCTCTTCTAATACTCTTCAGAATAATTGGGAGCAATTTTTAAAGGAAAATAACATTTAATTTTAACCAAATAGTAGTACACACTGACTAAGTAGCTGTACTTCTTATTCAAAAGACGTTTTTCTGTTATTTAAAAAGTACTCTTCCCATTAACTTAAAAATATTTTCTCTGTTACACTTGCAATCTACAGTAATTAAGAGATAGCTCACTGAGAAGGAGTACTGTATACCAAGTCTTCAGTTTAGAAGGAAATATAAAGGCTTACAACAGCCCTGGTTTTGGCTATTAAATTGTATGCATACAGGAACATATGACTTGCACTTATCCCCAAAATTTTTCTTTACAATACCTCATTAGCAAGTAAATATGAAGTCTTTGCATTAATTTACAAATTCTGTTTCTCAGAAATTGCCACATGCCCAAAACTTAAAATTAAGGTATATACACGTCCCCCTCATGTGCATGCCTGTATTGAATATACAGTTGAAGAGAATCCACTACTGTATTCACAATGCTGCATGAAGAGGATTTTTCCCTATGTATAAAAAACACTACATAAGACTTAGAAGTTAAGATGTCTGTAAATGCTAAATAGTTTCTGTATAAATAGACTCACATTAATTTCTACATTTAATTATACATTTAACTGTATAAAACAAAACAATTTTCTGTTATGTGATAATCACTGGCACACTCATGTCACCTCTTACAAAACAAAATATAAAATATAAATATAAATATTTATAAGTAAATATATTAAATATAAACAAAAATAATATTCTTAAATTCAGTACTTAAATGCACACATATAGAAAATATAAGGAAACAAAAAAGTATTTGTACTTTTTTTTTCAGATTTTACTGAAAGTATTATAGATAGATTGTTAATTGCAATTGTTTTTTCTTTAAGGACACTTCTTAATGGTATGATTTTAGTTATTTTTCATATGAGCTGAAATGCAGAAAACGCTTCTGAACAGATATTGTTACACATACCAGTATTTTGAATGCCAGTCACTGCTGACCAGTACTAAAATACACAGATTATAACACTGTAATTTTCATCTGACTTCACAGAGGGAGAGTGAGTACAATGAGCAAAGAGTAGCCTTTTGTTCATCTTCAATTAAAATTAAAAAAAAACAAAAACACCTTGAGTTTTTGACACATAAACATATTGTCAGATTGGGCTGGCATAATCTCCAAGTTCCTTTTGCCCATGAGAAAGCTCAGTAAACAGAATAGCATTAATGTACTCAATTAAAATAACAAAAAAAAATTTAAAGATTTAAAAACAAAAAATTAAACACCAAGTAGAACATGTTTCTTGGTGTAAGCAAAAGTACATTCAAATAAAATTTTTTAACTGGAAAATAAATTTTAAAAATAAGCACCTCAATAAACTTAGCATAGCGCTTAGAGTCCCGGCATACACACAAGAAAAGCAGCAAAATAACAAGTGTTTAGAGCAGTATTTTCTTGAATGATAAATAAAAAGCATTTCCTATTTAAAGCTGAAAATTAAGAATACCATACCTTTAAATAAAAGCTTGGATCTAAAAGACTCCACTAAAGAGGTTTAACAAAAATACTAATTTTTCAAATAGTTAAACACACTCTGAAAAAGAAGTTCAAAACACAGAAAGAAAAATACACTGGAGAAGTGGACACAGGACATTTCTATCCATTATAGCTTTGCTAGCCTGTTAACATTTTTAGCATTCAACTTTAAACTAATGTTTCTGAGTTAGTAAATATAATAAAAATACTAACATACATCCCCTTCAAAGGATTTTATTTCCTTGTTCTTTACTTTGTAGCTATTTGTGGTTGTGATTATTAATAAACAAAGCAAACATTTCTTCCTTGAAGCAAATTAGTTACATTCATCAGACATACCAGACTTGCAGAAGAAAAGCTGCGTCCTTGTTACATACATCCACGGTTGTTTAAGTGTAGATTACAGTTACAGAAAACCAAAAAGATACTGAACGCATACACAAGGCTAATGTTAATTCCCAGGGAGACAGACAGAAAAAATATCCTAACAGCTAATATATCTAATTATATATTTCTGTTACATTCCAGTTTAATATTAAAATTACAAAACAATAATGAGAGCAAAACTCAGAGGATAAGAATCAAAGCATCGTGAGTGAACAATATAACAAGTGAGACCTTACTAAACATGTTCAAGAAAAAGCACTGTCTGTCACAAAAACAGCAGCAGGAAGAAAGGCATGACCACCAATCCAAATGTTTTCTTAGATTTTCTTCATTTGGATTCACCTGGATACCATGAAAATATGAAGATAATCCAGTGGTATGAAAATGAATGGAACAAGACTGTAATCTAAGAACCTGCTCCAACCCTCTCCTGATAAATCATAGCTGAGAAACAAACAACATGTTTCGATCATATTTTCACTACTAACTCCTACAAAAGCTTTTCTGACAGTACAAAACTGGTACTAGTTTGTAACAGTAATCAAACATATTCATAATGTGATGAGCTGGTAATTTCTGAGGCAGCAGAAAATGGTACAGTGGAAACAACTGAAGTGCTGCATGACTAGTGTTCTATCATTTTACTTTAATGTAAATAAAGTATTCAATTTATGCAAGAAAGGGCAAAACAGATTAGATGGATCAGGAAAACGAAGTATTAGATTTCACTGAATCTGATGAGAAAATAATCTTTAAAATTCATTTGCCATATCATACACATCTCCCACCCACAATTATTTTTTTTAACACTACTAGTCACAGAAGGATTTTTCTATCCCTTACTTTACTACAACTCATGGACAAAATAAATTTAAAATTATTGATCCCTACATTCCAAACTCTCTTTATATTGCAACTTGGTGTTTTGCCCTTCTCAATCTATCCCTAAAAACTTCTTTAGTTATGTTTTAGCAGTGCCAAGACCAACAAGCTTATGACTGATCATCAAGTCTGGTACAGAAAAACAGACAACGGATGAGAAAAAGCCACACCACTTACTTATCTACATTAGCTATTTTCTGTTCTCTTAAACAATTAAACATTTAAATTTATTTGAGCTTACAAATTCAGGTGAGAAGGGAAGGTGTCTCATTACTGTCAAAGTATGTGTAGACTGTATTCATCATGTATTAAGCTAAAAGCATAACTAAATTAGTCAAGTTGCATATGGCACTTATTTGGTACTGTTTTGTTTTATTTAATACCTACTGCCTTTTATATTTTAGAAGTTTACATAAAAGCTTTAAATTCTTCCACATTTATTACAGTTTCATGCCATAAACCCATTTAATGTTGCAACCAACATGACAGAATAACCTTAATTATAAAAGGGATGAAAGACACCATGTTCAAATGCAGACAGCACATGCATGACCTGGTATTTATCATGCTCTTAAGAAGCTTTCTCATTTAAAAAAATTAAAATTTAAAACAATTATGCTACGTTTCTCATATTTGTTATTTATGCTAAATTGTAACAGCTTACTCCTCTTAAGAATCAAAATTAATTAAATGAAATCAATACTTCAACTTGAAATACCTGGCAAAGTTCTGACAATTAATGAGGATTAGATTTTATATACTATACAACTCAGGCAAACAAAAAAGAATTAGCAGCACAATTAACAGCACGGAGGTTTTGTTGCATGAAAATCTAATCTAAAAACAGAGGCATTCTTTCCCTTCAGAAGAGTGAACAAAGACTGAACCATAACGTAAAAACAAGTAATTTAGAACTCGTGTTAGCACATCAAGTGCAGAATCTCTTTCAAGTCATTTTCTGACCTACTGCTCTCCATTTTATTTTCCTTCCTCTTTCTCATAAATAATTTTTTGGTGATGTTCATTAGTATCTGTTTTGAAAGTTATGAAATTGCTGAGGATTTTGCCACCTCAAAGATATACAAGATAGAAAGAGCACAACAAATATTTGAAGAAACTTTTCCAAAAGGAACATGACAAGACAGCCTGCAAAATGATTACGGTAGGATCAACAACCACATGGTCTTAACAAGGAATATCATTAACTGCCCCTCAGATTTCACCATTCTGGTAACTGTTATCATTACAAAGCACACTAACACTGTAAAATAAAATATTAGATGCAAACGCTACTGCATTTCTTGTTGCAACAAAAAGCGTGCCTCCCATACAAATACAACTTTCTAGAGCTTGATATTTACCGCCATTTCATTTCTTCACCATCCCTTCCTCCCTTATGATTTTCCTTCTCTTTCTTATTCCTACCTTTTGTTTTTCCTTTTCTTCTTCCCCTCTCTTACTATGCACGTCTATTTTGTCATCTGCTCTCATTTGTTACTTTCCTCCAGCTGGCAGCATGTGAACCCTGGGGCCGAAGTCCCATTTACCCATGTCTGAGAATGTCAAGCAATTCTGGCTATGAAAGCCAGCTACCACCTGGGAAGGGATGGAGGGGGGCTCTAAGTCCACCAGAAAAGGCTGCCCAATAAAAGTCAGCTCACAGCCTATAATTATAACTCCTCATGCACTGACACTGGGGCCTTGGAAAACGTCCAAGCTTTCATTTTTCCCACCCCTCCCCTCCTGTTCATTCTCTGCACTCTGGCAAACTGATAAACTGAAGCGGTACTCAACGCTTTGATACATCTCAAGGGTCTTACCTTACTGCCTAAATGACACCCTCTTGCAAACAGAGACTCCACCAATAGAGAAAAGAGCATTCAAAAATGCAGAGTCGTTTTATGCACTGAAGTACAGAGTGCTTGAGCAGGATTGCTTCGATATATTGCAGTGCAGTCCCTGAAGTCAGTTTGCAGCCCTTTTCTGCGGCTGCAAACACCTTCCTTATGCTGGAAATACTATCCCTGCTATACTGACTGTCAGCAAAACACACAGTTTAACAGCCCTTTTAAATCCACTGGAATTACATTGGAGCAATCATTTTAACTGAATCCTCAAAAATGTGTACAGGCTACACATATTACTAAGGCTATCTGCAAGGGAAGCACACTGATACATTCATCTCACTGTAACACAGTATTTCATAAATTACACACATCCTACGCAAGGTATGTAAAACAGAGGTATGTCAACATCAGTCAGTACATAAATAGCTGACACATCAAAAAGACAAATTTACAGATCAACAGATCAAAGGGATTTTCATTTTAGTATCTGCAGTACTTCTGATGTGCCAAACTGCAAAGTTATTTTTGCCACATTCAAAATTTCATGGATATTTTTGAATAGTTTGTAATATTTAACAACAAGCTCTGTCCTCCATTACAAGACCGTACCTAATGTAAATGCACAACTGCAATGACGAAGAAAATACACTGTGCCAGAATAGTGGCTTTGTGAAGAGAGAAAAAACCCCACAAACCAAACATACACATACACAGACATGCCCAAACAAAACTGAACAAAAATCATACCAAAACAAACAAAACCCAAACATTCACCAAAAAGCTCAAGCACGAAAAAAACCAGTAAAATCAGTAGGATATTACACAGTATTTGAGTTAGAGCCTTTGCTGGATAATGTCCTTAAATACTTCTAAACACATGACACCTTATTATCGCTCATTCTGGAATTGAGTTTTAACAGTGTCACAGGACACTGTGACACAAATCTATCTTGTTCATAAAATGAACTGTACCACTATTACAGAATGCTTATTAAACTGAGCACCTAATGTACTTCCAGCATTAACTTAGCAATAGCTGGCACAGGATATGCTCTGGTTCTTGCTAAAAGGAGACAACTGATACTAGAAGAAAGATTATAATTTTACATATAAGCAGAAGCCTTATGAATAAAGGCAAACACAGTGGGAACAGTAGGCCATTTCTCAAGACCTCCAAAGCAGTGATTCTGTCTAAACCAAGAACTTAAATTAGTCTCTCAAACTGTGATGCATTTATCAGACAGCTCCAAAGAGTTAAAGACACTGTAGCATGAACCTAGAGGGGAAGCACCCCATACCATTTTCAAAAGACTACAGAAATAAATATCTGTCAGTATGCAAAGTAATTCTGAATTTAGTAAGTCAAATAATTCACACTGATACTACGGATGGCTCCACACATACCAATGCCAGATCAAAACCACACATAAGATTCAAATGACATTATGGCACGTTTTGTGCTATGTAGTCAACTGGTGTAGAACAGAATGACCATTTTGACTCCTTCTCGTTCCACTGCTATTGATCCTCTACCACAGCAATGCTCTTATACAGTAAGTCATATAAACCTCATTGTTGCTGATAAACCAGCCTTATACCTGATAAAGAGCCAACCACTGTCTTCAAAAAAATCTTTATTGTATTAATGGCATTGGTATTACATGACTGATTCAGAATTGTAATCTTCAGAATACAATCATTTCTACCTTCAATTTACTACATATTTCAACAGTTATTTGTCTTTTAATTGACTTTCTAATACATTAGATATCCAGATGTATTTTCATTCAGTGTTCTAAAACTACCTTCCTCTTCCATTTCTTCATCTCCCAAACTGCATCAGCTAAAACCTATTAAGTGTGATATTTTCCTCTCTAATTAGACCACAGTAAAAATAAAGAACCATTATTCTGAGACTTGGATGGTCATGGAAGGCTCTTTGTTAATTTGCTCATTTTCAATGATCAGAAAGATTTGACTTAAATTAGTTAAAAAGGCTACCTGATTTACTTTTTTATTCTTTCTAGAGGTCTGATGTTCTGATTAGCTTGTATTTATGTAATAAAAATACTCATCCACTCTTTATGCCAGAATCACAGAATCATTAGGGTTGGAAGGGAGCTTTAGACATCATTTCATCCACCCTCCTGCCAAGGCAGGGTCACCTACACCAGGTGACACAGGAACATATCCAGGTGGGTTTGGAATATCTCTAGAAAGGGAGACTTCACAATCTCCCTGGGCAGCCTGTTCCAGTTCTCTGCCACCCTCAATGTAAAACGGTTCTTCCTCATGTTGAGGTGGAAC
>JAWMRA010000090.1:13186713-13196884 GCA_035584735.1 Pseudotriccus pelzelni | reverse complement strand
GTATGTAGATATTTCTTGGAGTTCAGAAAAATAAATTTATAATTGAAATGTCATAATTATGCCTCCTGATAAAATAATTTTTTGTTAATATATTTGCTGTATAAAGTCAGCCACTCAAAACAAAAGGAGCTGTAAAAATATACTTAATAGAATAACAAGGACTCAAAAATGAGGAAGTTACCTAGGGTACCAGTAAATTTGCTTAATAACATACATTAATTTACAGAATTATGCTTTTGAACACCATGAAAAAACATCACAGCTACAAAATTACTTAGGTAACGCAAATGTGCTTGTACATGGGTAAATATTTCACAAGTGGAACACTATTTGAGGAACATGAAGTATGGCATATTATCAATGCACTTGAAATGTCAATAGGTAATCCCTTATTGCTACTTTATAGCCAGCTAGACTTTATATGTTGAATTATAGTAAAAGTCTCCACACCAAAAAAAATTACATGCACTTGTACCATATGCTTCTACATCTCTTTGTTCAAAGAAATTTTGACAGATTTATGACACTGAACTGAATGCAGAAATTAAGCCTAAGACATGCCTTAATGAGTACATTAACAACAAAAAACATCATTAAGCAGCTTCCACAAAAAATTATAACAATTCATAAATTTCTTAAAAATATATATTATTATAACATTAGTTTCAATTTTATCTTCAGTCATCAAAATGCAACACCATGCAATAGAAAACCCAAACTGTTTTGCTTCAAAGAGAGGTCTTCTGCAGATTCTTTCAGCTAAAGTCCATGAGAGCATTGCATAAGCAAAGCACCTTCAATTGCCCTGAAGAAATGGGAAATAAAACTCTTCCCTCTCTACTTCAGTTTCCATCTTCCCTCATTCACTGTACTTCAAAGGGAATCAACGCAACCTGACACACAGCGACTATTCCCCTCAGTGATCCGGCAGGTGCTGAGGCCAGACAGAAAGCCTGTTTTCCGCAGCCCTTTACCTTGTTTGATCACTGGTTACTTTTGATCTGACACTGTCCTCATGCTAGTAATGACTTCCCCCTCGCAGAACCCACCTCGCATCTGTCACCCGGAATAAAGGGTATCACACTGCGCCCTGACAAGGCCTATGGCCACGGGACGTGCTGCCAGCGAGAGGCTCCCCAGCTCCCACCATTTCCAATTCAGCTCCCTTTGTTCTGCTGGGTACCGGGGCCAGGGCACCAGTGACAACAGAAAGGATTATACACCAGCTGTGAAGCTGAGCCTTCATGAATTTATATCTTTTCATCTCAGCTTCATCGTCTCCTTAAATGCAGTGAACTTCATGGTGGTTACTGTGAAATACACATCCAACAAATGCTATGGAAAGTTTGTTTAAATCCTCTTTCCCTGGAAATGAAAAGCCAGTGAATGTCCTCCAGTTAAACTGAGAGGCACATTTTTTTCCCCAACTATTACTATTAAAGTTTTCCAACTGATGTTGTAGGAGGTCACTAAAGGCCAGCTGCCAGCTTGTAGCACTGGAAGGGCAAAGCAAGTGAGAGGAGGATATGATTTTTGTTTTATTCACAAAAAGTGTCTGAGAGCTAAACGAGTGAGTACGTTATATCCATTTCTTCCTTGCAACTGTTGGGTGCTGNNNNGCTAAAGAAAAGTAGAGGAGGACTTTAAAGCAGATCACGTTAATTGGAGAATGTTTAAAAAAAATTTCCTATAAAAATCAAGGATACCCATACGCATTACAAACAATGATAATATAGATTTTATTTTAGCTTTGTAATTACATGTGTTTTAATGGTATTGTTATTTGAAATTCAGTGTAGTAACATATTTGAAAGATATGCACCCTTTTTCAGTCTGGAAGTCCAGTTAAAAAGTAAAACTTGCATCACAAAAGATAGTCTCACTCTTCCACTACTACATAAACACAGATTTGCATGACATGGGTCAGAGTCTATTCTAAAGATTACACATTTCATACCCTAGGTTAGAGGGTCCTGACTTCTAGAAAGTGTTGCATACTCATACTTCAAAACTAATAGGAACTGAGCATACTAAAAGTATTTGGAAATAATTTTTGAAGACCTAAGTGTGAGTATAGGAACTCAATTATGTAAACCGCTTAACTTCCAAAACTGAAATCAGATTTCCTAAAGAGCTGTAGGTCTAATTAACACTTACATGATTCAGAATCAGTACCTCTAGTCACTAATAATTTTTAAGTAAATTCTTTTGAAAATTCAACTCATTTTTACAATTATTCCCTCTTAAAAGTAATACTCAAACTCCAGAAGCTAACTGGCCTCTTTTGTAGCCTGCTGAACTTCATGTGGCAAGATAATCATGCACAGCAATAGCACATCAAAACTTGCTGACATCCCCACACGCATCCTAGGATAATCCTGAAAGGAAGTGAAAGAACACATAGAAACTGAGGTTCTTAATTTTCAGCCTTTTTCCATCAAGAAACTCCAGGCCACTACATTAACATCAACAAGATTTACTCAAGTCTATCCTTGCAAGATCACACAAAAAATGTAACAGCTAAAGGAAGTCATGACAACAGATGGATTTGTCAGACTTTGTGCAAAGCAGTAAGTGGGAATACTAAAGCACTGCAATCTGTATTTAAGGAATACTGCACTGAATGTAAGGAAGCTGGTTACCTTAAGACAGACAATGATTCTCAGAGTTTTTAATACAACCATGGTTTCTTGACAAAATACAGCTTTTTAAAAGAAAAAAAATTCACATTTTCCCTGACAATTTAAGCTTATCTAACACTCTGTAGATACATCATCTTTGTTGCAAATGGATACTAGATGAATATAAAGACTAAAAAAAAATCTTCAAAACAAAATAATACAGGGAGGAGTAATGTACAAAATTGTGAGAATTAAACTGGAGCAGTTCTCTCTCTGATTTAAGTTAAAATACAAAGTTACAGAATTTAAAAGAAAATCATAAGATGTCAAAAACATTGGAAATACCCAAGGAGAAGAAAACAAAAAGCATTTGCAATATTTCTAGGCTTATCTGAACAGAATATATCAAAATGCACATGAATCCAACTGATGAAATACCTTTGTATGGCAATCTATATGAAACTTAAAATATAGCCTAGAAGACAAATACTTAAACTGTTCTGGAAATAAAAAAAAATAAAACCTCAAATAATGGAAAAAAGAACAGAACTTATGTTTGAAACATAATAAAAGCAATAATTAGAAAGAGAGCAGGCATTTGGAGCTAGACACTTTTCCAGAAAAGATAAGGTTCATTGAAGTTATAACTTCCATGGAAAACATGACCAACTGCAAGGAGCAGCAACACATCTCTCTGTAAGACAGGACAGGAGAGGGAAAATTAAAAACCCAGAACTCAACACCCTCCCCACATACACATCTTCCAGCTTGTACTATCACATCCTGTACAGATCACCCTACTGAATAACTGGTTTGTACAAAGAGGAATAGACCTTACTATCACCTCAGGTTGATACCACTTAACTCAGGGATTCTCACTGGGAATTTCTCTTCTCTACTCATACAAGTCTTGTCCTGATGCAAAATAGCAATCTTCTTGGAATGTTGTGTTTTCGTGCTTTGTGAGGATGCCATTGTTAATGGCATCAGACAGATACAAAGCCAACAAAATGGATCTTGAAAAAATTCAGTGTCAATAAGTGAAAACTTAATATAAATGGTGCAAGCATGTAAGACAAAGACAAAAGCGCTCAACAGAAGGAAAGTTTGAGGGGGGAAAAAAATCACTTCAGTCAATTTAAAAGGACTGCAATAACACTGAATAACAAGGTGAAAATTGTGGGGTTGCATCAAAACTGTAATCTACTACCTGAATTTGAAAACGAAATTACTGAAGCCCTTTGTGCCTTATTCAAACAGTTTGCAAAAGAGAGTAAAACCAAAAAAATCTAAAATCTTTGTGAGAGAAATAATAACATTCAATAAACATTCTTCATACCACTCAAACTATATTGGGAAAAATGGGTTAGCTACTAAATGACATGCTATTTGTATAAAAACTAGATTAGACTCAATAACAAAGATAAAATCCAAAATATTTAGCTTTCAGAGAGAAATGGTAAGGAAAAAAATGTGGATATATAAAAACATAGATATAAAAGAATTCAAAAAAAATCACCATTCATATAAAAGCTTTTTCTTTTTTCTTTTTTTTTTTATTAAGGTTACTATTTAATGCTGCTATAGCTAAATCAAAATTCTCAATCAACAGAAGATCTCCAATTTTTCCTTTTATCTGAGGCTTTGGAATTCTGTTTTTCTTTGCTTGACTGGAAAGCAGAGAGAGTTTTGAAAAAGATAAGAGACTCTAAAACCAGTCCACAGACCAACTTTGATTACTACAAGAAATAAACAGTTCCCCTGATTTGGATGATAATTGGGTATAGGAATATTCCACCTTTTCTGCCCTCACACCATCACCCCAAGCAGCCCACAGTGGTCGGAAAAAAACACACTCTTAATAACAGGAATAGAATACTGAGGTTGAATTGTCAGCCGCCATCCATCAGAACTCCTCACACATTGGCCATGAGTTGAGCAATGCAACAATAATGTTGAGTATTGGGCTTTTAAAAAAAAAAAAAAAGACGTAGTAGAGTTCTTCACCCAATACAGATACAAACAATTTATCCCAACTAATTTTAACATAGCAAATCTAAGCATTTTATAAATTGATACTTATTTACATAATATTGTGTCTAGAAGGAAGAAAACAAGCAGCAATATGCATATGGCATGACAAAATGCCTTCAATCCCAACAGTAATTCGAAAGCTGTAAAAATAGCAGCTACTGGGTAGTAATTCAAAACTTCACTATCTATGTAATTCACCTACAAGAAGTCAAAGAACTGATTGAGGCACTTGGTGGCTCATAAATTCACACAGGAATAGTCTGAAAACTGACTGATAAAGATTTTTTTGCTTAGCTGGTAAAAATAGCAGCGTTAGTATAATAGATTGGATTTCATGAAGACACTGGAATACATGAAAATTCACTTATAAGATTCCAAATTTATAAATGGGGCACCAACACTGAGTGGGTATCTGTCGTGCTTAACACATTTATCTTTTTTAAAGACCGTTTTCTGTAACTGAAATCCACTGTTAAAAGCTCATAAAACAATAGCATAGAATAAAACACAAAAATATTCCTGTGAATTTATACCTGCAATGTATATGGTAGAAGTCTACCTATGGCAAAAACATTCCAGCTCAGCAGTGAATTAATTTTTCACACAGTGCTGTACAGTTGCATGAGATTTCACTTTTAAAGATGGATCCAAAAAACATTTTCCATAATTCCTATCAGCAGACTCAATGTTTTAAGATGTGATTTCCCCCTCCTCCTTTCATTTTGAGGATACTGTACCACAGAAGACATTCAAGAATTAATTTTTCCAAGCTGTGCCTTTTATTCCACACTTATCTCTTACTTTGGTAATTTTTTATTTTAAAGACAAGATCACATGGAGTACTAATAAGTAACCGTCTGTGATAAAAGCAGCTTACATTTAATCTCAGAAATAATACCAACAACTCAAACATGCCCCAAAAATGGGAAAAAACCCCAAACAAGTGAATTTGGGGAAAGTCTGACTGCCACTCTGTTCTCTTCCACCACAAAAACAACAGAACAGGCTGTAAGACTGGATATGTTTGGAGAGCAGCATCACTATAAGGTGACTTTAAGGAGATCCATGGGAAAGGTAGGACAGCAATATTAAATTGATTGGTAGTTCTTCAACAATTCTTCAATAATTTGTTTTCAAAATCAACAGGTGCTTTGGATTCTGAAGTATTCCTTACATTCTGCAGCGCAGCTTTGCTGCATGACAAACTTAAATCAAGAAAACCATAATCATATGTCTTCTGAATATAAACAGGTTCACTAGTAAAAACAGTAATAATTACATCCACTATGTTAAGCAAAGAAAGTAATTTGCAGTGTTTACTGCAAAAAATAAATACTTAAATAAGTAAATAATCTAATGATTAGGTAAATTGAATGTTACTTTTAAGATAACAAAATCTGTCACAAACAAATATACCTGGAAAATTAAATAGATGGAAGAGAATTGCACTCTCCTGTGATGGATAATAATTATTGCAGAAGTCAACTCTCACAGTAAACAGCCACAGCACACCAATGATTCCAGTATGGCAGAGTTGATACATAAAGAATGACATAATTAACAGAGTTATCTGATGAAAACAATGACTTATTTGGGGCACAAATTCTTAAGCCAAGGTATCTAAATATTTGATCTGCCTGTTGTCCTTCATTATGCATTGAAATTTATCTTCTTTCAAAGCAGCATCTCCTACATATATCAGTCACAGAAAGATACAAAGCATGTTTAATTCAAGAAGAATGTATTAAAATTTCATTTTGAACTGCTGGACAAAAATATTACATTTTTTGCTTGTAAAATTCTTTAAAAATATAAGTCAAATAATATTATAGAAGAAATAATTAAATTTTTGTTCTGCAAATAACATGCCAAAAATGGTGGAGCATTTATATATATTGCACTACAAAATTTCTGCACAACATATAAATGTAAATGAACTGCAGAAAGATATTCCTCAGACCAAAAGTGCTTATACCACCCCAAACACCAAGTTTTTAACTTTTTTTAATGTACATTTAATATCTTCAATCACCTTCTAAGATCTTGCTCATCTTCAAGCTTAAAAGCTATTGCTAAATGGCAAGTAAATCTTGTTCGGAACACAAAAACATCTACACATTACAAATCATGAGATTACTGTCACATGATACCACTTTGTATGCATTACAAAGTGGATAGCTTAAAATTGATAAAAATGGTCAAAATAGGTATCTAGATTTAGTTCTTAATTAAAATACACTTGAAATTTTTCCTTTAAAATTACTGCAGTTTGAGAGGAGGAGCTTGAAATACGTGTTTCAATATTCTACGTCTGTCTAATTTAACGTACAAACTGCACTATCATCATCCTCATAAGATTAGAGCAAATTACTAGCAAATCCAAAGTCAGAAATAAAAATAAACAATATAGCAGCTTTTTTTGCTGCACCTCACCCAAGTTTTATTTGGGGAATATTCAGGTTCACAGACACGAGACCTGTTCCTACAGTCCAAGACTTGCTACTGATGTGTAAAAGCAGAAAGAAAGGGAACTAAAACAGCATGCCAATACAGGATATCCCTTGGTTCTATACCATTTTTCAGTCCAAAACCACAGCATTTTATAGGAGAGGAAAAGAAGTTTTGAACTTCCAGATAACTTCACCCACAACAGAGGAGGAGCGTAAAGGCCTTCACAGGACATCACAGCCCTACCAGATAAAATAACAAGAACTTTGTCGCCTTCCGAAAAAAAGAATAAAAATTTACTTCTTCCAAAGGACGATCCTGTTCCTCGTTTTCAGCTTGTATAATAGCATTAGTATAAAAGGAGTGCCATTCAAGTTTAAAATTCACTGTCTAGGTATCTTTTCTTCAGCAAAAATAAAACCCACTTATCTCTACAAGCACCACAGCTTCAAATCATTTCCCTGAGGACTAGTATCACACCCGAAAAAAGCAAAAGGTCAGCTGTAGCAACCCCTCCATAATAGTTTATTTGCAACACCTTTCCCAGGTGAAAAAACCCACAAATCAACGAAGAGGCAAAGAACATCTATGGGAGGTACACACTGTTAACATCCCTACTATTTCTATCTTGTTAAATGCACGCCATAACTAGTTCGTTACCGAAAGTTTATTACAAAGACTTCAAAATCTGGAGAAATTGTAGTCTATGAGCAACTGGAATAGTACAGTGCTTTTCACACTGTACAGTGCTAAGAGACATTAAAAAAAAACAAAAACAAAAACAAACCCAACAGGACAAGAGCACAAGCATATTCTTCCCTATAAGAAGAATAAATTTTCTAAGATATTCTGAAATTTAATGGGCATTAAAATAATGAAGGAGACTGGTACTACATACAGCTGTTCTGAAATCTACACAGTACAAATTTCTGAAGTATGCACCACTAGGGTATTTTCAAAAATGCCTAAAACAACACAAATTATCAACCACTATTTCATTCCAGAAATTCCCATTGTCATGAAATAACTATATTTAAACAGACTCACATAGTAATTGAAATCATCCAATTTCAAGAATACAATCACAAACTTCTCACTCATGTTGCATAGTACAGGTATTCCCCACATAACTAAGTAGCCCTTAGTATTTTCAAGAGCCTGCACAAGATTAACACTATCACTGCCCCCCACCCCAAACAGACCAGTGCAACTGACAACTTTAATTTTCACATATTTTAAACAGTAAATCAAACAAAGTATTAAAAACCATTAAGATGATTTTTAAAAAAACCATAAAACTGTGTTTATAAAAGTATCTCTTAAAAACTATAAAAAGTCTCTAAACACAAAATCCAATAAAAGATAATTGCACAGATGGAGTTGCAAAGCTGACATTCTATGCAACGTAAACACCTCTTTTGTCATAACTAAATCCCTATTGCAAAGCCTGGCAGCAGCAAAATGGTCAGCTCCACCACTAGTTCAAAATCACTGAAAGCATCAGAAGTGTCACATCCCCAAAAGCACATGCCGCAGAACAAATCCTTTGGGCATGTGACACTTATGTTAACAAGGGAGAAAACAGGGGAGGCACAGCTATGCCTTTAACAGCATCACTATTAAACAGCACTGCAGATCACTGGGTGATCAACACTGTAAAAATGCAACCCTTGGAAGTAGCTAGAGAAGTCTTCTGGAAAACTGCAGTTCCCATTGCACACTCAAACACACTGAAGTTGGCCCACTGACCCACCTACCAAAACCAGTATTTTTTTCTTTTGGGAGGAAGGAAAATACTTTGTAAGAACCTTACCCTTGGGGTGGGGCGGGGAAAGGGCTTGGAGGTTTTTTTGTTTGGTGGCTTTTGTTTTTTGTTTTTCTTGTTGATGCTGGTTCTGGTTTTTCATTTGTGTTTGGGGGTTTGAGGGGTTTTTTGTTTGGTTGGTTTTGTTTGGGTTTTTTTGGTTGTTGTTGTTCTGTTTTGGGGTTTTGTTTTTTAGTATGGGGAATTTTTTCCAGAATTCACTATACTGTTTAATGAAACAGTACAGCTATCTTAACAGATGCCCATTGCTGCCTACCCTGAAGCACGCTCCTGCCCCAACATCAGCCATGCTGTTTAACAGACCAATACCTTCTCAAACTCATTGCACAGTGAGCTTTGCTTATCAACCCAGCAGAAAACCACTCATTTTTAATGCCCCCACTCCATAGGGCTGAGATTACCCAGGTCAGAACAGAGGACAAGGTGCACGGTAAGAACGTGGCAGCATGGAGTAGAACGAATTCCTTGCAATAAACCCTGTTTTACAGAACTCAACCTGTGAGTTCTGGTTTGTGATTGATTGCTCTTTTGCAAATGCCATACAAGCAGCTAGTGAGCTCAGAGATACTCTTCTACCCTACATAGAATGCATCTCTTAAGAGCTTGAATATCAAGTTTCACAAGCTTGCCAAACGTTATTTTTTTAGCCTTTACCAGTAAGAGAAGTCCGTTTCAAAGGATTTATTTGCATGTGTTTGTTGCCATTTCAATTAACAACCCTGAAGTTTAAAAGAAACAGACTTACTCTCATTTCTTGTCTAGATTAGCCCCCCAAATACCAATTATTTCCTACTACATTAAAATACCAGTTAGATAATATCAACATTAGCAGTAATTTTTCTTTAACTTCAAAAAATTATTACTTTCCATTTCAGCTTACACACAGCTCAGATGTTTTCTTGATGTTTAAGCACAAAAATGTTAAAAACTAGAGTATTTTCCAACCATAGAATCAACCGGGCTGGAAAAGACCTCTGAGATCATCAACTCCATCCTTGATCCAACACTGCCGAGGTTACCAGACCATGGCACTAAATGCCACATCCAGTCTCGGCTTAAAAACGTCCTGGGACAGTGAATCCACCACCTCCCTGGGCAGCCCATTCCAACGCCTGATTACTCTCTCTGTAAAGAATTTCTTCCTAATATCCAACCTAAACCTTCCCCGGCACAGATGAAGCCATGCCCTCTTGTTTTACTGATAGCTGCCTGGGAGAAGAGACCAACCCCCACCTGGCTACAA
>JAWMRA010000090.1:13170660-13186613 GCA_035584735.1 Pseudotriccus pelzelni | reverse complement strand
TGTAGGTGCTGTGTGATTGCACTCAGGATGATCTGCTCCATAACCCTGCCAGGCACTGAGGTCAGGCTGACAGGTCTCTAGTTTCCCGGGTTCTCCTTGCAGCCCTTTTTGTGGATGGGCATGACATTCTCCAATTTCCAATCACCTGGGACCTCCCCAGTGAGACAGGACTATTGGTAACTGATGGAGAGCAGCTTGGCCAGCTCTTCTGCCAGCTCCCTCATCACCCTTGGGTGGATCCCACCTGGTCCCATAGACTTGTGAGGATCCAAGTGACTCAGGAGGTTGCTAACTATTTCCTCCTGGATAACAGGCTTCCGTCTCTCCATCTACCAGTTCCGGAGGCCAGTTGTGCTGAGGACAAGCCGTAGAAAACTGAGGCAAAGAAGGCATTAAGTACCTCAGCCTTTTCCTCATCTTTGGTGACTAGGTTTCCCCCCATTTCCAACAAAGAATGGAGGTTCTCCTTATGCCTCCTTTTGCTATTGATGTATTTGGAGAAGCACTTCTGGTTATTCCTAACAGCAGTGGCTAGATTGAGTTCAAATTGTGCCTTTGCCTCTCATTTTCTTTCTAGGTGACCTAACTATATTCCTAAACTCTTCAGGAGTAGCAAGCTCTTTTTTTCATAGTCGGTAAACTTTCTTTTTTATCCTAATTTTCTTCAAAATCTCCCTGTTTAGCCAGGCTGGTCACCTTCCCCTCTGGCTCGTCTTTCAGCACACTGAGACAGCCTGCTCCTGAGCGTTCAAAACTTCCTTCTTGAAGCATGTCCATCCCTCCTGATCTTTTTCACCATGATTTTGTAATATTTGATTATTTGATATTTAATTTTTTAATTTACATTTTAATATTTCAGACAATATATTCTTAAACCACACTTATAATTTTACCACACTGGTAGGAGATGGAATACCAGCACTAACTTTTCCACTGTCGTGCTTAAACCCCAGCCAGCAGCTCTGCCCCAAACCGGCTGTCGTTTATTGCCTACAATGGGATGAGAGAAAGAATCAGTAGAGTAGTAGTGACAAAACACAGAGAGACATATAGCTATAACCCTCAAAAAGCTTAAAAGGTTTAAAAATAACTTGGTAGTTTTATAAAATAGTAATTTAGTTGCATAATGTCAGAGTAAGGTACAATCCCCACAAAAACAAACAAAAAATCCACCACATTTGGATGCAATGGAGCATGGAGACCAGAAGACAATCACAAGTTGGTGTCTGACAACCACATCAGCAAGGCAATCTTTAGGGAAAGTCAAATACAACAGAACTTTCTGATAGTTATTATGGATAAATAAAATAATACAATATAGAAGAGAAGAAAGTAGGAACACTAAGCTAAGGACTCTCAAAAATACTGGGGCAAAACTGTACATAGATCTGAAAGGCAGAACAGGATGTTCCAAGATTAGCTACAATAGATACTATAGGATCTATGGCTAAAGTCCAGACAAACTCAGTTTTTTAAACATTTGCATTCTGAATAAAAAGAACAGTCATAAACGAAGGACCAAAGCAAATTCTACAGTAAATAATGCTGTGATTTCTCAGATGAAATACGTAAGGTGTGCAACATGAAAAGCAGGTTTAGGTATGGCTGACAAATTTACAGTAAAAATGGAAATCCAAGTGTAAATCCACGCCTCTTCAATTTGCCCTGTCACATACATACTAACAATGAAGTACTTTGGAAAACACAACTACCTATAAGCACGCAAGCTCTTCTAGATATCCATATGTGTTCCCAGTTACTGATCACTACAGAAACACAAGGAGAGGGAATGTAAACATTTGTAGAACCTACTCCCATTACACCTAACTGCATACATGACTTCATCTCTCATTCTTAAAACTGTAACCCATGTAAAGTTACTGTGAAGTTCTTTGTGAAACAGTTTTCACATAGCTTCAGAAATCTGACATGTTCATTTTTCTAGCTCCAGAAAGATAAAAAGTTCAAATGGAATTTTCAGGAACAGATGATATAAACAAAGGTGCCTGTCTGTCATTCATTACTTTTACATCGTCTTGTCTTTGCCCCATATAATCAATCTTTGACTGTTGCAAATTACCACCATTTAAAAATAATAATGCTGACAGTTTTAAGGGTTTGCTTCACAGCATCACACTTGTGATCTCTTTCAGTAAGCATCACTGCTCAGTAGGAAAAATATTATCAGTTTTGATTTATTGCTATCCTTAAGCAAATGGCTGAAGATTTTTACATAGTACAGTATGGGTCAAGATACCAACTTAACAAATGAAGAACTACAAGTGATTCATCTGGAGTTTGCCAGTGGTTTCTTTGACAGAAGTTACCACCAGATTAAAAAAAATAAACACCAACTACGGAAATTTGAAGATTTTTATTTTAGTTCAATTTAGGTGACTTTAATATCTAGGAGCATGCAATTTAGTGGAAAGATTTTTCATTCTAGTATCATGCAATTTGTTTTGTGACTGAAGTAGTGTAATAATATTTGGACCACTGACCCAAAGGACAATTAAATATGGATATTTCAAACATTCAAAAAGACTCCAAGTCCAGCTACCAATTCCTGGTAGGTAATGGTCATCAAGTTTTTAATTAAAAACTCAAATAACTTGTTCAGCAACACAAGCAGACAAAGAAACCCCACACATTAAACAAAAAAATCCTTAGTGCCTACATTCAACACTACTTAAATTCAAGATCTATCATGACCATTAAAATTTATGTAAATCTAGCCTACATAATCAAACAAACATTTTGCTCAGTTCAGTAACAATTTATCATTTAAGTAAGCAGTACTTAAGAATAAACTTTCTCAAAAATTTATTAATTACTGGAATCTGTGTAAATGTTTTCTGGTCATCTCTTTTAGTACAGCAGTTATATATTACCATGGAGTTTCTTCAGTTTCAGTAAAAGTCTCTGTTGAAGGTAATGTGCTCTTGCAACTTTCTATTAATTGGCTTTTACTTACATGCATTTTTTACATAACATGCTAATAGATCAAAATACACAAACTACTATAAAGACAGTGTATGGGCATCTTCTGAGCTGACTACTAATTACATTTCTAATTTCCATCTGCAGTTTGACAGAATACTTCATAAAAACAGAAACAGAAAAACAGAAATACCATACAGATACTACTAATTTCTGTACTGCCATTGTCTGTGGTGTGCATTTCAATTACAGTATACTATGGCTCTTTCATTAACTATACCAAAAGCATAGACACTGACTTGTACTTAAAACTCACACCTTGCTGAAATTCGCTTGTATGTTGCATTTAAGTTTTTCACATTACCTCCACCCACCTGAACTTTTAGTACCCGGATCTTCAACACTAAGAACATTATTTGTTACAGTTCTTCCTAAGTTTGACGTACAGGTTAACTAACATGTCAGCCAATAACGCGCAGGCATAAACAGATGTCACTTGAACGTATAAATAAATGTATTTAACCTTTTCTAGAATTATATGCAAGATCTATCACCTGCAAGTATCAAATGAATAATCATCTTATAATGCTGACCAAAAAGTAATAGAGAGTTCTGCATCAGCCAGTTTTCTACTCCTGTTTTATTGAATCCTTCAGTTCTTTGTTATTACGTTAATTCACAGTGTATGTACTACATATTTTTACACATAAAATTTTCATTAAAAGTGGTAGTAAATTACAGCCCAAAGAAATACTCTAAGTGGTAGAATAACTAATTTTCATCGATATAAAAACTGAAAGGTTTTTCTCAACTGTAGAGTCGGCACAGCCATTAATCAACTACATGTAACCTAACGAGTCAAGAAGTAAAATTAATGCAGCAATACAGTTGTTAGTTGCTTCAAAAATGTGTACACACATTCACACTGTACAAGTAAGCCCACAACATGGAACAGCTGGTTAAAAAGCTCAATAAATGCAGTACTTATTAAACAGGGGAAAAAGAAAAGACGCACAGAGTGGTGAAACCATATAGCTGACCTTATTAAGACATTTGAGAGTTACTTTGACAGCGATCCTGGCAGCTGAACCGAAGAAGGATCTGTGGAACCAGGACAATATTCCGAAATTATCTGCTGTGCATTGGTATTCCCTACAAGATGGACTTGAATGCCCATGTCACCACTACAAAGTCAATGCTGCCACCTAAGGGTGACAACACCATATCGCATTTATTGCCAGATTACTTACAGAAACCTTTATATACTGAACACCTGCATAGTGCTTCGTATGCCTTTACAGCAGATAATTCCTTACGCACATGTACACCAGCTTCACTTTTTTCTTCTATTAGCATCAAACCCTATATAAATGATTTATGGTAAGAACAGTATTACAGAAACTGCCCAGATCAAAATGGAACAGATCTAAACAAAAAATGGGGGGAAAAAAAAATTCAAACTCTGAGAAATAAACTATATCAGATTTCTAAAGAACTGATCAGACCATTTTACTGTGTTAAAAACCTGAATAAAGTAAATGTTTCAGAAAGGCTTGTTGAAAGACTAAATTTTCCATGAGGCTTTTACTATTAAACAGACATCTCAAACAGTTCTTATGAAATCATGGCTTCCCATATCTCAGCTGAGTATCAGTACAGTTGTTCAGTGTATTTCTAAAGCACTAAACTTTACTTCTTTGGTACATTTTGCCCAGGGAGTTGGTGTATTCACCATCCCAGGAGGTTTTTAAGATGAGACTGGATGTGGCACTCAGTGCCATCATGGTCTAGTAACCACAGCAGTGTTGGATCGAGGGTTGGACTTGATGATCTCAGAGGTCTTTTCCAGCCTGGTTGATTCTATGGATCTGTGATTATTTGGTTTTGGTGCATATGTAAGGCGTTTCAGAAAATAAAATACAAGAGGGACTTTATTATTACTAGTGCACAGCGCCAGCACATCATCTGTACAACATTTTTGCTTTAGAAAACTCTAATTTAATACTTGATGGAAGATTAAGCACCATTATCTAAAGCTACAGTACAGAGAAATCAATCTCAGTATCGACATAATTCTCTACCTTGAGGGTAACGAGACACTGGAAAAAGTTGCCCAGAGATGTTGCGGATGCCTCGTTCCTTGAAGGTGCCAGGTTGGATAAGGCTTTGAGTCTCCTGGTTACCCTCGCACACGGCAGAGGGGTTTGGAACCACATGATGTTTAAGGTCCCTTCCAACCCAAACCATTCCATATTCTACAATCATCCTAAATATGTATACACATGTTTAGCAAGCAATTAGTTACTGAGAGATACTTTAGCTGAATAACTATCAATTAAGGAAGTTTTAAGTATAACAAGTTACATGGAGTTACAACGCTGTGTGATTTAGTATGTGGCTTGCTTAGGACCAGTAGCTGGAATTGCTGAAGCCTTAGGCCAGAAGCTGCGAACTTGGACCTAGATATGCTTTCAGCTGGAATAATTGATTTGCTTAGTTATCTTCCTAGTAACTGGTACAATGTTGTGCTTTAGCTTCAGTATGAGAAGAATACCGATAACACACTGAAGTTTTGCTTGTTGCTAGGCAATGTTTATTATCCTAAATCTAGTGGTTTTTTTACCTTTTCTCTGCCAGTGAGCACATGCACCAGAAAACCAGAAGATGAGGAGGGCTACAGTTGTCAGCAGAAGCCGCAACTGAACAAGACAAGAAGTCAAGTCAAAGTTCAAGAAAGAATACAGTAAGGTGTTACAAAACCACAGAACAAAAATTACCATTGGAATGCAGCATGTGAAGAGCACATGAGCAATGGGGGCATAAGCCATAAGGGTATAATTTCCCAGGGATTTCCACTCTATTGGATTATTTATTTTTATAAATCCAGTGTCTCAGACTCTGCTGCAGACAACCTGGCTGTGCCTGAAGAAGGAGGTGTCCACAAAGAAAACCAGCAGCAGGGTCCTGCTGAACATGAGATTTTGACTCAAAAACTCGTAATTGCAGGGGGAAGTCTGGAACAACGACAGTTCTTTTTGAAAACTCAAATAACGAAATAAATTAGTTAGAAAGTATGCAAAAAGAAGCATGGGAAAACAATCCTTTTTCTGAAATTCCTCCAAGTAGAACGGTTTAAAGTAATTGTATTTAAAAAGTAAAATAGCATATGGTATACATTGTGGGGAATGGAAAAAGGATAGGGAAATTATGATCTTTTGGAGTGTTTTTCAATAAACTCTTTCATTTAGTTGTTACCAATGAAACCAAAGTAAGTTACGACTATACATTCTAAACCTCAGATGGTGTTCATATGCCTCATAATAGTGACTTCTCTCCTGAAACAATTTGCCTGTTAGTCCAGGCAAAATAAATACTCCCTCCTCTCCATGTTTACCCTGTGTCACGCACAGGGTACAATGGCTGGAGTAAGTGTTTTGTAGATGACTTGTACTAAGTAGAAAGAAAAACGCTTCCCAAAGTAAAAAACAGGACGGGGTGGGGAACCTCAGTAAGATACAAATTAATCAGATTACACAATGCTGATTATTCAGAAAACATGAAAATGAAAATTTTTTTTCTATACATTTTCTATTACGGTTATTCCAGTCAATGCTTTAAAAGCAAATGTTAAGTGTTCAATTATGTGACAAAACTGAAATTTTTTTTTTAGTCTATGTTAATTCTTTTTTACTAAAACTAAAAAAGTATACTATTCACATATCTCAAATACTTCAGTTTCTATCAAACACAACATCACAGTTAACACAAATTTCAACTCTTATCTGCAAAACAACAAAAACACAGACATTGGGTGGAAAAGGGAGCAACAAATTTGTAACTTCTACCTGTTAAGTTTCAGCAACCATTGTATTTTAGTCATTTTAGCCATTAAGTGTCCCTGGCTGGGAATCGAACCCGGGCCTCCGCGGTGAAAGCGCCGCATTCTAACCACTAGGCCACCAGGGGCTCCCTCTATCTGGGGTGGAAGGACAAAAAACCCCCAACAAACCAGTTGGTACACAGGTAACAATGAAATTAACCCATTCATCTTCCACCAGCTTAATTCACATTAATCATTCACATGATGAAAACATGGAAGTTATAGCATTCTATACCAGTCACAACCATAAAATAAGAGGTTCAACTAAATGCAACCAAGAAGCTAAGAAATTTTCTGATTTTGTCTGGGCAGAGCTGCAATTTCTTTTCTGAATTTCTGATAGATTACTTGATTGTATCAGAGTGCTTGGAGACAGATAAGGAGAGTCAACCCAACATACTGGCACACGCAAGCTTGACTATACTTAAGAGTCCTGCAATGTCATAATTTTTTTTTCACTAGGTTCCCAATTCAGCCACTATACTTTAGAAGGGAGGCTCAGCGTGCAATTTTCTTTAATTCCAAGTACAGAGGAAAAATAAACATATTTTCAAGAGATATAAATCCTAAAGTTATGCAAACAAGAACCTTTTGTTAATTTAGCCTTGCAACATTAACTTTTTCCTCCTGTATCCTTTGTCCCATGTATTATTTGCAGCTTCCACTTATTACCACGACATAATCAGCACTTCAAAGACAGAAAAGGGTCTATTTTTCTGTGAAACGTCTAGCATACTCAACAATCAGAACATAAATTCTGCTTTCTCTGTTTCTGCTCAGCAGTCTGATAATGGAGTTACTTAGCAACAGATGAAGCAAGTGAACTGTGTTGCCTGATCCACACACATTTTACTGCAAAGTAACACTCGCAAAGGCATTATTTAGCTGCTGGTTGCCTGTGCGTGGATGTATTTTTGAAGTGTAAAACCCATTAGTGTGAGACGAGCCTACATGAAAACTCAACCATCATGTGCTATCTGTAATGCACTACACATCTCGAAATTAACAGAAATTGCCTGTAAGAGTCACATGATTTTGAGCACCTCTGAAAAAGGAATAAACAAGAAAATACAAAACACAGGCTGTATCTGCAGTATTTACACGGAAGCTACAGCAGTTGCACACAGGGGTGGGGAAAGAATACTCTTTCCATAGCATACTGACAATCTGTGAACTTCAAAAACACAAAACAAGCCCTCATAAGTCAAGAACACTCTTCTTGACACAGAATATTTTGATTTCAGAGAACGAATACTTACTTATCCTGAAAACACACATACACCCTAACCCAAACCACCTTCACCACAAGAGTAGGAATACTAAGATTTTTTTTTTTAAAAGACAGTCTTAAAGACAAAAGTAACTCACATAATTGGACAAATCATTTGCCAACCATTACTCCCTTCTAAGATAATTCCATGGCATTAAACAGTTACTATTGTTTTTTATTAATTTTGGAATGTGAAAACTTTTCTTTAACAACTGCATGAGAACTTTTTACAAGTTCTTTTCATTCATCATACAAAATTACACTTTCAGCTAGATTTGAAAGTCTCTTGCCCCTGGCAAGGGGAAAGCACAGCAGTTTCTGAAGCTTTGTCATCTAGTGTTATTTAATTCTAAAGATTTAACACCCTGGAGTCGATAACAGCTTTACAACTTATTTCATGTTTACATAACAAGATTTATGGAGCTGAATTGGGACTTTACAAAGCTAACCACTGAGATCTCAGTTTTGGTCATTATCTCCTATTTTTTCGACTTTCCACAATTCTGATCAAAACCAAGCCTTTTTTTTTTAAAATACAAACCATTTTCAAATCAACTATCTTAGGCATTAGTATATCTTTGTCTATTTGAAGCCAAGTATCAAATGATTCTTGAATACAGTGTATGCTGTTTCCTTACAATCACAATTTTTTTGTTCCAGTTGAACAATTTTTAAACAAAAAGGTTATAACCATAATGTTACATGCTAATTGAAAATTCAACTGCAAGTTTGCCTACCTATTTGCAAGAAAAAAATTTAAAAAATAAAACCCAAAAAACATAAAGTCAGTGTTCTACTAC
Source organism: Pseudotriccus pelzelni (assembly GCA_035584735.1). NCBI lineage: Eukaryota > Metazoa > Chordata > Aves > Passeriformes > Tyrannidae > Pseudotriccus > Pseudotriccus pelzelni. The sequence continues at coordinate 13,177,723 of JAWMRA010000090.1, read as the reverse complement.
ACCACTTAGTACCTATTGGCTTTCTACATCAGAAACAATCATTTCAGAGGCTCTTATAACTAGGACACAAAATTGTTTTATTACTTCTCAACTTCCTTTTACTAGCAGAGGCACATTACTCTACTTTATCCTGATGCGAAAGTGGCATATTTCAAGAAAATATTATCAGAGCATATTACTTGTAATCAAGGACCCAATCTCCAAATAACTTGTAATTTAGGTAAGTTTGCACTTTTTACTGTACTTGTAGAAACAAAAGAAACATTCCACATGAACTAAGCATTTTCCTAAACAAACCAGCTATCTCCCAAACAATTACACCTGGAATGTCATGTTGAAAACTGAAAGTTAATATGTTTATCTTAACTTCTACTTTGAGTCACCTTCCAAGCGATCTCGGCAGAATCACAATTTTCACAGCTAGAGAACATTTTTAAACAATTCACTGGCAAAAAGTAGCCATTCAGAACACAATTTTAAACAGATAAAAAGTAGAAGAAAGCTTTTGACAATGAAAATACCTTAGGAAGTAAAAAATCACAATATGTACTTACTAATTTGTTTTCTTGCATGTATATTCTCTGCAACTTCAGACAGCCTTTAGCTATAATGATCATTCCTTCATCTGAGATCTTGTAACATTGCCCAAAATGTATGTCTTTCAATTCTCTGCATTTTGAACCCAGCTGCAATTAATGAAAATAAAGGGAAAAAAAGAAACAACAACAGGATTTGACTGAAGAGTCAGGACTTAAGATTTCTTCTCCTTCTCTATCTCCATTAAAAATTATCTTTCTTTACAGACTTTTTAACTACTATATGCAAACAAAGATTTTAATTACATACATGACAAAATGAAGCTGCTAACTACAGTCAACAAAATAGAGCTAAGAACAGCACATAAGAACTAGGGTTTTTATTGGGTATATATGTAAGTAGTTCACAGTGCCTTTATGCTCAACCATTAACAGCATATTACCCTAACTACTTTACAGTTTAAGCTAAATGCTCCTTTAACACTCAGAGAGAGTTGATGAAACCTTCCTGCATGCCTAACAAAGAAAGATGTGTCACCTTCAGCCTTCATGATCTAAAAAGGAGTTACGTAAACCCAGGTTCGGAATAGCAACCAAGCTCAGGAAAACTCAGTCAGAGAGAGGTGAAGTATAGGATGTGACACTACGGATTTAACAATAAAAGGGATCATTTAATCCCTACGTATTAAAAAGAAGGAAAAAAAAGTATGTAAAGTCTCTATAGAACAGCATTTACTGGACTGAACTCTCCACAGAACAATTTTTTAAACAGAAGATTTTTTCTGATTTTAATTAAATCTTAAGAGGGGTACATTCTCCCAGGTCCCTTTTTGCACTTGGTACAAGTTGAAATATACTAAGTTTACACAGGAAATTTGTGGAATGGATGGTTACCTGCTTCAGTCCTTCATCTGTGAGTCTGTCTTGATTGCCCACATGCACTTTCTGAAGAAGAGGACACTGAGAGGCAACTGCAATAATAGAGGTGTCAGAAAGCTGTTTACACCTGTAGGCAGTATACCTTAGGAGCCCAGGACATTTAATTGCTAATATGCATACTCCTGTATCAGATACATTGCGACAATCAGAAATATTGATTTCAGTAATATTCTGACTTCTTGATGCTATTTTTTCCAACAGCTCATCAGTGACCTGTGAAGAAAAAAGAAAATACTCAAACATAACTTTTTCCATTAAAATCTTTAAATTTCACTAGGACAAAAATGACTATTTGAAAGACGCATTTCCATGAGCTACTGGGAGAATGTAACTATACCTTTACAAATACCATCTATGGGTAAGTATTTTATTGTACTTGATTTGTTTGAGGGATAGGTTTTTGATACTTTTGATGGAACATGGAAAACTGGGAGAAAGCCAGTTCTGAAAAAGACTATTTAGATTGTGGCTAGATACTTTCACAATAAGACAGAAGAGGGACAGAAGCAATATCTAGACAAGTACAAAAAATATGGGCAGCTCCAGAAATTTGTGTTGCCACAAAAGGAACCACAAACAGCGGCCCAACTTGCCAGAAGTGTCAGACTGAGCTCCAGAGTTAGAAGGGCAACCTGGACCTACTTCCTTTTTCAGTAATTGCAAATAGGCTATGTGTGACGTCCAGGTATTAGAAATATAAATTACTTGTTGGTAGAATTGCCTTATTAAGGTTTAGGGCTTGATGTGCTTAAATGATCTCAGCTCCTGGGAGAGGTAAACAAAGCCTGGGGAGATGATGTGCTACTCACAGTAGACACAGAGAATGCAGAATGTACAGACCACAAGGAAACTTGGCAGAACTCCCAAGATAAGGAAGAAACTAACAATGCCAACTCAGCTGAAATCAGCTCCAACCGCATAAAAGATCATTCTGGCAGGTGGAGATGGCAACCACCCCAGACCATTGACCCAAGAAACCCACCTACTCAAAAAGAGGAAGAGTGAGCATGTGGACTAACTAGCATTAAGAAGCAAGTGACGCATTTAAACAATAGAAGATAGATTGCTAATCAATAAGAGAACCATGTAACTTGTAGCCAATGAACATTATTGCCTTTGTTTACTGAAATGTATAAATAATGAAAAGTTTTGATGGTTCTAGTGCTGGCTTTGTGGATTTACCACCCAGCCCCTCTTTCTGTGCAACACCGTAAACAAATCAAGTATCTCGACTCTCTGTGGGGATCAGCTTCTTGTACCCCAGGTGAAAGAACCTGTTTTGGGACAACAGTTTTAGTGACTCAGATGGGACCTGAACCCACAGTCCCCCTTTGACTGGCTAGGAGCATTTGCTAGTGATAGTAGACCAGCTATCAGGCAGGGCAGAAGCCTTTCCAACAAGAAGGAAATATGCCTAGCTATGGGTTACAGAGTCAATTGTATCAGACAGAGGTGTTCATATTACAAAGAATTTAGCCGATTAGCTGTGTAAGTCTCTGGGGACACAGAGGCTCCCTAGGAGGCACCTAGCTATTCCCAGAACTTATATCCCAGCTAAGAGGAGCCCACTGGAGGGAGACGAATGCTTGACCCAGTATGCTAACATGTAGTGAATATTCAATCAGTTGATCAGTAATTGACTTTTGACAATCCTTTGTGATTTCATATTGATAATCTTTTCTGCCCTGTGGGAATCTCATTAGCCCTAATTCTGTTGTGTGGAAGGGCAGTGGTCAAATACCTTGAAACTTTTCTTTTCCCCTTTTAGTATATTAGCAGGTATGCTCTATTAAAACACAGGGAGGACTGTTGAAGAATACATTTAGTACAACTGTGTGCAGCTGCAGTGGAACTGCGGCCCGAGGCAAGAAGCCATGAACTGGTGCTGACCCTTTGCATAACAAAGGGCACAGGGACCTGTGCACAGCCAAGCGAGGGACACTCAGGGACACAGCAGGAGCCAAGGACTCAGCAGGAAGGCCTCACACTTGCCCCCATACAGACTGTGAGGGTTTAAAGGCCCAGGGATCCCTCTGTTCAGGGTCCCCCCTCAGAAGCACCAGCTCAAGCTGTTATTCTGCTGTTGCACCATGATAAAATTACTTCAAGGATCCAGAGGTCTGAGACTCTGCTAGGGGAAATCTGGGGTTGAGTCTGGAAGGAAACCTGGTCTGACTGTGCGAGTGTAGGGGGAGTCAAGTGGGACCTCCATCGGCTCCCTGGAGCCACCACTGCCAAGGGGCTTCAATCCCAGCTCAGGTGGTAGGAGTGTAACTTCCAGAATCGCTCCTGAATGGCTGAACAGGGAAGTTTCCTTAACACCCTTGTAGAAAAATGACTCTGTTGACCTCGCACCTGTATGCATTATAGTTAGGTAACATGACAATAATCTTAAAAGAAGACAATTCTACAAAGCTCGTAAGCAACATGAGATATCCCTATGGTCAAGCTTGTAAGTCAGAGCAAACACACAAACACTAAGCAGCTAAGGCATAATACACAGAACTCTCTCACTTTAAAAGTGCAGTTTCAAAAAACCTGATATGATGAAATTCTTTCTAATAAAACCATTTAGAACTATCTATTCACCACCTGGCACTGATGAGATCTAGCTTTAACCCTAAAGAGAGCAAGAGATTAACAAGAACCGCTGTTGGTTTTGTCTTACACAGTTGAGGAACAGCCTTTGCTCCATTCAATCTGTTTTCCACTTGTGGCAAGCCTAATCTTTGTTCTTGCTATTTCATCAGGGAGCTGTTTGCTAGACAACGGCTGTGCTGCTTTGTCCTGGGGTATAATTAATTTTCTTCAGAGTGGCTCGTACAGGGCTGTGTTTTAGATTTGTGCTGGTTTTGTTACTGCTGAGCAGGGCTTACACAGAGCCAAGGCCTTTTCTGCATTCCATACTGCCACACCGAAGAGGAGCCTAGGGGAGCATGGGAGGCTAGGAGGAGACACAGCCAGGGAAGCTGATCCCAACTGACCAAAGCGATATTCCAGACCATACGGTATCATGCTCAGTATATGAAGTGGGAGGAAGAAGAAGGAAGAGAGGCACGTTTGGACTGATGATGTTTCGTTTCCCAAGTCACCATCACACGTGATAGAGCCCTGCTCTCCTGGAGATGGCTGAACACCTGCCAGCCCATTGTAAGCAGTGAATTAATTCCTTGGTTTGCTTTGCTTGTGTGTGTACATTCCCTATTAAACTGTCTTTATCTCAACCCATGACTTTTCTAATTTTTACTTTTCGATTCTCTCCCCAATCTTGCTGCTGCAGAAGTGAGGGAGGGGCTGCTGGCTGAGGTTAAGCCCCCACAATGACAAATTTAAAAAGAAAATAAAATCCAAGCAAAAACCATAAATATGCAAAGCCTGATCAAAGACACGCAAACAAAAACCCCCACAACAACACAAAAACAACCAAAAAACCCCAAACCCCCAAACTCTCCCCACAATTCACCAAGAAAAACATTTGTGCTTAATTGGTTTTCATTGGTTTCAGAACTCAATAAAAACCTGGCAATTTCTTAGAACAATGCCATAACTGATAAACTCTAGTGAAATTCTTTACTGAACATATCTAATAGACAAAACCATTAAAAACCTTTGTAGCAGAAATGAGGCTACAGCTCAAGACACTGAAGAAGAAAAGACTTATGTGACATACAACACCTACAGAGCTAAAAGACAGACCTCTGGTGTGAAGGTGCTTTGGAATCCCTTGAGGAAAGAAATAAAAATCAGTCAATCTGCTACGTAACTTCTCCACAGTGGTTCAGAAGCATGTTAACTAGTAACTCTAGAAGTAAGAGAATTTGCATTCTCTCCTACGGATTGATGACCTGAAAATAATACTCCATGTGTATTGTATATTCCAACACACAGGAGTTCATATTGTTCCTTCTTCAGATGGGACCCTTGAATTCCCATGGAGTTTCATGAACCTCTAAAGAAGTTGTTTATAAATCCTGCAAGTAACTAATTAACAAGAAATCTCAAGAGGGTGATGCAGACCTAAGACAGGTAAACCTCAACCCATTTCAAACAGCACTTGTCCTTACACTGTTTAACAACAGATCTCAGTCAAAATCCACTACACTTAAATAATCTAATGTAATGGTCCGAACATTTTCAGCCTAGAGCAGAAAAATCGTTGAAAGCATACATTTCACCATTTTTTGTGTTCCTTTTGTTTGCCCTTGGTCCAAAGTACAAGTTCCAAGAACAAATTCTGAGTCATCAAAACAATTTTTCCACAATGATTTTTTCATACCTGCTGACGACTACTGAGATCCAGTTGCTTCCAAAACTGAAAATCTAAACAGAGGTCACGCCAATATTTACAGACTAATGACACCGAAAGGCAACGCTCATTCAGAGATAAGTTGGAAAATATCTGTAAAGAAAGAAAAGAAAATATTTGTCAGATTAATGATATTTTGAAGACAGAAATATTTTATTACTAATTCATTTTGTAAAAGACAGGAAAGTATTAGCATGTATTGTAACACAGAGGTCTAGAAACTTGCCCCCAACTTGATTAGTCAGGGACAATAACAAAAAAACTTACATCCCACAAGAATGGACAATATTAGTAAGACACCTCAGCACAACCAATGTATCCTACTTAAGTCCTCATTTCTTAGACTAAGTTTCAAATGTGCTTCTGAGATAGCATACCTAAAGAATTACAAATATAAGTATTACCTCAATGTTATTTTGTAAACCATTTAAAAGGTGTTTTCATTCCCATTCTGAAATGGATAGAAAACCTTTCCTTTTATTTTTTAACTGAATTGAAGAGTCAGAAAGGTAGTAAAACACCAGTCTTGTGAGAAGGGGGTATGGGACAGTAGCACAGAGCAGCAGAGCAAATCAGTGTCATAGGGAACTTAAGGACACAATTACCATTTTATACACCAAGGTTTTGAGAACTATAGCTGCCTGCAAAAGTTACAGCTTATTCTTTTTTATGGTAGGCTCATAAATTGCTGTAACACTTATTACATTCAGCCCTTCCACAGAAGTACTGTTGCTTATTAATAAATATAAAAGAAGGTCTGCCAAGAGTTTCATATGACAGTACTGTGTCACCACAAATGAACTTATATCTATCTACATGTTATCCTATAATGAGAAAAGGCAATAGTGGCATTAAGATACACAGGAGCAGAGACTGCAAAACATGCAAAAGTCCTCTTCTTCTGATGAGAACACTGAGTACTAAATAGAAGCACTACTGCCCATCCCAGGTAATTTTCTCAAGAAAATCTGAAAGTACTAGAGAGGGTCCACAGGGAAGTACTTAAGTCTAGAAAACATGAAAATATTCAAAGAAACTAAAACTTTGCTGAACGTTGTTTAGCAAAGGAAAAGGGATGGCAAAGGGGGTAAAAAATAAAGAAAAGAATAAAGAAGCACTGAAATATAATACCTGGCAACTTGAAAGCTTTCATCATTGGGTGGTCTTTAGAACAGACTAGACAACCAACTGTCAAGAATAACCACCACAAACCATCTCCTAGAACAAGGGGAACAGTTATCTCAGCAGTTTTAAAACACACATATCCCTACAAGACCTCTTG
>JAWMRA010000090.1:13148181-13163188 GCA_035584735.1 Pseudotriccus pelzelni | reverse complement strand
TTTCTGTTGGACAGCTCTCCAGCCACTCTTCGCCCTGCCTGTAGTGCTGCAGGGGTTGTTGTGATGGAAGGGCAGGACCCAACATTTGGCCTTGTTGAACCTCATACAATTGTTCTTGGCTGATGGATCCAGCCTGTCCAGATCTCTCTCCAGAGCATTCTTACCCTCCAGCAGATCAATACATTGACCCAACTTGGTGTCATCTACAAACTTGCTAGTGATAGACTAAATCCCCTCATCCAGATCATCGGCAAAGATATTAAACAGGACTGGGCCCAACACTGATCCCTGGGGGATACCACTAGTGACTGGATACCAACTGCATGCAGCGCTGCTCATCACCACTCTGGGCTTGGCCTTCAGCCAGTTTTTAACCCAGCCAAAAGTGCACAGGCCCCAGCCATGAGCTGCCAGCTTTTCCAGGGAGACAGTGTCAAAGGATTTGCTGAAGTCCAGATAGACTACATCCACAGTCTTTCCCTCATCCACTAGGTGGGTCACCTGGTCATAAGAGGATATCAAAAAAAAAAAAAGAGATTGTTACTCCCAGTTGTTTTATGCCATTGTTATCTCAGAATTAAATACTTTATACAGCTGGGCCACTGCTAGCAAACATAATGTGTATTCAGAAATTGTAATATTTCTGAAGTTGCTACATGTATAAAATTTTTATCACTGTAAAGAGGCAAGTTCCAAGGCAGTGATGCTATCAGGGTGCCATGGGCACCAGGGATGACGGCTCATGGGACTGGCAGGGCAGAACAGGACCTCACCAGCTGTGTCCAGAGGCAACCTCTACCCACATCCTGATTGTTTTCAAATATCTTTATTACTTAAATATTTGTGTCTAGTCATCTAGCTGTTTCAATCGAGTAGGTCTTCAAAGTTTCACAAAGATTTGCAATCTTTTTAGGCAGATGGAGGAATTCTTACTATTGTTTTCAGTCTTCTATCTGAAAACTCATTTCTCTCAAAACACCACCACTTACAGTTCCTGAACTGCGAAACAAATTCAGTCTACTCAAGGTCTTGTTCAAAAAGAGTGTGTTGTAAGCACCACAAATAGACTTTGGTTTCTTTTTAATAATCTAAGCAAAACTTTTTGCAGGCAAACCTATAGGAAGGTTTTAGATCATTTTGCAGGATAGTAGACTGTTCTTTTTCTGATACCCTGCAAGAGCTGAACAAATATTAAATTACAACTACAGTGAATGATAAAAAATATAGGGAAGTGCAGGGTGCTTCTGGTCCATGCAAGGGTTTTAACACTGAGTGTCACTGTTGCTTCACCTAAGGGAAGCATAGTAACCTCTTGCTGTAAAATAGAAGCAGAATAAAATATTACATGACCAAATATCAGCTGAGAAATCTTCACTGCATTGAAATCTTCACTGCATGTCAGAAGACAGATGTAACTAATAGTTCATTTCTTTATTATTATCTTATATTTCGTAAAATTAAAAGTCAGAAAAGCAGTAATGAGAGAAGCCTGAAAGCTACTACAACTTAATCTAGGAATTAAGCAATAAAACCCCCTCACTTTATGGTACTAAAGGTTTATTACACACATAGATTGTGGCATTTTTCAGTGTTATTTCTGTGCATATTTAAATAAGACACAAAGATGGGAACTCAAGATTAGGACTGCATTTAATTTTGAATCACAGGAGAACACAAGAAATAAGTTATTTCATTGTATCTAGTCCTGATACCTCTAAGTGCATGTTCACCTGTACTTCAGAGCTGACCTTTAGAAAACTGGATCTATAACTTTTGGCCATACTGCCAGTGTTGAGAGATAGTAGTTATTTAAGCAAAATAAGTAAGTTTAAAATAGAATTAGTTACATGGAGTTATATAGAGTTATAACACTGTGATTTAGTATGTTCTTTGCTTAGCTTTGTCTCCTTAGCATCAGTAGCTTTGAAATGGTGTTTTAGGAATGCCATTAAGAAATAGATGGAAGGAAGTAGCAGAATTTCCACCTTAGGTTTAGGAATAGGATAAAAAACCTTTTGTAAAATCCTCTTAATTTCACTACTGTGCTGGTTTTATCTGGGATAGACTTAAGTTTCTTCATAGTAGCTTGTATGGACTGGCTGTGCTTTGATCTAGTGACTAAAACAGCATGTGGATGTTTTGTTTACTGCTGAGCAGGGCTTGCACCAAGCCAAGGCCTTTTCTGCCTTTTGCCTTAACCCACTTGTGAGCAGCCTGGGAGTGCACAAAAAGCTGAGAGGGGACACAGCTAGGACAGCTGACCCCACTGACCAAAGGGATACCCCAGACCATGTGGCATCACACTCAGCAATAAAACTGGGAGAAGCTGAAGGAAGAAGGAGAGACATTCAGAGTGATGACATTTTCTTCTCAAGTCACTGAGTGATGAGGCCCTGCTTTCCTGGGGTGGCTGAACATCTGCCTACCCATGGGAAGGGGTGAATGAATTCGTTGTTTTGCTTTGCTTGCACATTTACCCATTAAACTGTTTTTATCTCAAGTCACAAGTTTTCTCACCATTACCCATCCAATTCTCTCTCCTTTCCCACGGGGGCAACAAGTGAGTGGACACATGGGATTGAGCTGCTCACTGGGGTTGAACCATGACAGTGCTCTTAGTCTGCATGATTATGAAGGTTCCTCAGTTCTCTGTTCCTGAAGACCTCAAAGGTTAAACCACTATGGAACGGTAAGTTGTTGCCGGTGGACAGTAGATCTCCTCACCTAAAAGACTGGATTTCATTAACCCACCCCTTAGATCATGCTGGCTTCTGCTCAGACAGAGTGCTGGGACTAAAGAAAGTGAAGAATCCATTCCTCCTGTCTGGTTTTGCCACAGAGAAGGACATGCTTTAGCTGGCAACAAGGCAATAAAAGAGAGAGAGAATCCACTATGCTGACACTGGATGAGTGGTGATATGGAACTTCAGGCATGAGACTGAGGAAAAGGAGAAGGGAGGAAAGAGAAAATGAGAAGGCAGGATAGAGAAAAAAAAGCAAGAGCAGATATCTTCCTTCAGCCTCTATTTTCAAATACATCTCTACAATGTTTTCCTCATTTTGCCTAATTGTCCTGACTCTGGAATGAAAACTGAGGTGAGCCGCTTTCTTGGGCAAGTAGAGGGGGTGCAGGCTGAAAGGCACTGCTGTCTCTTGTGTGCTGACTGAAATGATCAATCCAATGGGATTTGCTCACAGCAAAATGGAAAATGAAAAATCTGACATGGTGAACCCAATGGGATTTGATCAGAAGAAAAGCATGTAAGACACTGAAGACAATTTTTCATTCAGTTCCTGCAGATGATGGGTGGCAGGGGGTGTATTTCATCCTACTGGTAAAATAGAAAAGCTAAATTCTTATCTATAAATATAAAACAACCCTGTTGTTTTATATTTGTAAGTAAGAAGAAGCCCTTCCAGATTTATGGAAGGAGAGCAGGATTCATCTCCAGTGTGAAGCTGCAAATGCCCTGTGTATGGTTATTTGCAGTGCACATGCATGAAACTGCTGGCCAGTTCTAGGAAGGGACAGAGACACGGCTGTGAATTACCTGGGAAGATGACATCTACATGAGTGCATGTCATTACTAGGATCATGCCTGGAAATTATTCTTTACATTCTTTCATTTCATCTGGAAGTGTGGAAGTCCATTTGGGCGTGTAAACTTTTTCCATGCTTTTACACAGTGGAAGCACGGATTACCTGAGCAATGTCTTAAGAACAGGCTGATTATGTTCAGTTTTTCACCCAGTGCCGCTGCTGGAGGAAAGGATGATAGACAAGTTTCACCTATCTTCATTTGCCAGAATTTTGATTTCTATAACCTTTAGAACAAGTATTAAGCTTAGTGTTTCAAAAGCATTTCAACAAAATAAATTTTCTGTTGTTAGGCTACTTTTCTCTAATACTGAAATATTGATCATTAATAAGGTTTATTTAGGCCTATGGTGAATATATTTGATATAGTAACACTAATAACCACAGATTATCACACTTAGGTCACTTATATACTTTCTCACAAGAAACATGAGAGAAGACAAAGGTCTTTATAAAGCTTTACCTGAAAGTCCACAGAAACCTGTAAACTCCTTGAACCTTTGTTGAGCAAACAAAAAAAATATTTTGTTGCTGCGTCTCCTCCTCTTCACTCTCACCTCATCAAGTATCACTAGCTGATTTTTTATTGTATTAAAAATTCATTTGAAATTTCACACTGACTTTGCTTGACAAAAATTGACAATGTCAAATTTTTGTCTTGCAAAGAGCAAATGGTTAATTACTGAGGATTAGAAGAATTATACTCCTCCTTTCTGTGGGATAGGCAGATTCAGCAACAGTCATGTGTTCCTGCTCCTGATAGACCAGGAGGCAATTCATCCAGAATCAGGAAACTCCAATTGATAATTCAATAGCATTCATGTTCCATGTCGCATACATTGTAATGATGCAAAGAGACACCCAAGAGGTATAATTAGAGCATTATTGAACACCTATTCAATAGAGACCTCTATTTAGTTTACAAGTTTGTCCATAATATGAGGAAATTAAAAAAGAGTATAAAAGAGACTGAAAGAATTCATAAACCTTTTTATCTGATGCAAAAGGCGCAAGCAGAACTAGGAAAAAAAATTTGGAAAACTGTTGGACAGTGCCAGGTCTTACAGTAAGCGCAGAGATGTAACAGAATTTGAGGTGACTAATGTCTTATTGCCCTTATCCTGAAAACAGTAGAAATTCAAAATCCCAGTCTGTGTAGTGTGGGAGGTTTATATTTCATTATATTTTTGAGGACTGGGTGGACAAGTTGGGGAAAATATTTTAGAAGTCATGAAATATGATGAATTATATCATAAAATTTCTAAAAATACTCCTCTGAAAAAAAAAAAAAAAAGTGATTCTTTGGAGGGTGGGAGGAATCACTTTAAAGGATAAGTTGCTCAACGCTAAGGCTGCATCTGAAAGTATAAAAGAATATTCCAGCACACAGGAGACGTAAGACTTTCTCTGAAATCATAGAGCTTACACCTAGTAACAGACTACAGTTTTAGAAACAGCACAAATGAGAATGAAAGATCATGAAATCTGTGAGGACATAATCTAGAACTTGACTTCTCCTTCAAAGGATATTAAGAAACATAAAAAGCCTACCTAATTTTAACTGACTTACATGCTTATTTGAAAATAGCAGTCAGGATCCGTCTGCTTTTGATTTGTTTTTTGTTGGCTGCTGTTCTGTTGTTTTCCCACTAAAATACAGTATTTATGTATTATAAAACCATATCATGCCAGTACAGTGAGATAGCAGCAGCAGTTCACATTATGAAAAAAATACCTTTAGGAAAACATTTCCCCAAATACCTTCACAAAAATAAAAGTATCAGATTTTGCACTCTAATAAGAATTTAAGCAGTCTGTCTCTGTTGTGATTTAACCCCAGCCAGCAGCCAAGCTCTAGGCAGCCACTCACTTACTCCATTGCCAGTGGGATCGGGAAGGGAATCAAAAGGGTAAAAGCTGTAAAACTTGTAGGTTGAGATACAGGAGGTTTAATAGGGAAAGCAAAAGCCATGCACAAAAGCAAAATGAAGTGAGTAATTAATTCACTGCTTCCCGTGTTCAGCCATCTCCAGGAGACCAGGATTCCATCACGGGTAGTGGTGACTTGGTAAGACAAACACCGTCACTCCAAATGTACCGTCCTTCCTTCTTCTTCCCCCCACTTTATATACTGAGCATGATGTCATATGGTCTGGAATGTCCCTTTGATCAGCTAGAGTCACTTGTCATGGCTGTGTCTCCCCATGCACCCCCAGCCTCCTCACCAGCATAGCTGTATGAGAAGCAGAAGAGGCTTTGGCTCTGTGCAAGGACTGCTCAGCAACAACAAGAGCACCTCTATATTATCAACACTGTGTACAACAGGAATTCAAAGCATAGCTCCATACTAGTCACTATGAAGAAAATTACCTCTGTCAAAACCAGCACAATGTTTAAATGAAACGCTTTGCTGCTTATCTATACCTTTAAAGATGTAGCCTTAATTAGAACCATAGTTCTGTTTAATTTTTTATGTTGTCCTGATGGTTCAATACAGCAGGTCATGTCAACGTGAGGGCATGGCAAGATGAAAAGGAAAGTTGCTACTAATCTGCTGAATACTTGGGTAGTATATACTGTACAGTTATCTATTTGCTGGGGTAAATTGCCTTTTCTGATTTTTCTGCAGATATAATCATCTGATGTTCAAATGCCATCTTAAAGTTCTACGTAGTTGGAAGGGAAGAAAAAATATAAATATGACACATAATTTCAATTTCTTTAAATAGTTTACACACTGCTTTCACAATGACCTGCCTGTGTGCTGACAACATGCAGTGTGAATACTTGGAAGTGCTTAGCAGTTAGGGTCTCTTGTTTGTATGGCTGTAATCTTAACTGTTTATCTCTCATTACAGCAAAGGATTTAATTAAGTTGGATGTTTTCATTGATGTTTCACCCGACACAACCTCTATTCCCCAAGGTAGAAGACAACCTTTCAAGAACCCCTTCTGTTTTATGCAACGTTATCAATCTCTTATCTGGGAGAGCTTGGAGGTAACAGGCTTTTTGTTTGGTTGAGATGGTGACCTACCCTCGAACTGGTAAACATGAAATACGATCTGCCTCAAGATGGCAGTATTTGATTTGGAAGAATAAATCCTGGAGAGAAATGCAGCTTGGATCCTGTTTTATTATTCATCATACCGCAGCACGTAAGTGACAGGCTGTCAATAATTAAAGGGAGGGTAAGAGAAGAGAGGGCACATGTTTCACAGTCTTCTGACCTGCCATAATTTTTCCTTCTCTCTCAGCATGAAGATTCTCTAGTGAGTGTATTATAATAAGCTATTTTTAGGCATTACAACATTTGTATTCCAGTCTCCAACAATCCTTTCCTAGGAAATCATTCATTTCGGATTTTTTGGCTTTTTAATAATTTGCCAATTAAGATTTGTCCTTTCATAAAGTGGCAATGCTAAAAATGTCAGCACTATCGTGTTTCTATTTCACATTTTTGGTGTTTAAGCATACATTGAATTTAAAGTACTAAAAATAATTCTGTATTCAGATAAAGATTAGCTATGAAGTACCATATTTCAGTTAAAACTTTATGCAACTACAAAGGGGCTACCATCTTAGGAGAAAATGAAGTAGATAACTTACTAATTATTCTCTCTAGATTTCTTTCTGTAATTCATAGAATAATTGAAGTTGCCTTGTAGCAAATTTCTTTGCAGGAGCATTATGTGAACATCATGTGTAAATGACCAAGCAAACCAGCCCAAATCAAAATAAAAGTTATCTTAAATAGAAATCTTGGGCTCGTCTTAATTTCAATGCATCTGTGGAAGTCCTGCTTGTATTATGCATGTGTGCTTTTTTCACTATTCCAAATAATTAATTTCACGGGGTTATATGGGTGTAAGAAGCTCTTTTGGTTCCTTTGATTAAAGACTGCACAATGCTTATGATGTCAATGCAAGTCATAAGTGGACATCATAACTACAGGGCTCTTGGCTGCTAAAAGAGTTGAGAAATCAGTTTCTGGCAACATAGACACTTTTTACTATTTATGATAGTTGCTGCCAAACTGGATTATGGGGGTTGTAAGATCAGAAGAAAGGTAACTAGAGGGGTTCCACAGGGCTCCATCTTAGGCCCGGTGCTCTTCAACATCTTCATAAATGATTTGCATACAGGAATCAAAGGTACAGTAAGTTTGCAGATGACACAAAACTCAGAGGAGCTGCTGACTCCCTCAAAGGAAGGGAGGCCCTGCAGAGAGACCTTGACAAATTAGAGGACTGGACAATCACCAAGCATATGAAGTTCAACAGGGAAAAGTGTCGGATTCTGCACCTGGGATGCGGCAACCTTGGATGTACAGATAGGCTGGAGAATGAGATGCTGGACCGGGGGGTCCTGTTCAATGTCAAGCTGAAAATGAGTCATCAGTGCCCTGGCAGCCATGAGGGCCAACCATGTCCTGGGGGGCACCAGGGAAAGTGTCACCAGCCGGCCAAGGGTGGGGATTGTCCCACTCTGCTCGGCACTGGGGCACCCTCACCTTGAATATTGGGGCAGTTTTGAGCATCACAGTGTAAGAAAGATATAAAACTATTGGAGAGTGTCTAAAGGAGGGCAAGCATAGAGTGAATCTTGGGGGGAAGCTGTGTGAGAAGCGGCTGAGGTCACTTGGTCTGTTCAGCCAACTCTCTTCAGAAAAGGAGACGGAGAGCAGACCTCATTGCAGTCTTCAGATTCCTCCTGAGGGGAAGAGGAGGGGCCAGTGGTGACCAGTGACAGGACCCAAGAGAATGACATTAAGCTGAGTTGTGGAGGTTTAGATCAGACATTAGAAAAAATGTTCTTCATCCAGAGGGTGGTTGGGCACTGGAACAGGCTCCCCAACCCCTTGGGCCACAGCACCAAGCCTGTTCAAGAAGCATTTGGACAATACTCTCAGGCACATGGTGTGCTTCTTGGACCTGTCCTGCACAGGGCCAGGATTTGGACTTTGATGATCCCTGTGGGTCCTTTCCAACTCAGAATACTCTGTAATTCTGTGATTCTGTCAAAACTGAGGCATCCAATCAATAATGGTTTCATAAATTCTCTCCTCAACATGACCGGAGATAAACTCTTGTGCTTAAAAACGCTGTTCTGTAGACCATGAGATTGGTTGGTATCTTTATGGCAGATTTTGGTAACCTGGCAGGCGTACTTCTAATCCCTTAAAAACGAAAAGCTAAGCATATGACCTTTTATGTCCTCTAGAAGATGTGACATCTTGTGTTCCTTGCTTATTATCTACGCAGGAAGTTTGCTTTCCATCCTGGCCTTGTTTATGGTGCTTTTAAGATGACAAGCTGTTTTCGTCCATTTGATGTACGAAGGTGTGCTGAACACATCCCTGTTGTCACACTCAAACACTGTGTGTCAGGATAGGGGGTAATAGCTTTTTAGAACTCTTGCAGCTGAAAGTGAATATGAAATGCAATCAAATCTGTATCAGTCAAGTTTTGGTCACATTAGAGGAAGAATTCACCTTGAAAGAGGCTTGTGAGCATTTTCAGCCAGCAGCTGGCTGCTGCCAAGGCATGGCAGGTAACAGTGAAGATCAGCTTGTCTGTCCCACGTGCTGTCAGGGAACTGTTCAAGTGACAGGTACCCATTTACAACTGGGCTGAGCAAAAGAAGCCTTTCGCCAGTCTGCAGCAATGTTTCAGTTTTGTACCTGAGTATGTGACACCAGAACTGCAACCAATACTCCAGAAACTGGACAATTTCTTCTTCAGGAAGTTTGTTTTGTGTTCGTTTGTGCTTTGGCTAAGGAGGTCACAATCATTGTAAAGACAGAAAGAAAAAGAAAGGAGAATGGCAAGTATGCAATGTATAGCAAGACTTTGTTGCAAAGAAACATGACATTTTAAGTAGTTCCTGATTTTAACAGGAGTCACTATTTCTAATCAAGGCTTGTCAGCAGATTTCACCTCATTTAAATCTGTGTTGGAGAGTGGTCTTGGACAGGATTTATAATGAAACCAATCACGGTAATTTCAAAATGTTAGGAAAGATGGGAGAAATTTTTTTAAAAAAAATGGGAAGTGTTTTAGGGGATGGCTCCCAAGTAGGATTCATACATGTACTTTTAAGTATAAAAAAAAACCCAAACCAGCCACATCACACCATGCCATTGCCTTTTCCCCCATATACCTCTAAGGAAGAGGAGCAGGAAAATTACATTGTAGGAAAATTAGATTGCAGACAGGCACAGACAGAGAATACAGTCTGACTAGCTATAGTATGTCTAACTATAGGAGTAGATGTGAAAACCTTCTGAGAGCAAACCTGCCAAGATAAGATTTTCTGATTTTTATTTGATAGAAATAACTGGGGCAAGTTAAAGAGGATTTTGTCTTCATAAACCCCAAGATAGCAAGTAAGATAGTCCATAATAACTTTCCATTAAGGCAGGTGTTTGAATAATCACCTAGGAGCAAAATTAGTAAGAAGTCTTTATTGTAAATTAATAACTTAATTACATTATTCATGTTATATTGTCTTCCTTTCATGTCTGGGCTCTTCTTCACTTCTCTGACCTGCCCAAAAATGTTTATTTCAAGGAAGCAAACAGCAGAATGGCTCAAAATAGGTAACTTCCACTGCTGTATTACTCTGCCCAGTTAGAGTCTTTCTATTAGGCTGACAGTATAAACTTAAAACCATGGCAGATGTATATATATATAATCAAGAATGGATAAAATATTTTTAAAGGTGGTCTTTGTATTTGTAGCAACATTTTTAACCAGTGCCAACTCCCCTCAGTCTCTGCCTTTGAAAAGAAATTGGGGTCTTTGCCAGAATTCATGTTAACTAGTGCTGGCAAAAACCTACAGGCAAACTTGCCCTTTATCTGGAAGTAGCAGCTGCAGTGCCACATTTCAGAGAAAATGTGTCTCTCAGAAACCTCTCAAAATTTCACCACCTTGCTCCCATAAGACGAGCTATATTAAACGTTTGTACTTGTGCAAAATGCATATCCCTAAAATTAAAGGAATATCTAACAGGCAATATAACAAGTCTAGGAAGATGAGAGGCACTCTGACAGGTTATGTGAATGCTGCTGTTAGGATGATTTCTGTTTCTGCAGTTTGCACATTTTAGCAAGAGGGGACATACTCCTAAGGAGCTGACCAAACTGAATGAAATGCACCTCTCTTCCATGTCCTCATAGTAGGGAAATGCATGTGATATTATTATGAGATCAACTAGCCTTGCAAAAAATAAAAAACCACATTTCTGTGTGCACAGGCCTGTTTGGGTTCCATGATGTCCCATAGCTGAGAGATGGTGGGGAACAAAGCTCGTTGAATTAAAAAGCACATAAAATAAGCTTTGTACATGTCATGTGCAAATTTTAACCTTTCTTACCACTGTGTTTCCAGAGACAGGTATTGTTTCAAACCATGATTGCTCTGCCTTGTCATGGAACTGTCCCACTTGCTGTTTGCAGTACTGCTCTTGCATTGTTGCATAGATGGACCTGACTCACCAGTTTTTATACACTTGCAAAGCCCGGCATAGCTCTGTGGGACTTTAGGTTGGAAGGTCAGATCCTGAATTACATACTGCAACAATTCTCCTGTGCTAGAAGTTTAAATGCACGGTCTTGCTGCAAAAGCTCATCAGGTGTGTAAGAACCAACACAGACAGCTGTGGACAGCCTTTGCGTCCTGCTCTCAGTGCAAGACTTACAAGATTTGGCTGCTGATTCACCTTCTCTATGCATTTGTCTAACAATATCTGGCAGGTGGGCTTGGAGGGAAAAGATGCTGTTATGCAGCCACTGGCCTGAGCTGTCGACTGGCCATGGCCTGTAAGTGTAGACCTTGATCAGTCGAGAGAAACATTTAGCCCTACATGTCTAACTCAGATTTTGAAAGTGTGTCATGAGCGTATGAACCCAGACCACCAAAGTACCTAAGGAAAGAAGCAAAGCTCTTCTTTCACTGTATGGACGGACCTAGCATTTTTGCTCATATAAATGGAAATGTAGTCTTTTGCTCACCTGAACCCTCCTGGGCAGTGTCTGCCTTTTTCTTTGGCAAAGTGTACCTCTAATGATCTTGCAATCCACAGGGTACAGTATATTCCTCTTTTATCTGAATGTGTGTTGCAGAAAACTATCTAGCCTGCAGGCAAATATAAGTCAGAGGATTCCAAGAGAAGTGGTTCCACTTTGCAATACAAGCAAAAGACAGTGTGGCATGGCTATGGTGGTTGTAGAAAGTGTCATACCATTGTAGGAAATCAGCAGCAAAGTAACTGCATATCAGTTTTTGCAAGACTAGAGCACACACTACCTCATTTTGCAGAATGACAGAGTAATACTTCTAAAATTTAATATTTACTCAGCTTCTTCTCAGAAACATACCAACTGCCTTGTTGCAAAGTGGGATTACATAGAAGTAATTGCCCAAATTGCTTGTCACATACAATATTCCTTTACTGCTTGAGAAGTACGCTCTCAGCTGCCGTTAATTTGGACAGTAATGCTTAATATTCGTTAATTAAAAATCTATATTCCCTATGAGTTTTCCCTTGCCTTATTCTGCACTTTGTACACTGGCATAAGTTTGAGTTGGTTATGATTATGTTTCCTGGTAAATTTTCAGAATGAAGTTCTTTGCTCAAGTAAATGCTTTGGTCATAATCTGTATGTTTAACATTAGTTGAAGACACTTTTCAGGATTATTAACATCTTGTGGTTCACCGGAATGTTCTGTGACAAGTCTTTGAAAAGAAAACAAATTATGTTAACAGATGTCGTAGGTGTATCAAGAAAGTTTCTATGCGGGGCTGCCAATAGATGTTGGAAATTGTCTGTATGAAATCAATTATGAATTGCATTAAGTGTAGTTTTGTTGAATGAGGTACAAATGATGGAGGGACTAGCAGGAACATCTTGGTGAAGCTGAGGTTTTGATAAGAAGAGAACCATACCATAGAGTTAGGATCAAAGGAAAGATGCAGTCGGCCTGTGTCATTTTACTGTTTTCTTCATTGCCTTTTGAGTGTTTAGATACTCATTGATATAGGATTGTCAGTAATATGGTGGGTGATCACTGAATAAGTTCTACTGCCAAGTTCTATTCCCAGCTGTACTGGTGAAAAGTCAATTAGTCCTACCTGCAACTGTTCAAGTCCTCAGACATAGTAGTAGGGCCTGCACAAAGCAATCCTATGTTTCCTCCTTAAGGCATGTGAAGTTCACATTCGAAGGATTTTTTTCTAAGAGAAGTAGTATTTTCTCTGAAGTTATTTTAATATCATTAAAATCAGAGGCTGCAGATTAAAGCTTTGATCTGAATGTGAGAGAACAGTGAAACACCATTATTTCAGTTTGCTCTTGCCCATTTAGGCTGGGGCATCTCTTACAGGCGCACCTCTCCAGGAAGCCAGTAAGCCATGAACCTTGAATTTCTTATCAATGAGAGCATTTTAATGTTTCCTCCCAAATCAGACATTCCAATCTGGTGTTTGCTGATCATTTGACTTGCCTGTTCCTAAGATAATACACTTTTCATATTTAATGATAAAGAATTTTCGTACACATCAATGGTGTGCATTTTGGAACAAACATATAAACTGGAAAAGGAATTCCTCAGTAACAGTTGCCTAATACTTATTTTTGGGAGTTAATTGAAAAGATAGGCCTCTGCTTCTCTTTCTTGTAGTCCGTAGTTCTCAAACAGCTTTTCTTAAGGAAAAGCCTTGATCTTGGCACTGGCATTCACAGCCACAAGTGAGAAAGGGACAGAGAGCTTCTCTGTTTTCTTGTAAAGGAAGTCTTAGCCAACACTGGAATAGCAATGGCTTCAAAAGCACAGGGAAGAAGAAAAAAGAATAATATGAGCCTTTTCTCAGTTTACTGAGGGAGCTATACATAGCAAGTGTGACTCTTACACGACAAGGTGACTTCTAAAGATTAATGAATTCAGATTCACGTTACCATGAGGAGAAAAAAAACCTGTTATCTATATGCACAGAAGGGGAATATGAGGCACAGACAGGATAAGACAGCCTATAGTCACATAGAAAAGCTGTGTCAGAATAAGAAATAGGAATACAAAACTTGCCAGTCATTTCCTATGATCTACTTACTTACCTCATTTCCCCCATAATGGGGGCTGGGAATTAATTCAGTTCCACATCTTAGTAGTAGAACTTCACATGGGAGAAGAGAGGTGAAGTGTTCACGACTGTCGTGCCTCCCTGAATAACACTGTCTCTGAGACAAATCCTAGAATGCTGGAGTGTCTTAAAATGTCTGAAATGATTCAACTTCATTAGGATTAAATGTTCTGAAAACTTCATGATGCAAAGTGTGTGAAATAATTTGGAGATGAAAAGAGAACAGTTTCCAGTTTGAAGAGATTTATTTTGAGACTTCAGACAATTTTATATTACTTTTTGTCACACAACTTGTGATCTTTCAGCATGGAAGGCTTCAGACTATAAAAAAATTGAGTCTTAATTAGTATGTAGATGGAAAATTATAAACCCATCCTCCCTTCTCATCGGCACTGCATTCGATTTGACAGCATTTTAAAGTCACTGCTAGAATTTTTAATACTTTTTTATTTTTACTTTTACAGTGTTAGATCAGTATTTCCCAGCGTTTTATTCACAAGTAATATATTACTCACAAGATCTGAAAATAGCACTTGTGAACAAATGAATCATCTGTCCTTTCAGCCCTCACTGACTGCAAGTGCAATTAGTGTGTTGCCATTATCGTGCTTCTTGCTCCACAGCTTCCCAAGGGTCAAGTAAAAGTTGAAGGCAACTTATTCATAGAAGTAAAACTACTTATAAAAATAGCTTCAGTCTGGACTTGGGGACAGTAATTTTGGGAGGCTGACTTAGGCTGGCTGCCAGATGACCACCCATCTGCTCTCTCACTTCCCTCCTCAACTTAATGGGAGAATATAAGATGGCAAAGCTCGTAAAACAAGATTGAAGACAAGGACATCATTTACCAGTGACCATCATGGGCAAAACTGACAGCACCAGCACCTGGGCATGAACATCCACTGCAATAATGGACTGCTTGATGGAGAACCTTTTTGTTTCTCTGTTAGAACTTAGGGGCTGCTCTGTACCTTTTGTGGAAATAACGCATGTAACTATCATAAATACCCATTTAGAATAGAATAGAGTAGAATAGAATAGAATGGAACATAAAAAAATAGAATAGCCTGAAGGGATTAACAGTGGGTCTGTTAGCTCCCTGGAAGACGAGATTGACTTGGGAAACTTTCGTGTGTATCATTAAAGATAAGTAAGTTATGTACACAGCCTAATTAGAGAACATAGTCAGCCCATGGATCCATAAGCTGGGGAGTGTGAGAATCATAGCTTAACCTTGAACATCTCCAGGTGTCTCACGACTACTGCCA
>JAWMRA010000090.1:13103968-13122414 GCA_035584735.1 Pseudotriccus pelzelni | reverse complement strand
CTTCTTGAAGATGTAATTAGCAAAGGCGTCACCTGAACTCCTGATTGGCCTTTGTCCGGAAATTCATCTGGACAAACAATTTCCAATGCCCAAGGAGGGGACTTTTGCAAATCCATGACAAACATATTTCAAAAAAATATTATAAAAATAAAATGCTAACTGAAATAGAAATTTTCAGGTTGTAAGAGCTCCCAGGTGCAGGTGTTTTATGTATAGCTGGAAAGTCTCAGCAGATGAGACAGCAGGAAACCCACCTCAGCATATTCCATACAGCTGGCAGTTGCTGATCTAGGCTGGAAGCTACGAAGAGATCAAATGTGCCAGTTACCAGATTCTGAAAAGGCACTTGAATGGATGTCTTCCCCTTTACAAGACAGTACACCCAACAGCGAAACATTTGTTTCTCCTTTAAAAGTTTTAAATGCAAAGACTAATTTAGAGATGTTTTTGCTTGAATTTGCAAGTAACCGATACAAGTTATTTCCATTGTATAGAAGAGCTGTTTATACTCAATCTCATTTAAGTGAGAGACAAATGGAAGCAAAAGCATTCCAGTCAGATCACAGTTATTTGCATAGGTTAATTTAAGTTTTTTTTCTGTAGCATATTTTCTCTATTCCACTACTATAACTCTTCAGTATTTTTTCTCTGCTGCTAGAAGTGAAAAGATGGGGTGATCACACAACTGTGCTCTTTTTCATGATATTCCTTACACTAAGAAAGGATCTCCTGTGCTTCACAGCTCAGCAGCCACTGTACGAAGTATGTTTCATCTCTTCCTAGCAAACAATGCTCTGTAAACTGCTTTCCTACAACAAGCTAAGTCAGTAAAAGCTGCCTTTGGGGACAGGAAGTAGGACATCTTGAGCTTGGGCTGCACTGGGGTGCTCATCACTGGCTGCAGCACAGTGCCACGGGATTTTCTGCTTCAGAGTTTGCACATATCAGGTGTGAGGAGAGATGCCACAGCAGAAGCAGGAGATGCCAAAGCTGTTAATGGGGACTGGGAGTAAGAAGCCAAATGCACCTTCTGTTCATGGCATGAAACTTGACAGCCTGAAGTAAAGCTGAAGACTTTCATGAAGACCAGGATTTTACCCTCAAAATAGTCAAGAGGAGGAGTTTTGGACACAGGCATAGGTGACATATCATAAGATAATGAACGTGGCACAAATGCTCTTACTCAATTCTTCAAATGTTCAGGAAAATAGAGGTTAATACAAGCAAGAAAAATACTAGGCTACTTTTGAATAAAATGAATGGAGTTGCAAAAAGCGCATCAACACTCTTTGTCCTAATTAGAACAACAGGCAGTACTCCAGGCTTTTGCCTAGTTTCTGGGTCAAAAGAGTTGAATTTTTTTGAATATATATGCAAAATAAACATCACAGTCAACATTACAATGATTATTTTTACATGTTACACATCATTATGTCTCATTAATTTTGAACTGGCATGGTACAAGACACATGGAGTACTGTCACTGAGCTCAAACATGGCTTTTTTGGGGTTTCACAGAATTTTTAATAATCTTTTAACAATTGTTCTTACATCATGCTATTTATGTTTTCACCTTTATTTCACAGGAATTAACTGCTCTAAAGCAATAGCAGGAAAGAGAGATGGAAAACTAAATTATAACTTGATATATAGGAATAGAACACATGTAAAATAGTTTGTTCACATGTATTATTGCCATGTATTATTCTTTCCGATCATAAAGCCTTCAGGCTGATTTTCAGTTGCCAGATGCAAACTCACATTTAATTTTAGGGTTGGAATGTCAAAATGGGTGAAAGTTTTTTGTCTAATTTCTGATTATCAGATGTTTTAAGTTACTGAATGACATTTGAGTAATTATTGGATCACAATGATTGCCAATCCAGGATGTGAATGTTCAGGATACCCTGTTTGCTTCTGCTGTGCACAATTCAGATTAGTTGCCCAGTTAAAAAAAATTGATGTCTGTATTCAATCCAACAACAGATGGCATCATTTTTATATTTTTGCCAGCACTGATCTGCCAGCAGATCTATGAGCAAAGCTTTTAAATTGAATGTATTGTGAGAGAAGACTACTGGTGTCTTAAAAAATTAATCATTTTATTATCCTGAATGATGTTTGAGATGAGGAAGGAAAAAAAAGTCAATAGATCCTATAAACTCAATTTCACCATCAAAGCCCCTGGTATGGTTGAAATTCCACAGGCTGTGCATACTTCACTGCAATGTCTTTTCCTGAAAATAAAGGTCTACACTCAGCACTGATACTGTTCTACTTTTGCCTTAGCTGCTTTTCATTTCTTAACTCCATTGCAGCCAAAGCCAACACACTGACTCAGCCGTCCTTCTGCATCATAGAATCCTCCTGCATCCCCATCCTTGCTATTGCCAGCACAACTGCTTGTAGAAACATCCTGTGAATAAAACTGGGAACTAATCTGACAAAAAAAAAAAAGAAAAAAATTGAAATTTCAGGATTCAGATTAGTGTCTGTACATGTTGTCCTCCTTTCCCAGGTAGTTCTGTTAGCACAGCAGATGGCTTCACACAGCGGGGGGAGACAAAGGAATGACCAGCATGAAAAAACAGACAGCTTATAGTAAGACACATTTTTAATCTACCACTGAGCAATAAACCAAGATTTTAACTTGCACTTAGTTTTCTGTAGTGCTGATATTTCCAAGAATTTCTTTGGTGGAGGTGTGTGTGGGGAAATTGCCCTGAGTTCATTTGCATGTGATTTCATTCTTATGCCAGCTTCTTGTGCACCAAGTTTTCAAAGAAAAAGTAACATAAGGAAGACCTATCTCAGTTTTGTGGGGTTTTGTTCTCTTTTGTCTTTCCTGAATGATCAATGTGTACATTTCATGTGTGGGTCTAGAAGTCATACCGGAGGTGCGCACTAGCTCAAGATTTTTTTCTGCAAGATTAGCCAAAACCAGACAGCTAGTGAAGAATATATACATATAGTAACATTCATAAAAGTTAACACTCACTGAAGAACAGTCATAGCTTCATTTTGTCAAACTCATTAAACTCCATTGGATATTCCAAAGTGTTTCTTCTGTTGTATCAGAGAAGAAAAGAGGTATTTGTCAAGAGACCAGCCATTTTAGACCTGTACTCTAATACTTTACTCCATGGAGGCAGTAAGGACCTTCCTTCTAACTGCAGGCTGATTCACCTGCAACTGGGATAAAAAATGAAGCTGGAGGAGTGAGATGGTACTGGTAGAAGCTTTACATGACCTGGAAGGGGGGTTGTTTTCCTGTACTGACTGGAACTGGACTTCTCAAAGGCTAAAGACAAGAGGGTATGGTTGCTAGTTTGGGCCAAACAGTACAACCAAAACTAAGACATATAGCTCAGGTGATGGTGAAAAAGTGTGCTCCTCGCTTGCCCAGAAATGAGAATAAGCAATGCAGAGAGAGTGGTTAATCCTTATCTAGTAAAGAGCTCAAGCAGTTCCTGCTAGGCAGGACACAGGTAAGATAATGTGGTAGTTTGGCAAGGAGGATATCATGGTTTGCGTAAGATAAATACACTGTCCATTGTAACTTCTAACAGGATTTTGTGTGTCTTTTAAGCTGTCTTTGAAAGGGGTAAACACTAGCCTTAAAAAAACTCACGCAATAATGAAAGGTGAAAGAAAAGGAGCAATTTTAAATTACTGTAGCTATCCCATAGGCCAGAAGTGACTAAAAAGTCATCTTGTAATTAAGTGCCCTACTCTCCCTGTTCCTAGAAAAACAGCAAAAGCGTCAGGTTTTTCTATTACCTTAGTGTCAGCCCTGGAAGTATTTGTCACCAGAAGACATATAAATACAAAAGACTGTGTATGTGTTCTCATGCCCACCATACCAGAGGATTGTGCTCTGGAGGCAACTGGATCATTTCACAGGTATAATGACAACACTCAGAAATTAACATGGCCCAAACACCCTTTACATTAAAGGTTTGGTCTTGCAGAGCAACTAAAGCTTAAACACTTATTTCTGTTTCCTGACTCAACCACTGGACAAAAATTAGAAAGAATATTTCTCAGTTACAACCAGCTTGATCATCTCAGCAGCTTTCAGTACCACTGAGCAAAAGGTGATACTGAGATCTTGCCAGTTCTTAAATGTAAACTGCTCCTGTCTTTTGTTGCTGTTTGTAACTAGAAATATGGATACACCTGAATTCAAATGCTTTTAGAAAGAGAAGGAACACACATCTGCTTGGAAACTCTTTCAAAAAGTAGTGAGATCATGAGCAGATTTCCTGGCCTTTCTTCCCTTAAACTTGTTTCATGTTCCTTCATATGAATACATTATGGTAACTGGCCTAAATTTAAGCCCTTCTTGGTCTGACATGGTAGGGCAGGTGATGACACAGCTTTCCAAGCAAGTATAAAGGACACAGCAATCCTTTTGTAGCCAGCTCCTCTCACTAAGCAAAATCTGTCAAAGGGGAAATCCAAGCAATTTAACAGATGTGAAAAAACATGTATATATGCAAAGGATGCCTATTTTAAATCGCCTTTTAAAGTCCAGCTATTTCCTTTTGTGATTGTTACATATTGATGACCTATATAACTAACAGAACAAACACTTAATAGAAGCTAATATTGGACTGTAGATCTAAGACAAACTTAGCAATTTTAGGTGGTTAATCACTTAAGATGAATAATTTAAAAAAAAAATTTACATCCACCATTTATTTTCCTGATACTGCCACATATCTGTTTGA
This sequence comes from Pseudotriccus pelzelni, assembly GCA_035584735.1. NCBI lineage: Eukaryota > Metazoa > Chordata > Aves > Passeriformes > Tyrannidae > Pseudotriccus > Pseudotriccus pelzelni. Next base: position 13,117,681 of record JAWMRA010000090.1, on the reverse strand, counting down.
CAGAAAGGTAAAATTTTTGAGAGAACTGGATTAAAATCCCAGTGTCTACAGCCTGCTTTCATACTGCTGTAATAATTAATAAGAAAGGCTTTTGTCCTTTGAATGTATTTGAAAAAAAAGACACTTTAAATTTTCAAGTATCATTGTTCTTATTAATTGTTAAACCAGCCTAAAAGCAGCTTGGAGACTAGTATACAGGCTCTGGGTGAGCAAGATACCTGTATGGGTAACTTTATAGAAAGATGGACAGCATAAACTATGGACTCCAGACACCATTTATGTTTAAGATTTTCTTATTTTAAAGACACACAGTAGTCAGTGATTTTTAGCTTTACTAACTTTCAGGTTAGTGTGCCATATAGGAGAGACTAATTCAAACTACTCTTAAAGTTAACTTGCAATTTAACTCATGTAATTGCAATTCCTTAATACACTTGTAGTTAATTATTTTCATAGACTTGTTATCATGGATCTAAGTGAGTAAGAGTTGGGTATAAAAACTGGAGATATATCCTACTCTTCCCTCATTAGGAGTGTTCTCTCTGAAAGCCTTCAGGAAACTCCCTCATCTTTGATAGTAATGAGTGTCTCTTCTCTCTGAGACCCAGACAACCCTCTAAAGCATATATGTTTCACCATCAAACTATACCACAAAACTAAGGCAATATTAGCAGTTTTTCTGCTCCTTTTTTCACCATGCTTAATGTTTGCATTTCTTCAGGTTTTGACTATATTTGATGTGTAAGAAACTGGATCAAGCACCACCCTCACAATGTTTGGGACGTGGATCCAGAGAGAGCTGTAGGAGTTGATAGGCAGTGAGCTCATCAGAACTGAAAAATCTGAGCTATATGAGAAAAATACACAGAACTCAGTGTTAGGTACACAGGGCATACTGGTGTCAGCAACTGACACCACTATTGGCCTTAAATTTGCCTTGTGATAGGCAGCAGGTCACCCGGAATTTGGAGGGTTACAGTGGCTTAGTATGACATCTATTAAGATTCATAAACCCATTTGTGAAGCCTCAAGTATACCTTGTGAGACTGAGTTCCATTTTCACGCATAGGTAATTGGATATAATAAGCAATCACCCAATTCCAGACTCATAAACATGTCACATTACAAAATAATGTCTGATATAGAATGCTTTCCCCTCATCTCGGATCAAGTTCAAGGCTTTATTCTTTATTCCTTATTCTTGAAGTTTTCAAACATATTGCAGTACTGGTAGAAGGGTCCCATGATTTTCATGCCATTCAGATTGGTAGTTCAGGTGTTTTTTTCCACCCGACGTATTAAATCATTGTGCAATGAGCTGCTCACCCAGCCCTTTAGTGACATTTCATGATATATGGCATTTATGTGATGTGAAAAAGATGCTGGTATTTGCTTTACCTATTGGAAAATAATCCATAACCATTCAAGATCACTTGCTTTCAGATTTTAAATTATATAAAGCCAGTGATGTCAATTTTAACATTTACACCTCATCCTATTCCTTTTCTGAACAATCAGCCTTTTCTAAAAAGATTTTGATAACGATTTTCTTCTCTTATTTGAATCATTTCAACATGTTTCGTTAGTAGATGTGGGAATATAAATTTAGGTGCGTACTATACATAGATCCTTCTCAAAGTAGGAGCTAGTACCTGTTTCTATCTTTAGATAACTAATCACAACACAATGGATGTTTAACTACTCCTTTGTATAGTTTTGGCAATCTGGTTTTAGTGTGGGATAATTTTTGGAAAAAAAACTCAGAAACTCAGGCTCACACCTGCAAAATTTTGAAAGTTCCACTCATACCAAACAAACACTGATAAATTCACATGCAATAACTTCCATCCTTTTTTCTTCCTGACAAGGCTTATCAGAAGAGTGAAAAACTCAAGTACAAATGTCTTCAAGATTCAATAATGTGCTAAATAGTACTGGCCTTTTCAACAGTCTATCTTGTTTTCTTCAATAACAGATCCAAAGGAAGTACAAGGCAGCCAGATGGCCAGAACACAACATCTTAAAGGGGAAAAAAAATCAATGTGAGAAGATTATATAATAGAACAAAGTATTCCTTCTTCACTCAGAAGACTCTTTTTTATTTTTTTTTCCTGAAGGATGGAAATCTGCCAGACTGGCCATATTGCATTAGAAACGTCACTGTTTGCAGTAAATGTGAAATGTAGCCAGTTTCAATCAGTCAATATTATCCCATCACTCACTCCAGACTCATTCTCTGTGAACCTAAACAGACACACATTGATCTGTAAACCTTTTTCCCCTGTACTGAACTGTCCTAGTATTCCCCCCGACTTCCTACAAGAGTGCTCTTTTCTTGAGCTTTTTAACCATATCACAGCGATTTCCCCTCACATGTAGCTGAACTTTTCATATTATCTCTTTTAACCAGTGCCATCTACCTGGCATAAGCCCTGTTACCACTCACAGGGAAATGCTCACAGTCTGGAAGATGTGACTGTTGACTTACTTTTCTTTCTAAATTAGTTGCCTGTAGTGTTCCTTTTTAGAACTGTAAAGTTTTTATGATACCCAGTGCCGTGCATTAGTCTCTGCCCCAAGAAATAGACAAGAATAATGTGTCTTGTCAGCATAAGGAAAAACTAAAGCAATACTGTATGTACGTTATATACTATAATGTATTATAAAAAATCTTAAGTTATAAAAAGTGACCAGAAAATACAATGTCATTTACTCCTCCTCATACCCCAGAATGGCTGAGGTTGGAAGGGACCCATGGAGATCACCTGATCCAATTCCCCCTCTGAGGTTGGAAGGGACCCATGGAGATCACCTGATCCAATTCCCCCTGACAAGAGCACATTGCTGGTGCACATTCAACACTTGGTATCCACAGGGATCCCCAGGTCCTCCTCTCCCCATCACTATGACTGATCAAAGATCATCAAGACTGGCCTTGCAGTGACGTCAGGGAAGTCATTCAGCATTCATGGGTGCACCTCATCAGAGCCCATGAACTTATGTAAGTCCGTTTTCCTTAAGTATTCCCTAATCAAATCCAAGGAAGGGGGTCTTCCACATTTTACTTGTTCCTTCCTTTCTTCTCTCTTTTCTGTTATATGGGCCCTGGGATTCCTGAGGGCTGGCCTTGCTAGTAAAGACTGAGGAAAAGATTGCATTCAGCCTTTTCCATGTCCTGCGTCACCAGGTCCCCCGCTTCAGCAGCAGCAGGCCCTGGCCTTCCTTTTGTCACCTGTCATCCCTTGATGACATCCCTTGATAGATTCAATTCCATTTGGAGTTTAGTTTTTCTATCTTCATTCTTTGGATGCTGAAACAGTGTTTTTGTTTTGCTACCACCTGCCCCTCTTTCTGCCCCCTCTAGGATTCCTTTCTGTGTTTGAGTTTTCTCAGGAGCTCCTTATTCATCACTGCAGGCCTCCTGGCATTTCTGTCTGACTTCCTGCTTGTTGAGATGAACTTCTCTTGAGTTTGGAGGAGGTGATTTTCTTGTCATTTTCTTGAGCTCCATTTTACTCCAGAGCCTTATCCTTTGGAATTCTGCCAAGCAAAGTGGCCAGAGTCTGCTCTTCTGAAGTCCAGGGGTGCGATTTTGCTTTTTGCCTACCTCCCTCATCTCAGTGTCACTGCAGCAAAGGCTGTCTTCCACCTTCACATTCCCAAATAAGCCCCTCATCACTAGCAAGTAAGAGGTCCAGCAGATCACCTCTCCTCACTGGCTGCACAAGCAGTTGTGTCAGGATGTTGTCACTGATATAATGCAAGAACCTCTGGGATTGTTTATGCCCTGCCAATATGAGGCTGCTCCTGTCTGTAGAGATCTTGATTTACTTGCTGGTTGCCCTGGCAGAATTCCTGGTATCCCTATGGAAAACAATGTGGGTAGCAGACAGAGGATTAGACAAGTTTTGACGCTCACTCCACAACATCCTAGATCATACACCCAGCAGGCAGAAAACTTCATGATGATCACAGAATCAATCAGGTTGGAAAAGATCTCTGAGATTATCAAGTCCAACCTCCGACTGAACATCACCTCGTCAACTAGACCATGGCACTAAGTGCCACATCCAGTCTTTTCTTAAACACCTGCAGGGGCAGTGACTCCAACACCTCCCTGGGCAGCCCAACCACTCTTTCGATGAAGAATTTCTTCCTAATGTGTAACCTAAACTTCCCCTGCCACAGCTTAAGACCATTCCCTCTTGTCCTATTGCTGGTTGCCTGGAAGAAGGACCTGACCTCCACCTGACTACAAACTCCTTTCAGGGAGTTGTAGAGAGTGTTGAGGTCTACCCTGAGACTTCTCCAGGCTAAACAACCCCAGCTCCCTCACCCTCTCCTCACAGGACATGTTCTCCAGACCCTTCACCAGCTTTGTTGCCCTTCTCTGGACACACTCCACCACCTCAACATCCCTCCTAAACTTATGGACCCAGAACTGGACACAGTACTTGAGGTGCAGCCTCAAGTGCAGCCTCACCAGCACTGAGTACAGGGTAAGAATCACTGCTCTGGTCCTGCTGGCCACACTATTCCTCATACAGCCCAGGACAGGGCAGCATGCCGTGATGGGTCAGGTCTGATTGGCAGAGGAATGTCACTGTTCCTCACAGCACAGAGCTGACCATTACAATCACTTATCACTTCTTCCTGGTGGTCTTGCATGGTTTAGGGTCAGGTGGCCCAAACCTTTACTTGAAGGCCCATCTGTCCTCTGTCCCACTCTGAGGGTGGTGAGTCTGTTCTGTACTTTTAAGCACTAAGGTGGAGCAGAACCCTTCCTACTGAAGTCAGAAGTCATGAGCTCCCATCCTTCACCTTCTCTAAAGGCTACACTTAACTGAATTCTAGGGGTGGGCACTGCCTGCAACTCCACTTCAGATGGAATGTGGGGCTCTTCGAGCTGCTGCATGTCAGAGAAGATCTGTCAATATCTCTTTGAATTTTTCTGATGGAGTGTAACCTGCTTATTTCCTTCTGTAACTCCTCTTGCAGAGACAGCTCCTCCAAGCCAGAACTGAAGGACAGAGGGCCATTGCTCCTGGCATCAGAGAGAGGGCCCAGGTGATCCCTGTAAGCTGGGGCTTGGAGTGCTGCATCCGCCATCCAAAGCTCTGTGTGGAAGCCTCTATCCTAGCTGGGGCAAGGACTGTTATTGATACAGTGAAACATACTGCTTTCCTTCTGTTTTGAAATGAAACTGTACTTTCAGACAACAAAGACAGAAAATTTTCTTTTGGCTCAAATATTGGAACATGAAAAACTATCAATGAATGTTGCTAAGACAGCATCTCTACAGTTCCTTTAGTTTGTTTCCAAACTTTTTTCATACAGGTTCTGGCATTTCTGAAGCTAAGTGGGGAGGCACATCAAGGAACTGTTTAAACAGAAAACTCACCAAAGAAAAAGATACATTTCCAGTTAGATTTATTCCTTAGTACTGTTCACTATGATACCTAGTATACTAGTATTTGGACAAGGAAGGATTTCAACATAGCAGCTCCAGAGTAAAATCAGTCAATTATAAATGCACCACAGTTTATGTTAACCATGTCTCAAAATATTTGTATGTTGTTTTTCCTGTCCTAGCCTTGTCGTTACTGAGCTGATACACTGTCTGCCATTTTATCAGTTCTGTAGACAGTTCCACAGTATCCGACCATGGGATTCTGTTGACTCCTTACTCCCCACCCAAACCAGATCTTGTTCAGATGAAAGAAATACAGGAGAGCTCACTGAATAACATAATCAAGTAACTCCACAGAAAATATTGTTGTGATCAGCCTTTTGTTTATAAGAAAATCAAAACCAGGAAATTCAGAGGGCCTTCCATTTGAATATTTTTAAAGGGGTTCAAGAAGTGCCAAAATGAGTAGCATTATTCCCATTTGATAGCTGAACTGTCCACAGGTTGTGTGCCTAGAGTGCCTCCCAATCTCTCTGCTTCTTGTCTTATAGATGTCAGATCCCACACTATTAAAGCTCCAGTGCTCTGTACCATCAGCTTAAATAAGCACACCTGTTCTGTCAAGAACTAGCAAAGGACAAGTGCAAAAACCCTGTAGGAAATGTTCACAGCATGATGCTGCGCTCTACATGTGAGCCACTTAATTCTTCATCAGTTTCAAAACTGGAGAGTCCTCTGTAATATCGTGCCCTGACCTAGAGTTACAAATAAATAAAATACCACCCAGATCCATGCAGCTACACAATGATGCAGAAAATCTAGCAAGATGCCCTCTAACTCAGAAGTCAGCTGAGAGGACAGCTGAAGGATGCACATGCTCAGCAAAAGGCTAACATCTTTTCCATATCCTCTGGTTGCTTTGCCTGCTGTCATCCTCTTAGTATTACTGTCCAGGCTGAGCTTTAATCAATTTGCTCTCAGCCATTCCACAGTCTCCACCGAGCTTTTAATGAGATGCTTGATCACACTATCTGTGCAGGATGCTGCAGATACAAGATTTCCTCACAGACTCCCCTAATTGCAATTGCTTGATACTTCTATTGAGCAGAACCATGACACAATCCCATCAAGTGTCCTTCATGCTAGAACAAATACAAACCATTTAATGATTTTTCACTTTCTTACTTAATAAAAAAAATAAATGCACAAATCCAAACACCAAATAAAGCATATTTTTGAAGGCTATTTTGATGTCTCAAAATGTGTTTAATTTAGTTTTGTCTTTTTTTCTTCTTTGGAGAATTCTTGCATCCTACTTTGCTACAGTAATAGGATTATTGAGCTTAACTGCTTATGTTGGAAAATAAAATACATCCACACAGCCAGTGTTGATAAGATAGAATTGCTGCAGCCTAGGGGGTTACTAAGAAGCATCTTCCATAGATGGTTTCTTACTATATGTGTGTGTGTTGGTGTAGTTAGCTCCCACCCCAAAATAAAGTTAGAAACATATCACTGAAGAAGTAGTGAAAATGAAACTTTCCTGGATGCCTCTTTTAACTGAATGCATTATATCCCTGACATTTCTTCCTGTCCTTCTCCTCTTCCAAATGCTTAGTAGTGTTTTATCTTTGTGCTGGTGTAGTTATGCCTGCCACTGCTATGCAAAATCACTCACTTTTTTAACTAGAATGAACTGGGACTACAATGGTGACTGTGGGGCTTCTTGGGGAATTTTATTTAAGAATCCAGTAATAATATCTATCAGTAAAGAATGCCTGCAAGACACAGTGACATACATATATAAATATACATATATTATGTATATATATACACATTATATGCATACATATGTACATATGTCTTAATTACTATGCCCTTCTTTTACTTCATATACAACTAAAACTATTATTTACATTATTCTAGGAGATTAATTTTTCTCTGTAACTTCCGCTCTTTTTATTTCTTCCCCCTAGAAATTCACTTCCTTTAAACAAACTTTTAACTTCTGTGTTCCTCAACAGTCCTATTTTTTCATATATCTGCTGCTGTAGATATAGTAGTATGACTATGACGTAGTCAGAGGCAATATCAGGTATGTTCTCCTTCTCAAATAAAGACAATAGTCTCCTTCTAAAATAAATGCAATAAATTCTTAAAATACGCTTATATCATGACTCTCTTATCAAATAGGCCTTGAGATGAATAACTTCACTTTTTTCCTGTGCAGGAAAGAAAGGCAATTTTGCTCTAACTAATCTTTCACACAGCACCATGTATGTTTTATGTGTTATATAATGACTCCTTCCACTTTGCTGTTGTTTGATGCAACTAGAATAGAGTTCAAAGGCCCTGACAGAAATCACGATCCAATTACAACAGCACTGCCAAAGAGCAAAAGAACTTCACCTTCTGATCCAGTGAAAATAGTGGAATTAAGCTCAGTAATAATCTCAAGCATGTCCAGGCTAGACATGGAGAAGGAAAATATGTGTGTTAAAGAATGGAAATATCAGTACCCGTGCTTCATCTGTGAGGTAGAAAGTGACAGCAAACTTACATGATTTAACCAGGACACACAGAAATTCATGCCAGAGACAGATACAATTTTTTCAGTCAGTAATCTTATGTCTCTTTACTTCTTGCAGCTTATTTGTCAATAGAAGGAGTAAGTTTTAAGCTAAACCAGCATAGAAACAACAGTATTTTGAATTGCAATGCATTAAACAAGAGTATAAGAAATAGATTTGTGAACATACAGGTGTCACTGAAGATGCAACACTATGAAAACATTGAACAAAAGGTTATTTTGAAAGGCATTCTTTCTGAGGTCTTTCTGTGGAGCCTGAGGCTTGATTAGGAACTCCAGAGATGAGATGAAATTGAGTAAACTAGTAAGAACTGTGATGAATGAGGAGAAAGGGCACCCCAAGGAATCACGAACTCAAAATGGTAATAAAGGTACAACACTGGATCTGTCATAAACCAATGGGAAAGTACCAGAAAGGACTAAATTTAAAAAACAGGACATGAGCTCACAGTGATACAATCTCCTTTAGAAATTAGATTAGGCCTTCAAATTCCCAAATCTCAGAGTTCCTGGGCTATCAGCAAATCCCTCACAAATCCTCTTTACTATCAGTTAATTTTTACAGAGACTGTTAACACAGCTCAGCTCTGACCTGTCTAAAGACTCAGAATGATCCAGGTGAGTGTATGGTGACACAGAGTTCCCAGTTTTGTTTTGTTGTTTGCTTATTTAAAAAAACCCAGGAGGTCACAAGTAAAAACACAGTTTAAAGCATTACTGATGTTTCCTACACAAACTTAATAAATCCCTTTTGTGTCTTTGCATTATAATTTGGAAATCTATTTTACACAAGATTTGTTCCTCATCCAGTGTTCTCTGGATAGCCTTGCTCTGAGGACAAATCAGAATTATAAAGAGTAAGTAGGATGCTATATAATCTTTACATTAATTTCTCAGAAGTTGGAAGAAATGTGGCAGTGGATGCAATAGAAGAAACTAGATGAAAAGAAAGGATGGTCTGAAAATTCAGGGGAATGGGATAGTGCCCTGAATAACTGTAACCCTTGTTTTCTCATGGCTTTTTCACAGACACATCACTTAAACAGACTTTTTGGCAAGTGTCATTAGTTCTGTGTTCCTCTTCCTTGCAACTCCAGGCCCTTGCTGTGGTTTGAAAATATTAAGTATCTATACCTGCAACACAAGAAACAAACACTGCATGTATCCTGTGTCACGTCTAAGCTGAAATGTATCCTGTATCTAAGCCATATGAAAAACTAGCTGGTAAGCACCTCAAATTGACTGTCAAAAAGAGCTGATATTTTCTAATTTATTCTGTCTCAGTTCTCTCTCTGTCAAATTAGAATAATAATTCCTCTTCAGTGCACAGAAGTGCTGTGAAGATAAATTCATTAAGATTTGTAAAGCACTCAGACACTGCAGTGATCAGCGCCACAGAAAAGCCCAAGAGGAAATTAAAAATTCTGTCTTCGGAGCAGAACTTAAAAATGTTACAGGGGACCATACACTGAACAATAACAAAGAAACAAAATGATGAATAGTTACTCGTTCAGGGAGCATTATTTACATATTGTGCACAGCAGGAAACAAGAGTCTGGGTGGGGAGCAGGACGTTTGTGATCAGTTAATTAAAACCAGGCTTTTAATGCATGACAGAAGATGGGAAAATAAAGGTCTGTGGACAACCCAAATTCTGGCAGTTTCAAGAGCTGAGTTTTTGATTATAAATACTTGTCAATTTTTTTCCAAAATACTTCTTATGTTTAATATGGAAAAAGCTTAAAGATCTCTATCTACCTTAGTTCCTTTCCCTGAGACATGACAGTGACCATAGCTTTGTCTAATGTTACAGCTGATCTCCTAATCCAATAGATTTGCCATAGTCTTTCTCCCGCCACTCTCAAGTCACTTTAATACCTTCTTTGAAATGTGCGGGATCCCAGCAGAGACAACTGATTTTCAATGTAACAGGGTTACTTAAAATGAATGTTGTTAAAAGAATCTGAAGAAAAAGGTGATTGTACCAATCCAGTATGTGTTACATGAACGAAACCTAAAATTTGCCAGTTGAAATACTTGAAAAATATTAATCCCACTTGAGATTAAGTTATGCCTAACTACAGTAGTGTCTTTTTCAATTGAAATGCCCACAGTTAAACAAATAAAAAACTACTTACAGCATTTTCAAGTATAAAAACTAGATTAGAAATTCATACTGATAGTTTGGGTTTGCTTTCAGGAAGTCACCTTTCTGCTTCTGTTGGCAATGATCTGATTGTCTGATTGTTTTTCAGTGCTCTGATTGCACTCTCAATAAGTCAATCAGCAAACTCTGCAAGTTTCATAGTGTCCCAGTAGCCTATATCCTTTTGCTTCACAGAAAGCTTTTAATAAAACATAGAATAATGATCCTTAGACATATGGGATGACTTTTTTTTTAGTAATAAATACATCCTTTTTACAATTATAAAAAAAATGTTTAGAAAGGAGAAGAGCTATTCTCAAGATCTCTACAAACCAAAGAGACATAGCTAAGTATTTTTAAATACTTTTTCATAAACTTTTAGAATTTATCCTCAGTTTTTCAAAATACCAGGAGTTTTTTCACAAAAATGTAAACCTGGGATGTCACTTTTCTCAGACAATAATGAGCAATATTAATATTCTATAATTTCTTATACATATGAACAAAAAAGGAAAGGCAAAAAAGGTTAAAACACTAGTTTATTAGATAAATGTACCTCTATAGTAGTTTTGTACATTTGCACTGTATTTCATTTTACTCTGAAGGAAAACTGACAAGGTATAAAGCTGATCAAGCTTAATGGGGATAAAGTCTATTTTAATTTATCTGTTGAAGTCTTCTAGGCTTCCTTTCTGTTTGGATATGGGTTTAAAGTTTAAAAGTTAGAAATACTTAAAAAATTACAGTAGGGAAAGAGGACTTAATTGATCCTCATTGAAAACTACTAATCATGAATATTTCATGAATACATTCATGAATACGAATATAATGAACGCTTCTGTGGTTGGTACCCAGTGATTGCTTTTTCTGTTTTGTGTTTTTCCCACATTGTCAATTCCAAATATGACTGAGACCTACGAAGAACAAAATTGTAGGTGTTAAAACTCTAAGATTTTATGTCACGAAAATACACATAATGGTGAAGTACGCCTGTCACACTTTGCTGGATAAATGTTTCATTTTTGAAAGATATCAAGTAGTATTCCTGGTGCAGGGCAGCATATTAACTGTACCTGAATCCCTGGGTGTCTTTCCAGAAGCGAGGCTAGAATCAGGCAGACATAAGACCAGCCATAATCATAAAGCTTGAGAAAAGAAAGAGTCTCTGTGGAACCAAAGGATTAATTTTCTGAGGTCATCACCCAGTCCAAGTACAAACAGATGGGTCTAAGAAGACACCATGTGACGTTATATAGCTCGTAATTTTATGTTCAAGGCACCAATTACCATAATAGAGTTGGAAGTTCTCATACTTTATCTTCATTGCCCTGACAAAGGGTGTTAGATTTACAAGGAGTTTTAGAAATCCTCTGCTCCAGGTAAATTTAAATGCTTCGGAAAGGTAGACAGGAAATTCAGCCCCTGGCAGATATTCGCTAAGAAGCTTCAAGAAGTTGCCACATATAATGGGACTGTCAGTATCCCTGAGCACTTCAGAAGTCTCTCTGGGTCAACTAAGTGTAACAAAAGGCATAATCCCTTTAAATATAACTCTGTAACAGCTATTCAGATCTGAATCTTCACCTTAAGCAAAGGGGAAGAGGAGATTCAAGAGACCTCAGGGAAAACCTAATCTCCAGTGTAATGCAAATAGTTGTAAATTTTAGGCCACAAGCTGCATTAATGATACCCTGCTGTACTTACTGTAATAGTTTTGTATATTTTGATATCTGGAAATCAATGAATAGGACATTCAAAAAGAGGTTCTATCTCTTTTGAACCTAGATCTTACATTACTGCTGATAACTTCATCATCAAGCCCATTTGCCAAACAAAACTGCCATTATGATGACGTATAGGACAGACCTCAAGACAAGAGAATGAAGTATTAGAAAATAAATTGCTCATACAAACCACAGTGGTGCATAATTTCCAACTTTTTTTCACATCCACCTTAGTGTCTTTATAAACAGCAGGAGCTTTTGTTTTGCTGAAACCGTGTTCCTTTGAAGCTGGACAATTTCAACATCTGAGTCTCAGAAACAGGCAACTCCTCATGTACCTATACAGGTTTTAACTCCTGTTTTGCTACATTTTTAATTAAAATATCTTTTTCAAGTACACTTAATAGTAGAAATATTTAAATATACCCTGAATTTATAAACCTTGGTAAACTGGTTGGTATTCTAGCCCTGTTTAGCAATTAGTACAGAGCTACTAGGAATGAAAGAAGTCTGAGTTGTTGAGTCCAAGCCTGTAGACTCTGTATTACTTGGCCAAACTGACAGAGCAGCCTGGCTGGCCTTAGCAGAGGGAATAAGCATCGAACAGGCACAACATCAGGCATAAATAAAGTTGTATAAAGTTTTTCACAAAACTTGTGTAAGAGACTTCACTATTAAGGTGTAGCACATAACTGTGTTATTAAGGCTGAGTCTACATTTTGTACACAAAATGAAGATCTGGTCTTTTACAATGCCTGTTACCTATACTATACAATCTTCAACCTTATAGCATTTACTCTTTGAAACCAGAAGAATTTGGACTAAGGTAGTACAAACTAAACTACTAGATTTATTTTAAATAAATTAAAGTAATTTAAATTAGTAGTTTATCTACATCAAATCTTTCTTTGCCCTATAATTCCATATAGACAGAAGAGCACAAACTTAAAAAACATACTTATAATTAAAGATTTCATTCACAGGTCATACGCAAAGAAATCCAGTTTAAAATCTGCTAATAGATAATTTAATTTTTATAAACATCTAAGTCACATATCAGGCAATTCTTAAGAAAGTCAGTATCATAAGGAAATTGCAGCTAATTGCATCCTCTTCCCATCCAGTGTTTCTGCAGAATATTCAAACGTTTGTGGTGTGTAATTTTGCACAATGAGTTACCTTCAGAGACTAATTGGCCTAAAGGAGACCAGATTTCCCAAGCTTTTTTGAGGGATATTTTCCTTCATCTAATTGTCCTTGCTTTTTAAGGATTCTATTATTATAGAGACTTTTCAGTACCTTGGGCATGCCTGCAAGAAGATGTCCATGGCTTTATTGAAGGTCTTCATGAATTTGGATTCAAGGACTGGATTCTCCATTCATAAAGCAACAAACTTACTAAAATCCACAGAAACAATTTTAAAAGACCAGATTTTCTAGGATCCCCTGATCACTGATTTCAATTACACTAAGTAGCTTAAAAAAGCCAGTAGCATACAGGTTTTCAAAAGATCTTACGAGTTCATTCAAACACTGGTAAGTTGTAGTTTAATTATACTCACATTTTGTTTCCAAATACCCTGTTTTAAGATACATGGGAAATTGCTTGGTCAGAATTCCTATATGGAAGGTTCTTGTACAGCAGGTTACAAGATTAAGCATTGTACACTTGTACGTTAAGCATTGTACATAGATAATACATAATAAGTTCATAGCAAATTTTCTTCCTGATATTTCTCATGCTTACAAAACCTGTCATAAGATACTGTCATGGGTTTGCAAAAGTCCCCCTCCTTGGGGATTGAAAATAGTTTGTCCAGATGAATTTCCAGACAAAAGCCAA
>JAWMRA010000090.1:13090339-13103868 GCA_035584735.1 Pseudotriccus pelzelni | reverse complement strand
ATTATTTTCTCCCCAATCGGATCTCTTTGTCTGCATAAACTTCTCTCACCCTAGAGTAATTTGTGGGGAGTGTGGTACAAATTGTCCCCTAGGCAAACCCATGACAGATACACACCTCATACATATGATGGTTCTGGAGAGCAGCACTCAAATTATGTATTTTTTCCCGTAGGACTAAGATGCAGCCCTTACTGAGATCAACAATAGCAGCTATCTAAATCTGTCAGATAACAGGTGGTAGCCAAGGAAAAAATTTATAATTTGATTTCTGAAGTGTAACATGAGGTTTACTGTCCTGAATCTATCAATCAGAGAAAACTAAGTTTTGCAAACACACAGCTACAAAAACAGTACACATTCTGAGAACTATGGATGAAATGCATTTTCTTAAAAAAAAAAAAAAATTAAATTCCATGAGTGATAAGAAAACTAAAAATCCCCTAGCAACCATAAAACACTATTATAATAAGACAGCGAACAATATCATTAGAGCGCAAGCAAAAAAAGTACGAATTTAGTACGAATATCAAGCTTAGAAAAACTGGAGCAAAAGGTAAAAAAACCCGAATACAATACAGTAGAAAATTAAGCAAAAAAAAAAAACCATTTCCATAGAATGGTAGTTACTTGATATGTCAGTGGCTGGAAAAGCTATACCAGCAAAATACAACAGCACAGCTCTGGGTATGTTATGCCATCAACATGCATGGACAAAGAAAAAAGAAGTTATGGCAGAAAAATACTCTTACGTAACTGCCATTTAGTATTTCTTTGTTCTTCTTTACCTTTTCAACTTCAAATTTTCTTCTTTTGTATTAGAATTTGAACATGAATATGATATTCTTTACTAATTAACTATGGGAGAAACAAGAAGGGTTCTTATCTACAGCAATAAGAGGAATAAAATGAGCATGAGATGAAAGGTTGTCAGAGATTTTGAAAGCATATTTAACCTCTAATACATTTCTGACCATGTGCAGTAGTGTAAAATTCAAAGGAGGATACAGTTTCAAAGGTGCAATTTTTAAAACAGGGCCCAACAGTTTGGTCTGACAGCTTACTGTTGTTAAAAGATCTCTAACAATTTTTCAAGAGATCCATTATTAAAACCCATATGAACCAGATTCCAATTTGAAATGCTTCTCAGAAGCAGATAATCTTTACAACTTTGAATAAACCTTTGCAAATCATTCTCTTCTTCTCCTGAATCATTATTGCCATGTGTAGATCAACTGTGTATGTTTAAAAGGAGCCATATACAAGAATGGACTAAATAATTTGTAACTACAGACTTCATTCCACAGGTGTAACATGATAAAAACTTCTTGAATTGGATCCTACTCTGTTAAGATGACCTCAGTTAAGCCAGTTGAATAAAGAAAGATTAAATGAACCCTTAGCAGACACTCTCAGGGCTAGGACTCCTTTCTTAACAATTGCAGTATGTGGCCATGGGAAAGGAGTATTTATGTACTGGCTGCTGGAGCAGTCCATTGGGACTGTGACCCAGAAGCCAAATTAACAGAAGAGGAATAGAGGATAAACTAATTCAGCTTTATCCAAGCAAAACAGATTACTATCAACTCTGTCATCATGATTAGTACTGTCTGACCTCAGTAGAAAGCCTGTAACACATCAGAGATCCTGAGCATCACACAGTTTCTGCAGGACTAGTGTTTTATATAATATTTAGTGTCTGAATATGAAGTCAGCATTTGACAAGAGGATTTCTGCTACCTGAGTGATGCCAACAGGCTCATGTTCTTCACTTCTGCAGTGTCAGGGAATAATGAAAGATGGCAATGTAGGGAAGTTTCATGGGACTTGCAGCCTGGGGTAGGTTTAAGGAATTAGTGGTTGGGAAATACTTTTACACTACTATGCAGAGATCATTCTGACAAGGGGAACTTTTTAGGTCACTTAAGTATGCACAAAGACGTGTCCTTTTCAGAAGAAACCTGTGAGTGAGAAACCCTCTTCCCTTTCCCCTGTCCCATACATGTGAAAGCATCCTGAAGTACCATTGAGGACTACTGCAGGTCACAACAAGTATACTCAGAGGCACCAATAAATTAAAGGTATCAGGAAAGTGCTAGCAAAAATGGAGTCCAGCTGACACAAAATGACTGCAGCTTTTCTAGTCAGGTCTCAGGTAAGTCTTCAAAAGAGGAGCTGTAACCAAACTGCCTGTCAGAGGTGGAGGTCCCCCATAAATTCATACACAGATCTGGATTGCATTGCTACTACTGTGAGTCAGGAACAGAAGACTGCTCATTTATATAGCCTTGTTCATTTCTGGGGGATGATCAGTGCTATGATAGTTTTTTAGACTTTATTAGTTGGCATCTTAAAAGTATTCTAGCAAAGAATCTGCATGATTTATGAAGTCTTAATAAGAGATTTATGCCAGTATTCAAAGCTATCACCTAGGACCTTGAGAGGAAAGTAAAAAAATTTAGTACACAGAATGTAGAACATTTATCCTTCTTTTTTACCTTAGGATTCTAAGCTAAATTTCTTCACCATTTTTCTCAATAAAAGTGCAGGTGATTTTATGGAAAATTAAAAGAATGGCTACCAGTTAAATGAAAAGAAGCAATTTAGTAGGTGAACAGTTGGACTTCGATAATCGCCGAAGTTGGTGACCATTTTACAATTTCATGATCTTGTTGCCTTTTAAATCTATATTCACTCTCAATCTGTCAAGTTACAATTAGGACAAACACTTATGAGTCTGGTTTGTATTAATCCAGTTCATCAGATAATAATTTTTATTTGCAGATGTCTATCAGTTTCATCCAGAAACAGAATAAGAAAGTTAAAACAAAAACCACCAGAATATACCACAAATCTTTGCAGATCTTCTGGAGAAATGTTACAGACCTTCACAATAGTGAATGACCTCTTCAGCTTGCCTGCTAGTGAGACTCAATACCCGTTACCAACAGAAACCAAACAAGCATCGAAATTTAAGATGAAAAGAACTAAGGATTTATTCCTGACTTTGACTACAGTTACATCTCTAATCTGTCAAGTGAATTTAGATTTAGGAATAGATATGACTCTGTAGCTTACATCGAAGTTACACCAGATTCTTTGTAGTGCAATCCTGTGACAGCTGGCCACAGTCAGATTTGAAACTGGACTATTCATATAGCATGTGGAGATGAATGTGAGAAATGTTTTTAGATACTGCTGTTATGTAAGAAAACTGAAGAGTGGGAAGAAAACAGAAAAGACACAGATTTTACTGCTTAAAGTTAGAAAATTACTTCTGTACTGCATGAAAATCAGAATTGCAGTAAGAGAACTTAGAGAATTCAGGTGAACTTTATTTGATTTCATGTGAAGAATTTATCTTAAAATAAGCTCATTAAAGTTGTCACATCAAGTACTCTAAGAAAAGGAACAGTGCGGTGACCAATGCTGTTTAATACCTTCACAAATGACATGGACAGTGGGATCGAGCACATCCTCAGCAAGTTTGCAGATGACACCAAGCCTCGTGGTGCCATTGACATACCTCAGGGGTGGGATGCATTCTACTTGGACCTGGACGAACTCAAGAAGGGGACCCATGGGAATCTCATGAGGTTTAACAAGACCAAGTGCAAGGAGCTGCACCTGGGTCAGGACAACTCCCAGTATTAACACGGGCTGGGGGATGAACAGACCAAGAGCAGCCCTGCTGAGAAGGACTTGGAGAGCTGGTGGGTGAGAGGCTGGACATGAGCCATCAGTGTGCACTCACAGCCCGGAAAGCCAAGTGTGTCCTGGGCTGCATCCAAAGCAGTGTGGGCAGCAGGTGAGGGAGAGGATTCTGCCCCTCTGTTCTGCTCTGGGGAGACCCACCTGCAGTGCTGCATCCAGCTCTGGGGTCCCAGGAGGACAGGACAAACAGGAACCTGTTGGAGGCAGTCCAGAGGAGAGCCACAGAAATTGTCAAAGTTGGAGTTGTTCAGCTCAGAGAGCAGAAGGCTCTGGTGAGACTTTATTGTGACCTTTCAATACATAAATGGGGCTTGTAAGAAGGATGGGGAAGAACTTTTTAACAGGGCCTGTAGCAGTAGCACAGGAGGTAATGTTTTTTAACTGGAAGAGTGTAGATTAAGACTAGATAAGAAATAAATTTGTTTCGTAGAGTGCTGAAACACTGGAACAGATTGCTCAGAGAGCTTGTAGGTGCCCCATGCCTGGAATCACTCACGCTGGATGGTACTCCAAGCAACATGATCTATTTGAAGATGTTACTGGTTATTTCAGGGGGGTGCACTACATGACCTTTAAAGGTCTCTTTCAATCAAACCATTCTATGATTCTTTGATTCTATGAAGTATCAAGTTTGTGATTCTCAGAACAGCTATTAATATGCAAACATAGCTAAGGGCTGCAGAACTAAGTGGCCAACACTGATTTGTCTTAACCTTTAAATTTTTGAACTACTTTTTACCTTTGCATTTGTACTTTTATTCACTGACGATATTGTGAGTCTGGTAAGACTTTGAACACTCTCTTGTACAACATTCTAAATTAGGATGTTATGGATGCAACAACAAACAAATTGAGGAGCAGCTCTGGTCCTCACTGCACTCTGGCACCTGGCTAGTCTGGATTATGTTTTGAGTTGTCTGGTTCTCTGCACTCACAACTGAATATGTAGATAAAAGACTGGAAACAAGGCATCTAACCTTGTCACATGATAGCAAATACTTGCGGGGGGGTTCATAGCTCTCCTGATTATTATGTAGAGGGGTCAAGGTAATTCTGCCATCTCTTGTTTGAACTGAGAATAATAGTGTGAGACATTGATACTTACAGATGTTTATTTGGGTAATATAAAGAAAAGGAGCCAATGCAAATTTGGATTAATGCAACAAAACCATTCTACAAAAACCATTGCTACATTCACTCTTTTCAAGGTTTAGGTATGCCGTTGCATTTACAAAGTATATAAAAAGACATTCAGATGAAATGCAGAGAATGTGTGTTTAGATGTTTTAGTCTCATTATCTAAAAGTATCACAATAAATTGGATGACAACAGTATTTCCTGTAGTTGAAAAGGATTATTTTTTAGTTAAGCACAAACACTGTTCCAGTTATTTAATATAAACTAGCCAAGCAATTTCTGTAATTTGATATTTAAAGGTGAGGAATGCCAATAAGCTACAGACATTATATTCTGTGCACTTGCATCAACAATTTTAGTGCAGTTTCTACTAAATTGATGTAAACATAGTCCTAGAATATCTATTAGAGTGGGGAAAATCCTGTGTTTTACAGGAAACACTATTCATAATTACATATAATGTCAATATAGATGATGTTAACATTTATGAAACAAAGCAAACCATCTCAATAACCGTTTCATTTAAAATATCTTTTGCTGACTTTTAAAATTACATAACAAAATTGAATCAAGGCAGAAACTTGTCTTATCCTGCTTTGGATTACAGAAAGCACAATCGATTTACTGCAGCTGATTAGACAAGGGGGAAAAAACCCAAACAAACCACTAATCAATTTGTTACAACTTCACCTGCAGGTGTTTAAAGCTGGAAGATGGATATCTGCCTATTTTTCATTTTGGTGTGTATTGCTGCAAGCTGAGGAGTTCATAGTGTTGGCTGTTGGATGTGCTCCCACTCCATCAGTGTTGATACACACTGGCTTCACTATGCAAGGGATTGGTACCTCACAGGAAAGCTTCCTGCTTTGTGGAATAATGGTTGCTCTTGCATGAAACTCTTGTTTGCAGATCTTACTGCTGGTTTCACTGTGATTCACTTGCCAAAGGTCTCATGGAAAAGTGTGTGTGTACTGAACCATCCTTAAAAGATTCTATAGGCCTGCCAGGGGCCACCTAAACTGTGTAAATGGGGTATAACCTGCTAAATATTCATAGCATGTCCAGCTGCACATGTTAGTTATGCCAGCAAGCACCAGGCTAGCAGCTAATCAACTTGCTATAATTTTACCCATAGCATGTAGTAGTAGAAGAGTTCATATTAAAATCTGAGGAAACTGTTGATCCCCTTCCTCTTTTTTTAATATATAGTTTTTTAATATTTCCCACCCCAACTCACTTTCTGAGAGAATCTATTTGTTAATGTATGTATGCTTATTCACAGACCTGACGAGCCAGTCTTTCCCGGCAAGGATGTGTGAGCTCTGACATAGTTAGAAGCATTTTGAGATGAACTCTTTGAGTGTCAAAAACTGTGTGGCAGGTAACTCTTTGTACCCAGTTATTATGGCTGTGCTGTGTAATGCTTAAAAGACAATTTTAGTTGTGAAAGACACTCTACTACAAGAAAAGTAATAATGTGTAAAGTATCCCTAGGGACTGAGGTCCAGAAATCTAAAGCAGTTTCTGATAAGAAACTTCTAAAGAAATCGCTGTGTCTCTCCATAAAAGCTTCAAAGTAAGTAATGACAAAATTGACTTTTTTTTTTTTTTTTTTGCCTTGGGAACTCCACTGTTGTCTCTTCCTAAATTCTTCAGCTTCTGTAGTTTGCAATGACATGGTGTCCCCCTGGGTACTCTCTTACTAATAGGTACCAAAAAAATATTGCCAGACAGGACAGTTCTATTACAAGAAGACATAGGATTTTAATAAGATGTTTCTGCCATCAGGACAACAATAAAACATGGGCTTAGATAGACCTTGAGTTCTATCTAGGTAGCAAAACTAAAATTATAAAATATGGGGCAATTTATACCCCACTCAGAAAAGAAACTCCAAAGTATGAAAATGGGAAAGTGAGGACAATATTTTTACAGGTCTTAATATTGAAATTACCCTTGGCACCAGACAAAGGTTAAAATAAAAGTAGGGTAATTTAATTTCACAAATCAAATTTGTGCAACTTTTTTTGTTACGTCTAGGGAGAGGTTTAGAGAAAGAGATACATCCCTTGGTACACTGACTTTCTATCATTTTCCTATAAAGGTGTCAAATCACTTAACCAGCCATGATGACGTGGATACAAATTTATACAAACCCTTCACCCTAAAAGGTTTCCCTTAAAGGAACAATACCTAAGAAATGTGTAATCTTATAAACTCTCCCTTCTGTTTCATGTGTACTTTCTTGGGGAGTTTCAAAAGGAGTTTTACTTCTTAATGAAGATGTTTATCTTCTGCCACTGCTTACATTTCAGAAAGACTCCTGTCCTTTACCTTTAATACCTATTTATACCTTTAGGTATAAATATACATATATATATATTTAGGCATAAATACAACTTGTTCAAATGGTTTACATCATCAACCTGTTCTGATGTCTCAAGGCAAAGGCTCAACTTCTAGATCATGGATTAACAAGTCCTGTTTTAAAGATTTTTTTTGTCTGCTTGCAGTTTTATCAGTTGGGTTCACGATGTAGTCTTACGAACAGTTGTGTCAGCACAACCCACAGGGTAGTAGCATATTGCAGCATGGGAGGAGCAGTGTGCATTGTGGGAGAGAGGCAGGAATACTTTGAGCTGGAACTTGTCCTCAGGGTGGTTTGTTTTTTTAATACACCAATAACTGTTTTATACAAATGTATTCACAGTGAAGGCCATGATTTATTTAGGCATATAAAGTAGCTTCCCATGTGCACTACACGACTGTCTCTTCCTCAGAGCAGAAAAGGTTTCCTATCCCAGGCTTGGGGGGAGACCACTATGATGCCACCAAAGAGGTAATTTCACCCTCTCTCTTCTGGACCCCTACTCTTTAGGGGCAATAGTAGACTGAGGCATTGCCACACTCATCCCCCTCCCCTGACTGCTCATTGTGTGGCTCAGTAGTGCTGTCCCAAATAGTTTTCTGGCTGTGGTGTTAAGCAGATAGGCAACACACCTGGTTTGAAAAAGCATAACAAGGCTTACACAGTGAAATTTTGCATATTTTAAGGTCACAGCAAGAATATTTTTTTAAATCAGGTCATTTCCTTTATCTCTTTTGCAGAATGGTTGCATAAACACTTCTGGGAGCAGGAGTGATGGAAAATGCTGAAGACTGAGGGGGGAAATACGCCTAAGGTGGAAGGGTAGCAGAGGAAGCAATACTGACTTAAGAAATTGTATCCAAAGATTTAAAATCATAGGTCTAGAGTCTGAAAGAAAGTATCAACATTGTGCTTTTAAAAGCTGTGTGCTTTTACCTAGGTACCTCAACACACAGCTGTCACGCTTTTTTGAAGCTGGAAAATGAATTTGCCTTAACAGTGTTGAAATCTTTCAAGGTGGCTTCTGTACTGTGTGAGTCCTAAACATTCACAACAGTTTCCCATCTGGATAAGCAAGGAGCAAGATTCAAATCCCATGATTTTCAAGAAGAGACATTTAGCTGAGAAATTATTATTCCTCAAACTTAAGAATAATAACTAGCTCTGCAGTCACCAAATGAATGGAAATTTGGGAAAAAAAATTACAGCCCATACAACTTTATTTATTTATTTATTTATTTATTTATTTATTTATTCAGGAGCATATTATGGATTAGCAATGCTTGTTCCATAGAGCTAAAGTGTCAGTCTGCAATGCTAGCTGATGTACAGCATAAAACCAGGGCTTTATCACATTAGGAATGTGGGACCTTTGTTTGTAAATACTTTGCATAAACTCTGCAATTATTTTTTTAAATAATCTAAATGCTCAGGAACTTATCTATAGGTCTTCTGTCCCCTCCCTTATCACAAATTGACACAGTGCATTAATAAAATCCCATATTTAGATTACTGTGGGTCTATTCTAGTACTTGAGCAGGGTATCTATGACTACCTATTAGGCTGAAATCTATAACTGTAATGAATGGTAACAACAGTAGATTTATCAGGAATTGAAACAGTTTTAGGAAATCAGAAAATTCTATGCTTGTCCTTAGCTTTGGATTATTAGTGGATCCTCCATTACCTGCCTGTTTTTTGTATTCAGACATTAGCAAGGATCAGTAGCACCTTTTAAGAAAAAACCCATTCCTCCACAACACCTCACAACTCTGGCAACCTTTCCTAATGTCCGCTGTGTTTTAATTCATTGTTTTAAAATTAAAAAAAAAAAATCAACTTTGCTAATTTCTTTTACTTCTTTGATAAGTTGTGTGGCAGATTCCAGTTTGTACAGATGAAAACCAAATTGTGTATGTGTATATTTTGCCTGCCTATTTGAATATGTATATATGCATGTATGTGTATATATATATATATATTTATGGTTATATGCTTACTTCTTGCTTACTTCTGACAATTTCACCACGCTCTATTTAGCCACTATGCCCTAGCAAGGCAAATATTCAAATAAATGTGTGCAGAGACAGAAAAGCATTGGCAGGTACTAGGATTTTGGAATGTGCATCTGCACCATGGCTTATGATTGGGAAAATCCTAGCAGGTTATTCTAGTGTAAACCTCCAGGCCCCTTAAACACAAAATGTGTAGTTTTGAAGAGCACAGCATAGATTTGAAAAGGGTCTGAAGGCAGCACTAGTCAGATCGTGGTGTTGTCATAGCAACAGACATTGAAATTCAAAATATGAAGTACAAAATGGGGGTGGGAGAAAAAAAAGGGTAGAGAGGAGAAAAATAGCAAATAATAATAAAAATCTCTAAAATGAATATGAAAATTAGACCTCTATAATCAGGAGTAGAATAACTATAATATCCTTATTTTGCTTACTATTATTTGCATTTTTTTTTACCTTTTCGATACAACAACTTGAAAATGCTTTATAAATATTAACTATCTACACCTTCTACCAACCCTCAAAGAAAGTATTGATGTTGCCATTTATAGATAGAAATACTGAGGCAGAGAGAGCTTTGTATAAGTAGAAAACCTATGAAAGAGGTAAAAAGACAGCTCAGCCGTTTGCTTAGCTCTGTATTCACATGCTCTTTGCTTCACTGCTTTAACATGCCTGAGTTTTATGATGTTATTATCTGGATATGCAATAGAAGAACCAGAGTAATTTTCACAATAGTACTAGCAACATTATTCTGTTTCTGACACAAAAGCTCTGGTGCTTTAATACACAATTTGTATAGTTATTTAAAATTTTGATCTGTGTTTCTTTACAATAGTGACAGAAAATAAGAAAAGCATGAGTAAAATGGTAAACTACAATTTAGTTTTTCAAAGATGTACAATGGTTTAGAAAAAGATACTCATTCATGCCTACACATCAAGGAATTGCAGCAAATCTAACTCAATAAGAAGGAATTAATTTGCCTTTGTTGAGGATCAAGGAAATGTACTTCTAGTTAAACGTATGACATAACAGGATTTAAAAAAAATTTATTATTTTTATCCTTCATAGACATCTCTTCACAATTTTTTCTTCTGAGTACACATTTATATTAATTTTTCTGTATTACTGACTTGTGTGTAATAGAATTCTTCAGTACGTCTCCAGGAGATTTTTTAATGTTGAGTTTTGCAGTAACACCTATTTCACTTTAGCATTTTGAGGGAATGATAATGAGGAACTTTCCATCTCTCTATTTTCTACATTTACATTTCCTTTACGGGCATGTCATTTAACTTAAAATTGTTATAATTCTTGAAGTAATATAATGCTACGGTATCTGTCCCCTAAGAATAACTTAAAGGTTTTTCAACATGAGTACTAGCAGTATAGAGCAGAAAACTTACATGTCACTTACAGAAATCTTGGGCAATGATTCGTAAACAAAGAAATTAGATAAAGGCAGTAAAGAAGCATCAAAAATTATGAAAATGTGCTTACTGAACTACAGACCTGCAGTGTACCGGAAGAGTTGCAGCAAACAGAGGAACAGAAGGAAAAGGATTCTTGAAATATAGAGCTTAACTGAATAGGACAAGGTTTTTACTATGCAAGAAGGAAATCTCTGGTATTTCTAGGTTCATAATGGTGGGTGAGTAGATTATGATAGAAAGACTGAAAATTGTCTGGTAATTGGAAAGCCAGAAGAAATTAAAGCATGAACTTACAGAAGATGGGTGATGTGAGAGGTGAAGAAAGACTCAGGATACTTAACTGATTTCTTCATGTATTTTTACTGGACAGCTGCTATTGTTTCATCTAGTTGGGCCATGAAGTGCTCTGCTTGGTAACTGTTGAGGTGTTACACCACAGCACTCGGCACTTGTACAGGTGCTTGATGATTTTCTTGGGAGGCAGTTTTGCAGTAAAGTCCGACACAATGCTTCCATGCCACCACTGTCCAAAACAGCAGGTTTAAAGTACTGGTGTTGATCATCTTTGGCTTAGCATGAAGATACAGTGTGTAGGATTTGATGTGTATGAGCTGTTGCGGGCAGAATGGAAGCTTTCAACAAGGTTTATCAGGGAAACCCATGAGGCTCAGAAAGGATGCTCCGGCTTTTTAACTTATGTCTGAAGGTAATCGAACCTTTACACAGCTTTGTTCTGCAGAGTTAAGGATAACAAAACAACATAGAAAAACTACTTTTTAAAAACTGATTAAAATAATGCTTAGACTAAGGAACCTTAATCTGAATTCACTACTACACAGTGTAGATAGTTATAATTACTAGTATAGTGTACAATTTATTGAAGCAATATTGAAGGAACAATATCAAAGCTAGTAAAGCAATTATTAAGTAGAGATTGATGTTACTCACCCATGTCAACAACCATGGGTTCAGCCTTGAGTAGTAACCCTGACGGGTGTTCCCATTCAAGAGTGGAATCCCCACACACACTGCAAGAAAGAGTGTGTTAGAATTCCCTGTCTTTAAAAAGAGAGGTTGGACTTTTATAGCATAAAGTGCTTGACTGTCAGTCCGATGTCTCCCGGCTGGCTATGTCAGCTCAGTAGCTTTAGGTAAGTTATCAGAAGTATCACTTGTTTGTTCCTTTATCAGGAACTTTGTCTGCCACATATCCACCTGTGCCAGTTTCTGTCAGGAAACCTTGATCTCCACATCCTCAGCACGTTTAACTTCGGGGCTGATGATCTCAGGTTGATCTCATTCAACACCAAAAGCAGCACGAGGTCCCTTCTCCATCCACCACAGATGGCTTTTGTAAATAGGGTCAAGTTCAAGCAGTTTTACCCCTGCTTAGGCAGAGCATCCTGCTACAGCAGCAAAGTAAAAAGGCTGGAAGGAAGTACATCCATGGATTGAGAGAGTGTGCTGAAGCAAGAGCACATCCATCTCCCTGATCCTTTTTGTCTCCTCTGGATACCTGTATGATGTACCCTCTCTGCTTCTGGTGTTAGGCAGTGGGCCCTGGGTCAGGCCTGGCAAGAAAGGGCAGAAGAAGTCACGTATTGGCTTGAGTGAAGGAATGTGTGCAGAACTAGAAGACTGGGACAAGGAGGAGAGAAAAGGATGAAGATCTGTGTCCTCTTAAAAACAAAGTCGGCTAATTTGGATTTTAATTGCAATAGTTTGATATACTTTTAAAGCTTTTTGTATTCAATTAATAATTGAATTTTTTTATATAGAGTTAACAATATGATTTTCAGAATATTTTACGTATGTCTACACTACACTGCAGTGACTACTGTATAGGCCTATCTCCTTTTCATCTTTAACAAATATATGAAAGATTTGGGAAAAAAAAAAAAACCTTGCTACAAAAAAATCACATAGAATTCTTTCTCAAAAATCAAGTAAGTGCTTCAATAAAGTTAAAAAAATGCTAATCAGAAAAATAGTGAGGAGAGGTTTTTTTTCTACCCTCATACCACTGTCCGTCAGTTTTCACCAAGTTGAAGGGTCTCAAGGTCAGCTAAGTTACCAAAGTGTAGAAAGTAATCATTTGACATTTTCATGGGTATATGAGACTGACAAGATATTTGACAAATAAAATAGTTTATGTTTTAATATAGCTGAACCAAGACTGAATGAGGCTGTTTGCACCTACATTTGTCATAAAACCCTGTAATTGATGATTTCTTGTACTGAATTCAGTATTAGCATCTAAGATTTTTATTCCAACTCTAACATGGGTGGAAACATCCAAATGTAAATTACATTTTAAACCACCACTTTCTACTACAGCTAAATAGCTTTTTTTCCCCTTCATTATGCAAACTTGTTTCTAACTGTATGTAGGTCTCAGTTTGCCTCAAGGTGCATACAGACTAGGTACTAAGGAATGTAATTTTTTCTCATTTGATAAACAGGTAAATAAAGGCAATTATTTCTATAAGCTGGTTTGGAAGACAAAGGCATGAACAGCTTAAACAGAGATGGAAAACTGCACACAGCAAAGTTTCACTAGAGTTCCTTAAACACTCTGGTCTAAAAAGAAGTCATGGATAGGAATATGATTGCTCTGTGCGCATCTTGTTTTTTAGACTCCTTCCTAAATACATACGACTGGCAAATTTTCAAGAAGGATATTTATCTGTAACTCTGATGTAACCTGTTAAGGGGCTCTTCTGTATGTATGAAATGGATTGTGCTCCCAGACTTAGTTATTGCTACTTCATTATGTTCCTTTTTTTAATTGGATTGAACACAATCTACTGCAAAATACAATATAAAAAAATTTAACATTCATGGGTTTTCACTAAAGCTATA
>JAWMRA010000090.1:13049799-13074032 GCA_035584735.1 Pseudotriccus pelzelni | reverse complement strand
CAGGCTAACTTATGTTACCACTTTGGATGTTTATTGTTGGCAAGAAGTCTGTGGAAGCAAGAATTTTACTAGTTCGTGTTGCATACATGCAAAGGATACATAGATAATCTTCTGAATATGTTCTTAGTGTAAACAAATGGTAGGTAGAACATGTGTTTTGTGTTTCATGGTCTTGCACATTCCAGAAATAGATCCTATACTAACAAAAATGTCAAATTTTTAAGAGTCTCTAATTTTTATTTAAGGTGTTGATGGAGAGCTAAGAATGATTTATTTCATTATTTTAATGGAACATAGCTACTATAAGCCTCACATTCAGAAATTGAGATAGACTGTCTAACAAATTCATAACCTATTGTAAAATTGCTTTTGAATCAGTACACAGGCCTTGAATTTGAGGATTTGTCTCCTGAATCCAAATCCTCTTTTTTGATTTTCAAGTATTCTTAATATTTACAGATAGTGTTTGCAAAATGTAAGGCATTCTATATTCTGTATGATTTGAAGGCCATGCAGATTCAGGATCAAGGGATTTGACAGAGTATCAAGAGTGAGTGTGATGCTGTGCTTGTTCCATGTTCCTCCTTATGGTGACACCCGGTCTCCACTGTGCATTGCTGTTCTGAATTTAAGTGGGGGCCAGGTGTGCTTTCTAGGTTTGTGGTTTGTTAGTTGCCTGCCTTGTTACTGATCCTGTGAAACCACAAGTTCCAACTGATGCATGTGGATCCATCATTGTTTTAAGATTACCATCTTGGATATAGTTGATAACAATATGTAACAGAAGGCACCAGCTGTTATAATGGCAGGATAGCATCCTGTGAAAATATTGCTTTGTATGGGCTGTGTTTTTCCCTGCTCATTTGATTTCAGTGTCAGAGACACAGGACCTTTGATCTGACCCAAGGTGGTCACTTGCATGTGTCACAGATTGCAATCTTTAAATTAAATGTTGATTTGCTATGAAAGCTACTTTCTTCAGAGTTGTTGCTGGAATCCAGGAAGACTATTAACACTGGAATATTGGCTTTATTTGCTGAGGGGAATGTTGCAATATTGAAAGATTATGTGAATGCCATTGAAGTTTCTCACTGTTAATGTTGCTTTCTTTGGAACCTGACTGCACTGCTGTGGTGGTGATTGAGACAAGTTGTAAACTGTCTTCAGTAACTCTCCTTAAATTTAGAACTGTTTGAGATCTGATTGCTCATCCACAGTATGTTATTAGATGTATATTGAATATTTACTTCCCGTGAGTGATTGGTTCATTGTTTTGAGAGAGACTCTATAAGGAAAGTAAGTCTTTCTTGGAATTGACTGTAAGACTCCTAAGCTTACCAATTACTTTTTGACTAATTTACCTGCCCAGTAATTTTTTTAGCAATACATATCTATATCTCTCTTACATTTCAAAACAAGAAGAATAAATTACCTGGAATTCGTTTGTCTGATGTGATGCTACTGGGATTTTATTGCTTTTACAAAGCACTCTAGAATTCAGTTTGAGATTTCACTAGCATGTCAGATCACATGTGAAAAAAAAGATAAACGGCTCTACCAAACGTGGAAGAGGTCTCTTCATAAGAAGAGTAAGCAGTTCTTGAAGGTTTTTCTCTATATGAATTTAACATATAATGTTTGTGGTTATGACTTCTCCATCCAACTTCTTTAAAATGTGATGCCATCTCTGTTTTTTCCTCTAAGATAAAAATATTCTCCACGTTTTTTTGAAAAAGGTTTTTTTTCCTCAGAATATATTTCACACTTTATTCTTTTCAGGGTTAGAGTAAAAAGTATCTTTGTGTCTCAGCCTCACCATGTCTCATACCAGTTCCACATTAAATCTTTTCTGGGTTCTGATTTTGCTGTATATATATATATATATATATATATATATGTGTGTATATATATATATATATATTCAATTTTGCCAGTAGTCTGGTTGCAAAATCTCTTTGAGAATCTTTGTCTTACATGTTCAGTGTGGCGGATTTAATGTTGCTCATGGTTCTGATTTACAAAATCTTCTCTGTTCAAAAGAGCCAAGAAATTTCTGGAGTGCAGGAATTGGTGAATAAGCAGTACAGAGGTTGTGGCTGCACTGCAGTCCAGAGGTACAGTTGCAGTGTGGAAATTACTCATATGTGTGGTTTCAGGTCTTCCATGATGTGGCTGCGTGTTTATCAGCACCAGATGCAGGAGTTCCAGAGCCACCTCTAACAAGTGTCTTTGACCTCCGGTTGTGCTACAGAACTTCATAAGGCAGCATATCTTATCTGTTTATCGATTTATATCACTTATATGCACTAAGGCTGGACTGTATTAGGAGAAAATTGTGTGAACTTCAAGAATTCTGACCTAGAGGACCAATATATGGTTGTGTGGGAAACCTGGTTTGGGATATTTTCTGATTTTTGGGAGGTTGAGTTTGCAAGTTTAATGGTCTGATAACACAGAGTTTATGAGAAAAATAGCTTCTACCTAGTTATCCATTTCCCACAGATGCAATGCCTGAGAGCTGGTATTTTATTTGGATTTTCTGTGCTCTTAGGATAGTAAACATGGGGAAAAAATATTTCTGATCACCAGGAGTGGAAAAGTGCAGTTGGCACCTCTTGTCTGGAGATACTCTCAGCTATGCTTATTTGATTAAATATGTAGATTGGTCTTTAGTATCTGTCTTAGATGCTGTTATATTTTCCCTTTTACTGTAGTTAAAATTAGGAAAGTATGTTTTTGCAGAAATGGAAACTGGAGAATATTTCTAAGCCTGAAATCTCTTCGAGTTGTAGACAGATGTTTGAAACAGTGCTCTGACTCTCCGTTCAGCTTATATTGAGGAGGTATATGTATGTGGTTAATCTCATGATTAAGTTATTTCAGTTCAGCAACATTAATAGTTGCTCTTTGTCTCACTAGAAGTTTTTCTTTCGAAAATTGTCTTATCAATCTTGTTTTCCTTTCAGATGTGGTGAAGAGCCTGTATTTTCCCCTGTGTGGTATATTGTGCCTTAAAAAATGGGGTTTGGAGGTGACCTGAAGTATTCTCATGATGCTTTATTAAAACTTCAAGACTGGGAACTGCGACTGCTGGAAACGGTGAAGAAATTTATGGTAATGCGAGTAAAAAGTGACAAGGAATATGCATCCACTTTACAGAATCTTTGCAATCAAGTAGATAAAGAGAGCACCTGTCAATTGGATTATATCAGCAACGTGTCCAAGGTAAGTCTGAAGTATTTTGAATTTGGAAATATCCTTGGAAATAACAGTGCTGTTTGGTTTGATTTCAGTTCAGTTGGGTTCCTGTTCATTCAGGTTCTTGAGAGTTAATGTTGCCAAACCGTTTACTGTGGGCTTCTTTTTGTTCCTCAGTGGAATATGCAGAAGTTGAGCTTTAGTCATGCTTTGAAAATAATGACTGAACTAGAATCGATCCTGATTTTTTTAGTATTTTACAAACCTGGCTTGAGCCTGCTACTTTGTTTAGTGTTTTGAAAATCGAGTATGCTATAGTAAGCTTTTCTTTCAAGGCAGAACTATTGTTTACATTATGTAGAATTTGTGACAGAAATAGAAAAATGCCAGGAAACCAAGTCAAAGCCCAGCATTCCAACTGTTATTCACACTGCAGCGTGTGTTGTGAAAACAAAACATTAATTCAGGATGTTTTTCATAATTGTGAAGTTATTTTGTATCCAATTTGAAATAACTATGTTGAGTTTTTATGAAGGTAATGCTCCTCCAAATTACTAATTTTCAGATTTAGAGCAAGTCCAGTAAATGTGCTGATGAACCAGACTTCCTTCCCTCCTGACAAGAGAAAAAACTATTCTGTTTTAATGGCTTACACAATTCTTGGCCCTTCAGCCTGGCGCGAATCCTGATCTTCTTTCTGCAGGAAAACACCCTTTTTGGGTCAAGTAAAATTTTAGACAAAGACGTTTTTATGAGTGGGCTTATGGGGTGGATGCTTGAATACTAGCACTGGCATAGCATGAGGAACAGGACTGCTCCTTGTGCAGCAGGATGATTTATACTGGATTAAAGTGACAGTGTGTGTGACTTGAAAGCTGTGCTGATATAGCTGGCTGTGCTTCAGCTGCCCCAAAACTAGCACTGCACAGTGTTTATCTGTAACATTCTGTTGTTGCCTCCCTCCCCCACAATAATTTTTGCTTTGTCAGTTGAAATACTGCCTTTTCTTCCCTGTCTCTCTGTTTTGGTGGTATATCTGAAGTCCCTGTTACCCAGTTATGTTTCTTACAGAAAGTTTGTTTCAGATGTTGCTATTAAAGTTGTGATTTCAGTAAATAAATGTTAAAGCATTTTCATTAGCCTAAGATTGGCAGATGTCATGTATTTCCTTCAAGCTTTCTTCTGTTTTATACAGAATTATTGGTAATATGACTCATCTTGCTATTGCTGCCCCAGTAGAATTGCTCTTAGTGCCCTTAGTGCTGCCCAAACTGTCTTGCAATTCTTTTAGGCAATGAAACAGAACAGATGAGGGCTGGAAAAATAAAGGAGAATTGTCATCAGAGTATTTAGCATTATAAGGTATAAACAACCCTTAGCCTTCATGTAGCGAGCTCAGTCTAGGATGATTCATGTTAGTGACATGGACAGTTCCCATGTGCAAATAACTTCAGAAAAGCTGAAAGTCTGACTTCAGCAATGTTCTTTTCGGCTTGAAAAGAGGCCTGTGTGCCACGTTCTGAAATTTTGTTTTGGACATAGACATTCAAGTTGTCCAGCATTATTTTTCTTCATTTTTTTTTTTTTTTTTTTGTCTCCTAAGGAGGTGTCATTTTTCACTTAGGCCATGACCTTGATTTTTTCATCTCTGTATAACAGCAAAATTATTCATATGCTACTGACAGATCTTCTGTGTAGGCTTGCCTTAAAATTTCACTGACACCTCAGATTTTAAAGTTGTGTAGTGACATATTGTCTTACTGGCTTTGCCAGTTAAAATGTCTGAATTATTGATTAATTTACTCATCTCATTCTAATTTAATTTATTTTACTGGTTCAGGATACTTTTTCTCTCTTCCTGACGTTTTACAGAATAAAAGTATGATGCAAACATTATGGGACATAAATCTATTGTCTTACATCTCCTAAGATGTAAAATACCTGTATATTAAATTTTTGCTATTATGTGGCATCAAAACTAAATACCAAGCTGTCCCAACAGCTCTTTTGTGTGTGTGTATGTCTAAAAAATACAGTTAAACCAAACAATGTTGTATTTTTTTGCATTTGATGGATTGTGGTTATTTTTTGTGGAAGGAAATGCTTTGCCTTTTCTGCTGTCCTCATCCAGCTGCTTTTCTGTCCCATAAAAATCTCAATTTTTGAAGCATTTTCATTTTTACTTTTCCCAGCTTAAAATAGTAAAATATAATCATACAAAGCACAGAAATCTGGCTTAACTGATATTTCCCCACAGAAACATTGGTTTCATCGGTTCCTGATGGAAAGAGGGATGTAAAGACCAGGAAAGTTTTTAATGGAAAGGGAAGTTTTTGCTATCTTTCTGACTTACTAAGGCTCATTTCGTGAATTGTAAGCTGAGTACTGTTAAAAAATGCTTTTGCTCTGATTTTTTAGGGTAGATTAAAACAGTACTTGTCTTCTAATAAATCAGTTGTAAAGAAAATGGAGGACTCTGACTATATTTTCATCTCGGAGGGCACTTTTGTGATCTATTCTATAACCACAGGGCCCAGTCCTCTCAGACAGGTGTTTAATTATGCTTTTATCCTCCGCAGCTTTGCAGTGTGACTCCTCTGTCATTTGGATAGTGTTCTGTAATGGAGAGATGAAATGGTTTTCAGCCATAGCTGGGAAGCTTTATGCTGTGGCATTTTACACCACTACAGTCCAGCTCTGTGCCAGTCTGTGGGATATTTACAAGCTAAAGGGAGTGTTAAAGATGGTTCAATATAAAAGGGAGTTAATTGCCTTTTGTTTAGTTCTCTGGAATCCAGTTTACGTTGCGGCATTGTCATGTGGAGATGGAAATATTCCGTCTATATGTTTATATATGGGACGTAAGGAAACCCCAAAGGTACCGAACAATTAATTTTCTAAGGTTTTGAGCTAAGGTTGATTTCTGTTTCAGCAAGAGGTAAGATAAATGCTAGTAAAACTAGTATATTAGGCTTTTATTTGAACTGAAGTTTAATTTCGTGTTTGTATTATCTATAGATGTGTATCTGTATTCAGTCGCATACAGCACATTACTCTGGCCTGAAAACTGACTGACAGAGAGTCCAAGGAAGTTATTAAAGTAAGGGTACAGAAAGATGTTGGGTCACTGTGACAGATGAGTGTTGTGTCTGTTTAACACCTTGTGTGTGACAGTGGCAGCCTGACTGATGCTGTCAGCTTCAAGAAGCAGCTGACATGATGGTATCCTCTTAAACCCTAACCACTCAAATGCATATTACTGTGAGGTATTTAGATAAGGGCAGAGAAGTCAGCTTGGGCAGAGTAACTGTGGCTTTGAAACAGGAGAACAAAGAACATGGGAACATGGTTGTCAGGGGTGTCAGAAATGTATTTAAAGAAACAGGCTGTAATGCTTTCATTGGTTTTCAGAAGGACTAGGACTGAAGGGTGAATATACAGTCTTGTATTTTTGTCCCTGCTGCTTTTTTATGATTTTATGAGTAAGTTTGAGGCAAGATTTTGCAGGAGGATCTAAAATGCATTTGGATAAGTTCAAGATTTTCTTTCCAAATTGTTTTAAAAAGTGATGTATCTTTTCCCACAGTTCATGTTAATTGTTTGATTAATTGTTAGCTGAAATAAGTAAGTGCTTTTCTGTTCTGTCTTTTTTTAATAGTCTTGGTTGCTCGTGGTACAGCAAACAGAACAGCTGAGCAAAATAATGAAGACACATGCAGAGGATCTTAATTCTGGGCCTTTGCATAGGCTTACAATGATGATCAAAGATAAGCAGCAAGTTAAGAAGAGTTTCGTGGGTGTTCACCAACAAATTGAAGCAGAGATGTACAAGGTATTTTATTCAGCTATGCTTTATAAAATGATTTATGTATGTTTAAGAAGTGATATGTTGAGAGTGGATTTTTTTTTAGGGGTTTTTGTTTTGTTTGTGCTATGGTGAAAGTAGTAATGTGTGATATGTAGAATGCTTGGTTTAAATTTTAGTTATTTCCTTACACAATTTTTCTCTCCTGCCTGCTGACAAGGCAGAGACTTTTTAAATATGAATTTCTGTGGACAGATAGCAGTGGAAATCCTCTCATTCCTGTAGAGGATTATTCTTTGTGATACTTCTCTATTCCATCTCTCTTCTTTTTCTCATTCCACTCTTGACATTCCTGGAACCAGGGCAGGAACCTGTAAACTTTGGTTAATGAGTGCCCTCGACAGTTTAGACTGTTTTGGGTGGTGACAGGATTCTAGTCCCTATTTAAACTATAAATCAAGTATAAACCAAACATCTAGTCTGCTGATGAAGCTCTTCAGGGTCTTTTCCATGGCTTGTCAGTTGTCCTGCTTATGTTGAAAGCACTGTATCTAGTAAGTAAAGCTGACAGAAATCACAGTTTCATTCAGATGCTCTAGGGGAAGTTTAGCTGCAAATGCCAAAAATCAGACTGATAGTCTGTAAGACTACAGAGAGAAGGAAAAGCACTATTTCTTCTTTCTTCCAGCAGAGAATTTGGGCTTTGGAGTAGCGTAATTAGAATGTAACATTTGAGTAATACAGCATGACTGACATGGACTGATGAGTATAAGATTCTTGGTCCATTTATGAGAAGAAATTAAATCTGTGTTAAAACTAAATAGGTATTAAGTTAAATACATATGCTCTAATAAGACTACTTCCATAATATGCTAGAATTTTGACATCTTCCCCAGGTACTGACTGTGGGGACTACATCTCTCCTGATGCATGGTCAGTAGGCTGCCATTATCTGATAAACTTTCCAAGACAAACTTTTCCTCACTGCTGCTTATGGATTAGTGGATCTGAAAGAAGTCAGGATGGAAGAGGAGGGAAAAAACAGTAGAACACATTAGAAATAATAGAAGTATAGAGAATTGCAGAAATAGAAATATAAGAAAGAGATGCTGGATGGAGTACGACTGTTGGAAACTCAGGTATACTTTTAAAAGAGACTATGCAAAATGGTTTTTTTCTGTTAATAGTTTAAACTATTAGTTTCTAATAAAGTCTCTAATAAAACTGTATTTTAAAATAAGTCTTTTCCAAACAAGTAGTGCTTATTGAGCGCTCACCAAATGTTTAATTACAAACCATACTGACTTTATTTCATTCTAGGCTTCCCAGCCATGAAAATATTTTGGATCCTGATGACGAAGCTTGTGTTGTTTTTTTTTTGTTTGAGTTTTTTTGGGTTTGGTTTTACTTTTCCTTTCCTAATTTTCCCAAGAAACATTTGAATAGCATTCTGGTTAGATATGATATGTTCTCCCATTGTTAGCTGACATTGTTTATTGAAAGGTTTTGTGTACCGTGAGCACTTACAGACTGATTCTGTGAAATGCAAAATAGTTGACATGTTCTGTGGTACTATTTTTGCTTTTGTTATGCACAGAGATAAAATGCTTATTGTTTCCCAGGACAGTATCCAAACTTTGTGAACATCAGTGTGTGTGTAATTCTATGTTTAGGATATGCTGGCAAAAAATAGTGGTTAGGTGAAATTTGTATGTGTCATCCTTTCTGGTTCTTGACATCTTTACAGTGAGGAATCCTTTTGGGACAATTCTTTAAGGACAGTAAGATACCATGTTTTTTACACAAATGTAATAGGACTTGTATCCTTTATTCAGTTTTCCTTTTTAAGGATTTAAGTTTTACAGTTGATAGATTGGTTCATGTGTAATTGCTGTTCCTTAGTCTTTTGTATGAAGTGTAACATCTAAAAATTCTGATATTTTGCTCTTTCTTTTAGGTACCAAAGGATATCCTTCCTATGCATAGGATCTTTTAATGTAGTGTGGTTTATTAAGCATCTTTTTGATGTTTTATTCTCTTGTAGTTGAAATGGAATACTGTTTATGATTAACTGGGTTCCCTAAACATATTTTTAATCACTCTGATGTAGATGGGGATCTCTGTTTCAGGCCTCTTATTTAATTCCATGCATTTACTGGTTTTGATGTTTCACTGTGTAATTTACAATATGTAACTTGTACCATGTAATTGCACCATGTAATATCCTATTCAAGCCAATGGAAAGTGGTAGCATCCTTATTTTGTATAATAAATCCTATTAATACTCCTTCACTAATGTTAAGAGTTCTTTTGTATGTTAAGAATAAGTATTTTTAATACTTTTTATATTTATGTTTTCTTAAAGGTCACAAAGACAGAACTAGAGAAACTAAAATCTAGCTATAGACAACTAATAAAAGAAGTAAATTCTGCCAAAGAAAAGTATAAAGAAGCTGTGGCTAAAGGTATGACTTGAGTTTATGTTGTCTGTTTGTTAGTACATTTTTCAAACCTGCTAAACCTCATACAATGTACCAGGGTGCTTTTTTTATTTGGAGTAGCTTGATTATAATCAGTTCTTGTCAGTATAACGGATCAGACCTTTGTCGGCCTCATGTAAAAGAGGAAAATAAGTAATTTGCACACTGAGGTGTTTTTTTAGTGTATGATGTGTCCAATCTGCATGGATTTTCGTTCCTCTTGAATTGT
The DNA here is from genome assembly GCA_035584735.1 of Pseudotriccus pelzelni. Lineage (NCBI taxonomy): Eukaryota > Metazoa > Chordata > Aves > Passeriformes > Tyrannidae > Pseudotriccus > Pseudotriccus pelzelni. Next base: position 13,064,320 of record JAWMRA010000090.1, on the reverse strand, counting down.
GCTTAAAGAATTAGATAAAGGAGGGCCTTTGTTCCATTATGTATTGAAATATTATGTGTCCTTCTAAGATTTTTTTCACTCTCTTTAGTGAAAATTAATTGAATGGCAGTGTGTTTCCAAGATCCATCTTTAAGTTTTTGTATGACTGTCTAAATAACAGTTAATGTCCTTGGTTCTGTTTTGGTGTAATTATAGTAACTATCAGTGTGGAGAGAAAGACAGTTTCTTTCCAAATTTGTCTAAAATTTGGAGTGGTAGCCGATATGTGAATGTAATGACAGAACATCAGGGGCTAAGAGAAGTTATTTTAAGCACTGTTCAGCTTCTTTTTTTTTTCCTTTTACTGATATGCATATTCACTTAAAGATGTAAATGCATATTCAGCTGTTCATTTCATCCAGTTCCCTGTCTTCTACATGTAACTTTAATTTTGTTCCTTGTTTTATCCCCAAGTAACTACTTAACATGGGAATATGTAGTAAGTAACATGGAAAATATAACAGGGTACACTGATATTAGTATGTTATTTTTATCCTGTCTTATCCTGTCTTCCTGTTACAAGTCTGCTCATTCCCCATTCCTCAAGCACCAGACTTTCCCACTGAAATAAAAGAGTGTTTTGGCTGTGAGCAGCTGTGATGTTTTGATGTGGTTTTGATTAACTGAATTAATGTTTCTTTAGATAGACAGAAACATAAACTATTTTTAAGACACTTATGTCCTATGGTTTTCTTTGACCTTCTCTTTCAGGCTTCCATTTAACGTTTGTCTTGTTACAATCCATACCTAAATTCACTTCTCCTAAAATTTTAGTGTCTGTTTTGACAACCACATCCATAAAAATATTGCAGGTTTTTCTCCGAAAAGTTGCAAAAATGGTTCTGTCCTGTTAAATCCCAGGCTGCGTTCCTGTTTACAAATATTTGTGTAGTTGATGAGCTACTACAGTTTGTGTGTCAGCTTCAGGTCAGCCGAGCTGCTGGAATTTTTTTTTTAAGTCCTGGTGTTTTCATAGCATTTCTGAGCTCTTAAGTTGTCAGACTGGTTTGTGAAGTGGAAAGTTAAGGAAGTCTTAAAATTGTAATGCTTCATTATTTCAGACTATTCTTTATTCAGTAAGGAGTATTCAAATTATGTGCTATTAAGAAGTATTGCTTTTGTTAATATACAAACTGGTTCAATTTTTCAGAATTTCAAGAACTACTGGAAACAAGGGAAGGAATAGTGCTTACCAGAACAGTGGGAAGGCATAACTCAGTATTGAAAATAAGCTGAAAAACATTTTATTAAAAAAAAAAATTAAAGTCTTCGGACACCAGGTCTTGCAAGAAATGTGTTAATAATTAGTCCAGGTCCACTTGTGTAAAATGCTGTTCTCAACAGAGTCTGTTCCTCTGGCAAATCTGCTCTCTCAAGGCAGTGACTGGCCTTGCCTCTCTGTAGCTGACAGGGACAACAACTCCTTAGAACATAGAGCTTTATCCTTGCCCCTGGGGTTGTGCATGCAAATTCATGCAACACCTGTATGAGCTGGTGCTCAGGAAAAAAATGAAAGTCACACGAAGTAATGACTGAGAAGTGTCTCTGTTTTGCAAGTTTAGTGATTTTGAAATGTAGTGACTTTTTTCTGTTTATTTTGGAATAGCAAAGCCATTTTCTAGTGAGAGAGTGAGTTTACAAGAACTGCTAGTGAAAGAGGTACAAGTGGTTTTTCACCTTGTGAAGAGAATTTCTTCCCTGTTTTCTAGCTGAGTTTTTAAAAGTGATACTGAATTCTGGGCTAAACATACATGGTAGAGGATATTAACTGAAAAGGGTAAAGACTGGCAAAGTTTATTCATTGGAAAGTGATGTTATGATTTCTGCAGTCAGAAAATATTCTCAGGCAAACTTGAATTTCTCTGTGTTATGCTTTCCACCAGCTGTGTGAGCAATCAGTTCGAATTAATGTGTTGACACTCTAAAGCAGGATTCCAGGTATTTTCACTTTTTACTGAAAGGCTTATAAGAGAACTGTTGGAACGAATAATAAGTGTTAAGGATTGAATAATGATATTAGTTGGTTACAGGATTTATTTGTGTTAATGCAATAGGGAATTTTTGTATAGTTTTTTAAGGAGGAAAAGGGAACTACTTTCTGAAGGATGCAGAAGCTTCAATATGGAAGACTTCGTGCTCTCCAGATCTGGAGAAAGATCAAAGTGTCTGAGGTTCTGGCTCAGAAGCTGCTCTAGGGAACCCTCTGCTAGCGCTGCTTCTGCTTGTGCATCAAAGGAAGCAGTGTGACACTTTTGTTGCAGAGAGTTCACTACTGAGCCTTGGCTGCCACTGCACCTTAGGCTGGAATGCACTGTCTTCTTGTGGGCACCAGTGCATGCTGTCCATATCAGAAGTGACTGATTTACCTTGTTTGTTCTAGCCCTTACCCCATCTAGTCATGCGTAGCTGCTCTTTTCTGGACCAGTGATTACCATGGCAATCACAAATGCAGTCTGGTTGGTTTTTCTTGGGCATGGAAACTTCAGGTGTCAGTCAGTCTGGTTGGTGTTACTCATTTGATTGATAGTGTTTTGCTTTTTTTCCTCAGTCCTTCTTTCTTATGGTTTTTTCATATATGGTAAGAGAAAACATGCTGAGAGGGGATAAAGTCAACAAGCTGAACTAGTCCAGTGCCTGTTTAATGAGGCATACTTCAGCTTTTGGGACTCTGGACAAATTGATTACAGTAGTCTCTTCTGGTTTAGAAAGCTTTGTTTAAAACCCCAACAAAGTATATATGGGAAATGCACAAAGCATGTTCCTTTACGGAATTGGGGCATTAGAGCATGTTGGAGTCATAGGGCATACAGGGGTCATTGGAGCAAAATATAAGATAAAAACTTACATTGTTTTTCTATAATGAAATGGACAGCCCCGTGAAATCTTTTGGGTCTGTGATATTGAGAAAAAAAAAATAATTTAACTATTGTAGAATGTTCGGTCCAAAACAACACTCTCAGAGTGTATACAAGTCTGAGTTTTCAATGCTGTGCTAATTGGTGATGCTGAGTAACAAGGTAATTAGAATGTCGCATGTTGATGTTGCTGCTGCAGAAAAACAAATTGAGCCAAACTTTGTGCCAAACGGAAAAGGTATTGTTTGGCTAAAGAAGTCACAAGGCTTCTGAAATAGTTTCATAAGTAATGTGTTAAGAATACAAAATGGAGACTGTAGGAAAACTGCTAATGTCAAGTGTGATATGCCATTACAGTTTGAATCTTGTTTCATTGGATCAGTAACTGCTTCCAGTTAAGTTTGCTGTTTGTAATTATTTTTGTTTCTGCAGAATTGTGCAGAATATTAAGTCTCTATTGAGTATAGTTCAGAGTGTGTCTGTGGGGATTTCAAATGTTTTTGTCCTTGATTTTTTGATTAAACACTACTTACTGCTATACAAATAAGGAAATGATGATTACATGAAAAAATAAACAGTAATTTAGTCTCTTCCTTACATATTTTTTAAAAATTGGGAAGCATTAATTCTTAGAACTTAGCATCTGTCTTTGTATCTGATTTTGGTGTTAGATGTTTAAACGTGAAACAGTTGCTGCTATAGCAGTTAATATTGCAAATTGGTATAGAGCCAGGGTAGCTTTGGGAAGTTCATACTGAATTGAATTTTAATACAACATAATCTTTAGGAAAAATTACGGTTTTCATGTAGATATATTTGTTACAGGTGTTTATTGTATTCTTACTACTAGTTCATTACTGGTTGAATGTAGAAACTATGTTGCAACACTCTTGTGTGACATAATGGATCTGAAGTAAATAGTAAAAGAAAAATATATTGATTCTATTGTATTTAATATCATAATTTCATTTTATGCTGCTACAGCCGCAAACAAAATATTATACACGATTTCCCTAGGCTCGTGTTCCCTGACAACACTGTGATTTAGAGGAGAGGAGAAATATTAACAGTACACCAAGCACATTACACAGCATTGCATCTGCTGGAAGAATATTATCTGGTCCCTGTAACTCCTGTGATTTAATACTTCACAATTGATGTGGCTTCTGTGGTACATACTGAAGTTGCACACCAGCATAAGCTACATCTATTATAAATAAGGAAGCTGTTAAAAAAGCTATCATTAAATCAAATTATTGTTCTGCTATTCTTTGTAATAACCGAGGGTCTAGAAAATACTTATTAGGTGGCTGGTGCATTCAGTCTGAGATAACTGTAAAATTATTATTATACAGCTGCATTTTCAGCACCTGTACCTATTTCTACGATGAGGGAAAAAAAATTTTTTTTTGAGCTCAGTTTTGACTAAAACTCCTACATTGTTAAGACAAAATAAGTAACTCTGGCTGAACTGGTCTGTCTTATTCACAGAGGTCAGCAGACTGCATGGATTTCAAATTAATGGTCTACTGTAAATGTTTGAACTTATATGCTACTGATACTTGGAAGAGGTAGGGTGGTTTTTCTCTGTGTAAAAGCTTCTAGAGCAGGAAACCCTGGGGAGTGCAAAGAGATCTTGGTGACTTCTCATGGAGCGTGAGACCAGCTTGGACACATTGTTTCCACTTAACATGGACATGCAGCCCCAGGATGTGCTCGCCTCAGTCCTCACAGAGCAGCATTCGTAATTCTGAGAGAATTTACTAGAGCTGCTTAGTAGCTCTAGCATCTGACAATAGTTGAAAAGATAGCACATTCATTTTTGCTATTTTTATGCTATGTTTTTTATTTATCCTAACATTAAGCAGATAACTTTGCAGAACTAATTCTTATCTTGGAAGTTTACGTTTGGTAGTCTGTAAATTTGAACTCTTTAAGAATACATGTGTAGGTTTTTTTCCTATTAGAAAACTATTTGTTATTTGAAGTAATTAATTTGTTAAGTAAGGGAAAAACTTCTTATGCTCTTCTCAGAAATAAGGTGAATGGAGGAGGGAGTGGGTGATTTTATTTGTTGAAGAAACATATTCACGGAAGCCTCTTGCAAGACATAAGGGGGAAACAGACTTTGAAGATTGAATGTGAATATCCTAACTTTCTATCTTTGTGATTTTAGTCTTGTGAAACTTGTGTTAATTAAGAGCACTGTGTTTGCATCTCTTGGTTTGCGGAGTGATGATAAGGCTGGTCACCCACCACATTTCTGAGTCTGCTTCCTGAGACAGAACTAACAGGCAAAGCCATCCTAGTTTAGTTGCAGCAGTTTGCATAAAAACTACTATGTAGATAGGAATATTTTAAAAGTTCTGGATGTAAGTCTTAAACTGGGAGCAGAGTGCTGGGAGGGCAGTCCTGCAGAAAGGGATCTGGGGTTCTGGTGGACAGCAGGCTCCACACCAGTCAGCAGGAGGTCAGACCCCATCCTAGGGTGCATCAACCACAGCAGAGCCAGATGGTCAACAGAAGGGATAATCCCACTGTATTTCATGTTGGTGAGGCCTCACCTGGAGTACAGAGAGCAGCTCTGGGGCCCACAATTTAAGAAGGATGTGAAAGTTCTTGAATGTATCCAGAGGAGGGCAGCCAAGCTGGTGGAGGGGCTGGAAGGCACGTCCTGTGAGGAAAGACTGAGGCCTATGGTTTGTCTGGCTTGGAGAAAAGAAGGCTGAGGGTGACTTTTGCAGCTTCTTGAAGAGAAGTGGAGAGGGAGGTTTTGATCTCTTCTCCCTAGGATCCAGTGTCAGGGCACATGGGAATGGCTCAAAGCTGTGCTGAGAGAGGTTCAGGCTTGCCATTAGGAAACATTTCCTTATTGAGAGCATGGGTGAATCCTGGAACAGGCTTTCTGGAACTTGAACAAACTATAAAGAAATGCTTTATAGAGAAATGAGAGAGTTTCCTCCAAAAGCAGGAGGCAAAAATTTTTTTCCTAAGAACTCACTGTAAGTTGTGTAACATAATCTTATGTATTGGAAATCAGTTAACATGAATATAAATAGTTTTACTGGCTTGATATACTAGGGTAGTCCTTTTTCTGTCGTATCTAGGTTTTAAAACTATTTGCTGTAATTTAAGTGCTTAGTCCTTACTAGAATTCACTTAAGACAGCGATACTGCAGGGGTCCCGCTAGTATTTTGCTTTGCTTTCGGTCTGTGGGATCAGTTGAGTCAAGCTTTGCAATTCTTTAAAGTAAACATATTTTATTGTTTTAAAACGTGTTGTTAAAAGAAGAGCTATTTGAAAGCCATGGATATCTCATTCATAAGTATAAAGAATGTGTTCAGTAACGTAATGTAAACAAATAATGTAATGGAGTATTCTTTTCCAGGCACAATTAAATAATGTTCTGTGAAAATACATGTGTCCAAAGTTGAAATAAATAAGGAAGTGACTATATCAGAAGTTTGTTATTGATAAACAAACATGGAGACAGCAAAATGCTGAGAAATTACCTCTGTTATTGGAAGTGCTGAGAAATATGTAGATGGAAAGGTAAATGCAGTTCTGGGAAATTATTTGAAGAACTGCAGTGATTGGAAAATGTGTAGATCACTATATGGATTGACAGTTTCATAGTTTAGTGCTAGTATTTACAGAAATAAAAGATTGTAAAGCAAACAAAAAGAAAAGTTTTTCTGTCTGAAACATTACTACATGCTGAAGATCTGTGTATTTTCCCGAGGAGGATTGTCGCTTCATTTGAAAAGAACGAAGATAAAAAGGGCAAAAGCCCATATTCCTCTCTCTTTTTTTCCATTTTTTTTTTCAAATACTGTGGTACAATGGCGAGGTTATAATTCAGAAAATTACAAGAACTCTGAAGCCAAGCCTCTTAGCTTTTCATGGAATTTTGTTGTTCTCTCTTTAATCCTAACCCATAAAACTCTCTGTTGCCCCTCATCCATCCCCAGGCAGAGCTCCATTCACTCCAGTTGCTCCCTCATGTAAGGGGCAGCTCCCTCTCTTTGTCTTCCTGACCTGTCTTTCCCCAGGAATCTGTAACTGTCCATTGCAAAGCTCCAGTCCTGCCTCTATGATCTCAACAATATCCTGGCTCTGCAACTGCACACAGGTAACCGACCCACCATGTTTATTCACCACACTGCAGTAAAGCACAGGCACTGGAGTATCACCTCAGAGCGCTGAGGTCTTGGAGAAGGTTTGGGGGCTTTTTCCATTGCGGTGCCTTGTAGGAACCTTCTTTTCCACCTGTACCTGCTGAAAAGGGCCCCATTCAAGCCCTGTTTAATATTCTTTGTGATCCCTTCCATCTTACCACACAACGCCCTTTCCTTAGTGGTCTCCTCCACTGTTCCCTCAGGATTCCGGGTCGCCTTCTCCCTCCTGTGTCTTTCCTAGCTTAAATCCCTCCTAATGAGGTCAGTCATGTTACTGACAAGAATACTTTTACCCTGCTTAGTAAAGTGCTTCCTGTCTTTGAAGCAGATGGTGCTCTGAAAACAGGGTTCTGTGGCTGCAGAACCCAAGACCCTGTTGCCAACACTGGTTCAGCAGCCACTTGTGGGCCTGTACTGTCAGTGCCCTCCGTGCACCCTTTCCCTTCACTGTCAGGATTGAGAAGGACAGAACCTGGGCTCTCATGCTTTTCATGGCTAGTCCCAGAGCTCTGTAGTCACTTTTAGTACTCTGTCTTTGGTGCCCACATTTGTTACCTCATTACCTCTACTATTTTTCTCTATGCTTACCCATACCTGGAAATTTGTGTGGATTTGCTTTTTTGCACCTCCAGAACTACAGAATGAGTTAGGGAACTCTTGTCATATGTTCTAATCCTCAGAGTTTCTCTGGAATTGTTAGTCATAATTTTATTTATGTATAAAGATTTTCTTCCTTCCTGTTACTCATGTGTTGATCTTCAGCTTGTCCTTCTCATTTTCATACTGTTTGTCTGTTTCCACAGTTCTAGCTTATTTAAGGTTTCTCACTGTGTTGCCTTTGGAGGGATATAGCACTCTATTGTAATGTCAGGTGTGTCTTAACGCTCCTTGTGAAACTAAATTAAATTAATTGTCTAAAAGTGGACTTGTGTAATAAAAGTATATTATTTGTTAGATGGGTATTATTGGACAGTATTTGGTGTGCACTGAAGACAGTGGTCATGTTTCGATGCCGGGATATATAAATCCATGAATTTAGTTCATGTGTTGAGATCTAAGCCTTTGTAATGATCTCTGTTGAATCTTTTATGAACACTTGGTCGTCACTTCTAAATGGCTGCAGGTCCAACCAGAAAAAGTTGTAAGGGGGTAAAAACTCTTCAGCATAATTATTTCTTTTAAATCCAAAATGTGTATGAAAACTTTCTGTATCTGCAGTATTTATTTTCTCTAAGTCAGTTTCTTTGAGGCATTTTCACCGTACACAGATGCTTGGTTAAAAAAAGATAAAGTGAACATTATGAACTGAAGTTTTTCTCAGTTCATCTCAGTTGGTTGTCCCATCCAGATTTTGTTCTTCCATTCTAGGTGATTATTAGCCCACAAGAATCTATTGAGAGATTGAAATACTAGAGTCTAGAATGATTTAAAAAGAATACTAGCCTTTTCTTTGTAAATGTAAAACTTTCATAACTGAATTTTGCAAGCTTCACAGTACTGTTTCTGATGTGACATGTTGTATACACAGTTTCTATTAACATTAAACAGTTTCGTCAACAGCTGATGGCAGTAGAATTATAGTTAAATCTATTTATGAAATTCATTATACAGATAAAGGAAATTGGATGTTTTCCTCAGTGCTAATTGACATGTAGAACAATTGTGTACTCTGCCTCATAGTACACATATCTTAGGATATTGCTACTTTAAAAAATAAATTATAATATGGAAGTAATACTCTATGTTCCCTATATTAAATATAGGTCCAAGGCTCTGTTTTAAAGTTGATTGAATATGATAATTTGATTTATTTTGCAATTAGTTGAGGTGCTCTGCTGAGAAATAATGTATAGCAAAGGAATTGAGACCTTGAAACAGATGGTAAAATGGGATCATTTAGCTGTTAATGAGGTTTCTGAAAGGGATACAGTATTGTTAAGTCTTTAGTTATGTGCTTGTGATAACTTCAGTGTAAATTTTCAGCTTAGTTTCGCTGTTGAAAGTGGTTTGTTGGAGTCCATGAGTCAGAAGCCTGTACTGATGGTACATGACTAATTTCACAAATGATGATTTTTGGTAAGCTGAAAGCTGATATGGGATGTATTTTAAACACGTGCCATGTACAAGTTGCAGGTTTTAAGCTCTTGAACTGTGACATATAGAGGTAATTTTGGATTATTTAACCTAGGGCATGTTTAAGCAATAATGGCCCAACACAGAATAAACCCAAGAAATAATGCAGCACTTTTCCCCCTGCTGCCACCTTGCCTCTCTCTCCTGGTTTTCCTGGATAGTGTGTCTCCCAGTGGAACAGCACGCAAAACTTGGTGCTTTGACTTCCAGTTGCCTTGTTCTCTCCTCTTTCATCCAGTCCCAATACTGTAACTGCTTTTCCTGACCTTTTCCCCTCTTTAGCCACCTTCTGTTATTTCCCCATGGTCGATGTACCTCTCCTTCTCCAGAAAGACCTTACAGTGTATATGTTTTACTCTGAAGATGGCCAGGGTGACACTGTAGGCTACTGTATTTAGAAATGAGTATGTATGATATTTCCATATGATATTCTGAAATTAGTTGAGGGGTTCTGCTCAAGAATAATGTATATAGAGGAGGAATTTAGTCCTCAAGGCAGATGCAAAAATGGGTTGTGTGCCATCCCCTCACATTGGTGTGCAGGTGTCAGACATACGCATTTGGGGATATCTGACTTCTGGCATGTTATTCTGATTGTTAGATAATTTTTTTCCCTCTCCAAATGATCTACATTTAATTTAGAAATAAATAGTGTGATTTTTTGTTTTGTTTTGAGGAAATAAAATTAGTCTCCTCATGAAACATGACTTCTAATTGTTTGCTAAAGACAAAATCTGTTATGTCTGGCTAAAGTTTAAGAGAGACTTGAGAATGTTATCTCTCCAAAACAGTTCTACAGAAATTTTGAAAGTGGATTGTTTCATTCATACCAAAATGAAAAATAATTCTCTGGCAATATCTCTGGAGATGTGTTTTGTCTTTGTTGTATAGAGTAACTTAGGTAAACTGTAGTGTAAGAAAACCATTCCTTCCACATACAAAAATTAGGTCAGCAGTCAGATTGTTTTCAATTAAATGAAATCCTTTTAAAGTGATTTTTGTTAATCCACATTTGAAATGTAGCTAACAGTGGCGAGGTAGCAAGTGTCTCGAGAGCCATACGAGGGTACAAACAGACAAAAATCTGCCTCAGCTTCATGGTAATTTGTTACCCAAGGAGTTCCTGAGTCAGCAGTGCTGCCATAGTTCTTAGCAGGTCTTCAGGATTTTTCTTGGTTTTTGCATACACTTGTCCATTCACTATTAAACCACAGTAAGTTTTTCATGCTGACGCTAACTTTTACCACGATTGCATGGGTTAGCTACATTTTAGTTGAAGAAGAATGTGTTTTTATTTTAAAAGTGCATTTTATTTCCATATAATGCAATATGTTTTTTCCATGGAAAGAGGTTGTGTAGGGCTCTTAACTGTGTGTCTCCTCCCACACACTGCTCCTCAGACTCTTAGTGCTTCAGGAGTCCTCATTTTAGTCATTCTTTCTGGATTCCTTGTTTCCTGCCTTTCTTGTGCTTGACGCCCTTCACTAGATCTTTTGCGTGTCACCTTGAGATCAACAAACTGCATACTTTTAGATGTATTTAATTAGTGATAGAATGATACTCCTTTGCTAAATAACATTGTGTCCAGCAGCAGCTGAATACTTAGTTAATATTTCCATCCCTCTTTCTGTACTAACCCTAAGATCTCATTTCTGTGCTCATTCAGTAATTTTACAATAGATTACTAAGGTTGAATAGATTTTTTTACTCATATGCAACTCACTGAATATTCATGTTCTAACTTACCATTTCGAGTTTTAATCAGTACCTCTCAAGGTTTCTTCTTGAGTTTTTCACATTTGGTTCCTCTATTTGCTGCCTTCAGACAGGATTTTCATCGTCATCTTTATCAACTCATCTGTCAGAACTCAACTGATATTCCCAGGGCACTCCACTGAGTGTCTGTTTCATCTTGTAAAAACTATTCCTCATATTTCAGCTAAAAATTTCCCAAGTTCCTTTGAAGTTCCAAAACTGAGAAGGATCCAGTCCTCATAACATCTTACTATTTCATTTATTCTCTAACCTTTCCTTTTGACACGTCAGAGCAAGGAGATTCATTGACTCTTTCATAAAATAATGTTTCAGCCTGGAAACCTCTGAAGGTCTTCATAGTGAACACATAAAAAAAAAAAAGATATTTTTATCCTATCAACTTCTTTTATATAGTGAGTGTAGTTTACTTTTTTCTGACAAGCTGCTGACTCCAATGTATATGAAAGAGCATTTGTTAGTGTTTTACAAGTTTTTCACTCAAGTTTTTTTTAATATGCCTTCAGTATGTGTCTGTATTTTGATTTATTGGAGTTCACAGTCCTTTGTGTATTCCTCATATGACAGAGCTTTTCAAGGTCTGTTCTCAAACCTCTGTTCTGTCACTTAGCTTCCATTTTCTTTTTTTCTCAACTGCTTTGTGATAAGAACTAGACATGGTTTTTATTACATAAATTATTTTAAGCTTATAAGAAGTGTAGTGGTCTGAATGAGATTGGTTTAGTTAGTATATACTTATCTGTGCAGGTAGTTGTGACTCTGCACTTGATATTTTGAGATACAGGATTCATTCAAAATTATTTTAGTTCCTGAAAAAGTAATGAGATATTTCATAAATATCAAGAAGACAACAAGAATGTCAGTAAAAGCTTATATGTCTGTTCTGGTTACCAGTGTGATAGAGTTAACTTTGTTCACAGTAGCTAACATGGGTCTGTGTTTTGTATTTGTGCTGGAAACAGTGCTGATAACATGTCCCAGGTAGCTGTGCAGTTACTGTGGCAAAGAAGGGAGTAGGTGACCTCTTGAAGTACCTGCAGTTCAACACTGAACTGGTCTTGTCGGCATGAACTTGATAACTGCTGATCTCTTTCTAGTAATGTAGAGCTGAGACTAGAGCCAATCTCCTGATCAGGATATGGATGTGATAAGGAAATCTTAAGTTGTAGGAGAAAAGCTGCTCATTTTGGACAGGAGTGATTGTTTGAGTGTTCAGCTACTCATAAGTAGACTTTGTTAGATCATATGTACGAATGGAATATTTGCTCACAATAAATAAAAATTTTTAATGAATCATGAATGTGACATAGTACGAGATCTCTTTCTTTATTAAAAATATTTATTTGCTCTGAGGCAAATAAAAGTACAGCTATGAGACAGTCATGTGTATGGGATTTTTTCTTTATTCTTCATAGTTTTATTATTTTTATATTTGTATAGATAGTGGTTTTCATATACTATTAGATAAAGAATTCTCACATATCTGTTCAAGGAAAATAACTTTTTTCTAACTTAGTTTATTAATTAGAAAACTAGACATTTGATCTTACTAATTAGCTGAAAATGGTCAGATTTTGCTTTCTTCAGAGAAGAATTACTTTAGAAACAGCTGTAAACTTGTAATAAATTTACTAGGTGGAAGTCATCTAAAGGTCTGATACTTTTAAATCACCACACGCGTTTTTGTTTTGTTTTCTCTTAGGAAAGGAGACTGAGAAAGCCAAAGATCGGTGTGAAAAAGCCACTATGAAGCTTCATATGTTGCATAATCAGTATGTGTTGGCACTGAAAGGAGCGCAATTACATCAGCACCAGTATTATGATACTACGCTTCCTCTGTTACTTGATTCACTACAGAAGATGCAAGAAGAAATGATTAAAGCCCTGTAAGATGTATTCTCATATACTTTTAACTTGTATGATTTTATATGGGTAGTATTCTAATTATAAGATTATTTGAAAATAAGAAACTGTGATTATAGTTGTATATCAAGGGTTGACAAAAGTCTGTCCAAATAATGCAGGCAGTAGTTCTGAGTGCTTACTTAAGCATACCAGCAACGCGCCATCTTTTTACAAAACTTGAGATTCCTACAGATTGACTACAGTGTTTGTATCTGAGCTCATGCTTTGTCCTTCAGCTGATGTGCTGTGGCAAGTTTGTAGACAGTATTATGAAATTCCACCAGCAGCAAATTTGGTTTAAACTGTCCAGCTGTCTTGAAGGTAACTGGGGAGGAGGGCCAAGCAGGTGAGTGGTTAATCATATGTGTGGGAGAAGTAACAGGATCATATGAACTTGATATCACTGTAACAAACCCATCCTTAAAAATACAATTACTCCGTTTATAAAACATCATTTTTACATAATTATGGAAGATGTCCCAAGTGATGATCTCTGAAAACAGACAGTGAGGACTTTAAGCCCTCCTGTCTGGTTTGTAACATCCATGCTTCCTCTTTGTCTTTCCGGAAAAGTGGGAGATGTTTTGAGCGTATGTTCTGTGGTTTTTTTTTATTGTGATGTTATTTAAGTCACTTAACCTAAAAAAAGGGCATTTACTTTTTTTTGTAAGTGTTATTGTTCATTTAGATGTGAAACACTCTTCTTTAACTCATTTTCTTACCTGCTCTGGAGTCTACTTTCATCTTGACTTCAGAACACAGGAAGCGTGGGAGAGTCGGGGATTCCATGCTTTAAATGCTTTACAGGCACAGCTTCCATATCCAGTATCATCTTAATTTATTTCATTCTGGTCCAGTTATCAAAATGAAAAAAACCTTCATAGTAGTCTCTGTATACTCCTTTTAATCTTAATTTTGTATGTAAGATCACAGGAAAAGGCTGCAGTAAAATGTGTGTGCTGTAGTTAAAGTGATTTTTTAGAATTGTGAGATATGATAATCAAGTGAAGAATTTTATGGTGGATCAAGAAGTTACTGAACCTCCTCACCTTTGCTGTGCCTGGAGTAAAAACATGTGAAAAATATTTTTGTTACTACATTGACATTTTCATGAATTCTTAATGTGTTGGATAAGTATTCCTTTATAGTATCTTTGGTGTACAAGAGAGTTCCTGATTTCAACTGTAGAGCTTGGTGTGGCCATCTGTGTGAAACATACTTGCTTAATAATCCTAATTTTGCAGGTGAATTAGTTTGTTAAACTTGAAAAAGTATAGATTAGTATTGCTAATGATTTTTTTCCCTTTTTTCTTTTTGTTGTTGTCATTGTAATTGATAAAGATTCCCTTTCTCTTCGATATGGCACCACTTAGCTCATATTTGACTATCTTTTCATCACACTCCATGAACTATTTTCTGGAACCTTTTCATGCATGATGTTCACGGGCAAGGCGAGATTTAATGCCTTCCCTTGTCGGTTTACTCTTCAAAAAAAAAAAAATTGAAAAATTCCTACCACAGAATTTTTTTAACAGGGAAAACATAACTTGAAGTATTGTTCAGGAAAAATGTATTGATACTTTTTTCTCTGCATGTTCCTCTGGGCTAGCCAAAATTCGTCAGTGTTTCTTGAGATC
>JAWMRA010000090.1:13028032-13040567 GCA_035584735.1 Pseudotriccus pelzelni | reverse complement strand
GTGCCATGGTCTAGGAACCACAGCACTGTTGGATCAAGGGTTAGACTTGATGACCTCGGAGGTCTTCTCCAACCCCGTTGCTTCTATGATTCTATGAGATCTTGAAACTCTTTGTTGAAGGAATCTTGTCACACAATACATTGTATAGTATTTAATTAATATCTAAAACTTCATGTATATGATGTTTTAATTAGATACTTTCCTGTTTTTATTTTGCTGAAGTTCACATGTAATCACAGTCTGTTTTTCAGTTTTCGGTTCTTGAACTGCCTTCCTTGCTGCACATTACTTAAAGGATAAACTGTATTTGAACTAGTCGAGTTTGGTGGGGTGTTTGGTTTTTTCTCAGTATTGTTTTGTTGCCAGTTACCACTCTCTGAAAATACTTCAGACCATCCCTTTATTTCTTGCTGTGGGCAGGCTTCTCTAACTCATCCTTTAGCAGGTGTTTGCAGTGTTCAGGTGATGATTTTGGTTCAGATTGCACCAGTAACTCTATGTCTTATTAAAAGGCCTGAAATCTTTCTTAGATGCCTATTTGTAAGGTCAAAGTTTCCCTGAAATCATCCTTGTTGTGATTTGTCATTGATCATGCCTTCCTCCAAAAGAACCCATTTTCAACTTTAAGTGCAGTGCAGAGTGATCAGAATGTTTTTACGTGTATTTACTGTCCCCAGAAGATGTCATCCCACTGTTGCATTGGGTTTCATTATGACTGCTGTCATACCATATGGCACTATCTTAGTGCTACTATCCTGGCACTAATATCCCTTTGCATCTTCAAATGATGATACTACCTTCAACACAGAGAATGTTTTAATTATGTTTTATTTATATGTGTATATGTCTAGCATATCATCTGCTCTCCTGACAAGATCTCATGTTGAAAATTTAGTTTTTGATTCAATTTACCTTTTTAACACTTCCCAATGTGTTGCCCTGACTTGCAGGGCTCCTTCACACAAGATCTCACTCTATGAGGTTGCTAGTAGCTTTTTGCTAGCAGCAAGAACTATAAAGTTTGCACTTCTGCAACCTATGGGCAAATAATTTTAAAACTGTCAATTCGTCATGCATGTCTGGAAAACTAATTAGATTGTAGTTCATCTTGCCGCAGTTCAGGAAAGAGACTAGTTTGTGACTTTTCTCTTGTTACCCCTGTATCTTGATAATGTTGAAACCATTTTGTGTTTGAGGATGTCAGTCTACACAATATGTGTTCCAAAGCCTTGCTGATGATGGGAGACTGTTATTTTCACAGGGCAATGTCCTTTCTCTCATAATGAGGCCCAGAAGAAAGAACATTATCTTGAGGATAATGTCAGGATAATTGTTCATTTTCTTGTTTGATGCTCTTAAATGTGTGCAGTCTCATGCCAAGTCTCTGTTTCAGATCCTGTAATCATGTCTTCATACATCACACTTATCCTTTTTGCATGAATGATCGTTCTGCTGATAATGTGGAGTTTGGTTCATTAGTGACTTAGTATAATGGTCATCTATAGGGATATTATTTTTGTCTTTTCCTGCCAGTGAGAATTTTATGACAGGTGGTCCCCTTATCACTTGGAAACCTGTCTGAATAGTCATTTGGCTCAGCACAAGTTTGGGAAGGAACAGTCTCAATATTAATGACTTTTGCTGTTCTTTTTTTCTTCAGGGATAGGGCTTGCAAGAGCATCTGCCTTCCAGGGATTATCTGAAGATACAGAACGAAAGAAAACTGATTTTTCTGCATATTGTCCTCATTGTACATGGTTCTGGTCCCTTTACATCCTTAATCTGTTCTTGTAGAGTGTGAGAACTCTGCATCTCTTACAGACCACATGTCACTGGGTTCCAGTTGAATGCTTTTAAGGGTGTCAGTATTATACTGTGGATGTCTTTTAGGCAGCATCTGTCAGTCTTTGGTTTTGGCAGTTCTTTGAGATAACAGAGTCATCTAGGTACCTGCAGATGTTCTAAGTGCTTGTCCTTCAGTAATGATTTAATCATGTTCGTCTCGAGTATTCAGGGCTATGAGGGGTATTCAGAGGAGATCCATAAAAACAAGCAGAAGACAGAAAGTTGTTTTCATCTTCTTTTAGAGTTCAAATTATTTATCAAATTATTTATCATCTTATAGAGATCAAATTATTAATTAGAAGACTGTTATAATGCAGTCCAGAAACACAAAATAGAAAAAACCAGATATCTCTAACTTGATGCCAGATGAATTTATACTGGATGTGAGGTTAGTTTAATAGTGCAAGTTATCATTACAACAACTATCTAGATTGCAGTGAATTTCTCACTGCTGGAAATCATTATCTAAAACTATTCTCTAAAGGACAGGGAACCCTAGTGTTTATAAATACAGTGAAAAGTGAATGAAAACAGTAGTTTCATGTGTATTTATTACAATGTGATTTTTGTGATAATGAAAAGAGAATGGGTGTTTGCTTGCATTGTGTTGTAGCTTTGAAAATTTTCTAGAATTGTTCTATGTATTTATGCCTTCAAATAAAGAATTATGTTGAGGAATTGTCATGCTTTCCCCCAGCTTTAATGAAACAAAATACGTATCTTAAATCATGTATATTTTTAATTTGTTATTTTTCATCACAGTATTGTACTCTTACTGAGCCAAAAGCAAGCTCTTGAAGAACTTAAGCAAACAGTTCAGCAATTAAGATGCTCTGAGGCAAAATTTGCAGCCCAGAAAGAATTACTGGAACAAAAGGTTCAAGAGAATGATGGGAAAGAGCCACCACCTGTAGTGAATTATGAAGAAGATGCCAGATCAGTGACTTCTATGGTAAGTTTTACATCTCTTTTACTGAACTGTAGCTTTGTTATTGTACTTCAGTCCTGGGATCAGATTATACAGGTACTCACTGAGGTGACTAAAGTGAATGAACTTCACTTTGCATTTGTGGAGACTTGTTGGACAAACAGTTCATTTGTGTGGGTTTTCTTATTTTTAAAGTTGCAGTAGCTCGTAACAATCTATGTCTGTGGTCTTGAATTAGTCTTCTGTACACTTGTTGCTTAGATACTCACTAGACTATTTTATAATCAAAAGTGTTAACCCTTAAATAGATTTAGTAAATGTGACTGAGCAGCTATTGGTCATTTCCTTGGGTGTGTTGAAAAAATATATTCACAGTTGTAGATATAAAATGAACAGTAAAAGCTCAGTGCAGAATCATGGCCTACGTTGAGAAATTATTTTATGTGTTTTCTTAAACAGAAATGAACACTGGTTTCTTTGCAACTTATTTTCAAATGTTTATGTGCTCTCAGTAATCAAAAGGAACTTTCTATGCTTTGTAAGACCCCATATAATTTTTAAAAGTACCTTACTTTGCTAATATTTTGTGTGACTTCTTTTCTCAATTGTATGCAGCAATGAGCAGAATTAGTAGGCCACGTAAAAAAGCAAACAAATACTACCTGTTTACTAAAGGGACAAACAGTACTGTTTGCCTTTGTAGATTAGATTTGACATGTATGAGATACTTGTGCCTTCTTTGAGGTTTAGCTTGACATTCCTTTTGGTGCATGGGGCAGTAGGTCCATGAAATGATCATGAAATTGTTGTTTCTGAGAGGAATGCTTTTTTTCTTCGTCAATTTGTGGAACCTAGTTTGATTCACATTCTACAGTTATACTTAATTGTCAGCATTCTCTTGCTTCCACTGCTGTTGAATATTTACAAGGCACTATTGGATGGTTTTTGTTTACACTGGTACAGAACATTATATTTCAAAGCTTGTATGCTTGTCATGACCTAGAAGGAGTTGACAAAATGAAAAAAGATGATGAAGGAGAAAAGAAGAATCAGAATAATGATTGCAAAAGATTAGGAGACTTACAATCTTTTTTGGGTAGGCTGTTTTGTTAGGTATTTAATATATTATCCTGTAGTAGTGCTAGTGAATATTGTCTGTAAGGGTTAGTTGAGATGATGAGTCTAATCATGAAAATGGTACTCTTCTGCTTCAGTTCAAGATTACTGAAGTCTTCTTTCTGGTGTCCAAATCTCTGTTTCAATGGGTGGGAGAAAATAATCCCGTGTGCCGAGTACAGGCCTGCACATGGCGAGCAGCACAAAGCCACGGGCACTTCATTGCTGGCAGCAGTACAGTGAGCTGCCAGGAGTGAGGGCTCCTCACCTGCTTGGCAACTCTGTTGTTTTAGTCCCGTGTTCCTTACCATGGCCATCTGTGTCTGCTAATCCATATAGTAAATCTTTTTTTTTTTTTTAGTTTTCTTTGTTTCCTTTCCTGGCTAGGCTACTACAGAATTACTAGAGATTACCTTTTATTTGGAGTGCTTGTCGTAATTTCCTTTTTGTTTCCTTTTTTTTCCAGTGAAAATTGGTTTATATGGCAAAGTTATTTGGAACTTCTCAAAAACTGGTTGCAGCTGCCAACATGGCACTTGCAGTGCCCTTGGCCCAGGGCTAATGTCACAGCGTGGCTGGTTCTGTGTCCAGGGCAATGTGGCCTCTGGTGGAGGGCAGGGGAATGAGGCAGTACAGTCACAGAACCATAGGATGGTTTGGATTGGAAGGGACCTTAAGGATTGTCTAGTTCCAGCCCCCCTGCCGTGGGCAACACCACCTTGCACTAAAGCAGGTTGCTCAAAACCCCATCCAGCCTGGCCTTTCCCAGAAGGAAATGGTCATGGTTCACCACAGCCTGCACTGGGTCTTGTACATCCTACTGCTTACACTGTTTTTTTTCTCTTTAGGACTTGCAGGAGCTCCTGCAGTCCTGTACCAGCTTTTTGGAGTGGAAATGGACAGGAGTTTAACCTGCCTGATCACACTGGTATTGGCCTTGCCTTCTGAGGAGGGTTGAGCTGGTCGTAAAATGCCTGCATGCCTGCGATATTGGAGAAGCCCTTACATCTGGATGCTGGCCCATGGCAGTAGAAGTGCTGAGAGGAGGTCCAGACTCTGGGGCATTCTGCCCTCACACAGCCTTCTCCCCAGCTGGTCCCTCCAATAAGCCAGAAGTAGTCATCACTCTTGTCTCTGCACACGAGATCACTGCTGTTACCCTGCAGTGCGGGAGAGGGTATTGAGGTGTGTTTGGTGGCCACTGTCAGTACCAGGGCTGTCTCCTCTTTTACAGCCTGTGCCAAATGCTTTATCCCTAGCAGAGCAAGACTCTGCTCAGGTGCTGAAACCTCTCCTCCTGTTTACTAATGTTCCCTCTTGTCATATCACTACCTGCCACTTCCAAAAAATCACTCTCCATCACTTTTAGAAGCTCCCTTTAAGTTCTGAAGGGCTGCAGTGAAATCTTCTGAAGCATTCTCTTTTCCAGGCTGAACGACTCCAACTCTCGCAGCCTGTTGTTGTAGGAGAGGTGCTCAAGCCCTGTGATCAACTTAGTGGCTCTCCTCTAGACTTGTTGCAGCAGGTCTATGCCTTTGTTGTGTTGAGGACCTCAGGGCTGGGCACAATACTCCAGGTGGGGTCTCACGAGGGCAGAGCAGAAGGGGAGAATCACCTCCCTTGACCTGCTGCCCACACTGCTTTGGATGTAGCCTAGGATATGGTTGGCTCTTTGGGCTGCGAGCCCATGCTGTTGGCTCATGTTCAGCTTTTTGTCTACAGAGGCCCCAAATCCTTCTCAGCAGAGCTGCTCTCGGTATATTCTTCTCCCAGACTTTACTCCTGTCTAGAATTGTGCTGACCCTCAAGTGACTTGCTGAACTTCATGAGGTTCCCACTGGCCCATTTCTCAAGTTTGTCCAGGTGCCCCTGGATGGCATCCTGTCCTTCTGTTCTCAGCTAGTCCCCTCAGCTTTGTGTCATCTGCAAGCTTGCTGCAGGCACATGGGCACAATGACACTGTCTGTGTCATTGATGAAGATATGACAGCGTGCTGGTCCCAAGACAGAGCCCTAAGGGGACACCACTCATCACCAGCTGCACATGGACATAGAGCCACTGACCAGAGCTCTCTGGCTGTGTCCATTCCTATTGCATTTGAAGAGTGGCCCACCCTTCAAATCCACATCTCTCCAACTTGGAAATAAGGATATCACGTGGGACCATGTTGAAGGCCTTACAGAAATCTGGGTAGATGACATGAGTTGGGACTCACTCTCCCCTTATTTGCTGCTGGAGTCAGTCTTGAGAGGCCACCAGAGTGGCCAGGCATGATTTGCCCTTAGTATGACTGAAGTGTGGGAATATGACTGACTTAAATGCTGGATGATTCCCCTTGAGTAAGTTTTCGTTAACTGTTGAGTTGATATTCTTTGTGAATAAAATTGACTAACAAGAGGGAGATACAACTTCAGTGTAAATTAAACTTTTTTTTCAAATTGCTCTGAGAGGACAGTGTTGACTGTATCTCAAGATGAAAACATTATACACTGATGGTCTGTTTGTATAAGTAAATTTGTTTAGGCTTCTCCTCTTTATGTGAGAGCAGTTCATCTAAATGTTGCTCTGATACTATACTTGAAAGTGGTTATTTATTCCTCTTCAGAAATTAATTGTAAATATTTTCCTAAGAATTACAAAATCATAATTGACTTGTGTTGTCATCATCCATATGAAGTAAATTTTCATGTCCTCAGTCACAAGTGAGTTTTTTTGTAATTTAAAATTAAAAATAAGAAATGCAAACCAATTTCGTAAAATTTCGTATTTCTAAGTATTTATATGGTATTATATAAATACAGCCAATGTCATGGTGTAATAATTCTCAAATTGTTTTGTTTTCCATATCTTACATTAGGTAGCCGTATAATAGAATACTAACAATGAAATTTTGAAATCCTGTTAGATGTGTCATTATAGACGGTGTTGTGTTACATGTGTGTTATAACTTAGTTTCCTTTTTCTTTTTCTGGCTCTGTAAGATGTTTCATGTTCTGCTTGTGTCTTCAGTATGTTTTGGTGTTGTCATTTTGTTTTTGGAAGAATGTTACCTGTGTGTTGTAGGGCAAAAGGAAATTGCTGAATGAATCCATTTGGTTCAATCATGATATCATAGCAGGGAGTTCTAAAAGAATCTACTTTTGCTTATTCCTGAACATTGTGTTAAACAATTTTGTTGTTGTATGTGGAAAAACAAAACATAAATATGTGTCTAGCAGTTATACCTTTCTACTGAGCTATCCGTGCAAGACAGAGATAGTTATAATGCTGAAGGTACTAGAAGTTTAAAATCATGCGTTTGAGCCCCTTACAGTTATGCAGTTATACTACACACTGTGTTAATGGGAGAGTCAAAGTTTACATTTTCTTCTGTACTTATATTAAAGTATGGAGGTAGATACTAAGAAAAAGCTGGTCATTCCTTGTAAACAGGTACATTTTACAAAAAATGTAATAGTATCCAAACTATTATACATATCATTAACCAGTAACTGGAAGCTACTTGAGCTAATTTTTAAATGTTTAGGTGTTCAGTCAGTGGATGTATGGCTTGTCATTTGTCCTAAGAGACATATGGTCTTTTTGCTGTTAATGTGATCAACAAAGCATGGCAGTAGTCTGTGGCAATTAAAGTGAAGAAAACAACAGCAACATAATGTTGTATGTCTAATGATCAGATTAGAAATAAAAATATAATTAATTTTTTGAATATTGCCATGCCAGCTAAACATTTACTCAGGTAATTAAGTACAATTATGATGATTTGCATTTCACAGTAAGGCTTTAAAATTACAGCATCAGTATTGCCTTGGAAATTGTTACAGAATAGGAAATCTTCAGGGAGTGCTTAAGCCAGGCAATGGATTTAGTTAATTTAAAATAGTAATTAATCTTGTTTAGTAATGATATAGTGAAATCTGTGTGCCACTCTAATTCTCCTTTTTCTTTACATGGTAAACCCAAATTTTTTAAAGACACATTATTTTTAAGAATGTGTATTTAAAATTTTATGTGTTCTCACTATATAAATGTTTCATATAGATTTATTTTGTGTGCTCCAGCACACACTGGAACATGTGATAAAACTGAGGTTTGGTATGTGAGCTCTGCAATACTTGAAAGACTTGTCAGCAGGTGGAGCTCAGTGCCAGAAGACTAGCAACTACTGAATAATCCAAATCTTGTAGCATAATTACTCAAATATAAATGTTCTCCTCACATCTGATTGCTTTTACTGTTTGTCATTCCTTTTTAAAAGACTTCAGAGATCTTATTCTTAGTGATTGCTGTAAAAGTAAGATAAGCCTGCTTTTGGTGAAGATTATGGTAATTAAAAAATTAGTTCTCAGTCATTACAGAAGAAAAATATTAAATGCATGAAGCAGAGACAAAGTGCTACTTTTGTTGTTTGTAAATAATTCTACCTTATGTGAAAGTTTTATCTTTCCATTTCACTTACTAGAATCCATGACTCCTAATTGTATGATGAACAAACCAATAGTCAGTCGTCCCTTGCAGGTTTGGGTTTGAGGTGAATGTTTTCAGGATGCTCACTAAAATTGTAATTGATGAATTTAATCCATTACTATTTTTTGAATTTTTAACAGTCGGTTACATAGAAATGAATGGGTATTTACAGGAGTTGGCTGTGTGTTTGAAGATGCTTCATTACATACATTTTAGGTGATGGATCATAAGGTTCTGAAACATAATCAGCTTAGAGATGTACCTACACTCTTGGGAGTCTCCTTTTCCCATGCTGTCTCAGGTTATAGAGGAACTTTATTTTCAAACAGTTGCAGGAAAATGATTGCCTTCTATGACAGCCCATTGCAGCAATAGCAGAAAGCTTAACAGCAGAGATAAGTTTGTAATTTTTCTTTCTGATTCAGAAGAATGGAGGCATTCTTAAGCTTTGTAATGCATTGCCAAACATCTTTCTTTTCTGTCCATTTAAGTAATTCTCTACTGAGTGGAGGCTCATCACATTTATATAAAACTAAGAGTATATTAGGGCATGGTAGGGAAGCCCTTTACAGTTATTTCTTTATATTTATTTGATTTATATATTTATAAACCTTGTACGCTTCCACTAAGCTATTCCAAGATTTTTATTGTCTTGTCAATAGAAATTGACAAAATTAGTCTAGGCAGCATTGGTATCCTTATCCTTTTTTTTATTTTAGTCTCAGCAGAGGAAAGGCTGCCAGTGCAGTCATGTTGTAGAAATTTTGCCTATTAATTCATAGAAGACTTGGAAGTAAACAGTTTTATTTCTTGGATGCCTGGACAGTGATCTTTGTTTTGGGCCATTTTCCAAGCTTGCTGGCTGGGACCTTTGTTTCTGGCTTACAGCCAAAATTTGACATGGAACAAAAATGCCCCAAATGTCAGATGCTTCTGGGAAGTGTGAAGGATGAATTCTATTCCTCTTTCTCACATAATGAGTACATTCTAGCTTCTGTTTCTTATTTTTGTAAATCTGACTTGCCAGATGGACATACATCAGAGGAAGAACAATACAAAAGGAGACACTAAGGTAGCAGACAGATAAAAACAGTCATACCTTGTCCCCAGTGGGTACTACTGACTGGTTCAGAATTTACAAGATGAGAAGTCAGTGGAGCTGTCAAGCCTCTTTTCCAGTGAACATGCCTAGAAGCTTCTGAAAGAAAAGATTAGATGAAGGTCACACACTAAGGCTCAGGAATTAAGAATATTTCTTAAGGTTAGCAAAAAGTGTTTAACAATAACCTAGTCTCAGGGAAAGGCAAAATTAGAAGTGTGATCAAACTTTGTGAAACACACAGAAACAAAACTCTTAGAATATTTGAAGTGCAGAATTAGTTTACCCTCTCTGTATGAAGACGAGTAGTAAGTACTTGAGATAAGTACATATACCTCTCTTGAACTGCCAGTAATATTGCAAGAGCTTTCATTTTTTCATTAAGGAAGAAGGTTTCACCATAGTAATGCTTCAGCACTGCATACCCACTGGGAATTTATTTCAGTCAAAATCTTCCCTGTGGATTAGGAAAGCTTAACTCAGAAGTTTTCCTTTGAGCAGAAATCACATATTGCTGTCCAGTAGTTTCAGTATGCGTAGGAATGTTTCTCTGTGTGCTGGGAGGAAAGTAGTAACTCTCTTCCAGAATTATCACTATTGGCTTTTTGCATCTTTTTCATAGTGGTGGGACTGAATTACGGGGATTATTAACTTCTCATAGCCTCTAGGCAACACACAAGAAGTAATGTGATAGAATTGGGCTGCTTGAAATCACGTCTCTGCTTTTCTCTTTTCCTTTTTAAGTGGCTGATTAAAAATTCCATTGTTCTTAAAGACAATTATTATGCTTCTAAAAGTCCTAAAACCTCCTATATAATAATTCTTGGAATTATGATTTATGGTTTTAATCTACTGCCACTGGTAGTTTATTGCCAGATTTGAAGTATATAATTTTATGGTTTGCTATGTGGCTTCTGCTTCCTTTCAGCTGTGCAGGCAAGTTCTTGTCAGTTACAGTCCAAGAAACCAGAATGGCAATCAAATTTTTGGATTACTGTCTATAAGTTACAGACACAACCATTTTTGTTCTCCTTTTTGTTTTTTTTGCTGTTGGTAATTTTTAACAGTGGGCTAAATGAAATAGCATGCTACAAATATTGCAGATTTTTTTTTTTTTTTTTGTCATCCTGCAATAAGATAGGCGCAAAACATTTCTGGTCAGTTTGGATTCCAGGTGCCCAAACATCAACACTAATGCCATTTTTAGATTGCCTAAGGTATGCTGCCTGACATGAAGCTGTGCCTCATGTCTTCCAGTCCCATGCAGATGTCTTGGATAACCTTTTTGAAAAAAGAGCTTTTTTCTTCTCAAGCTCTTTTGCGGTAATACCCAAAGCTGTGGCTGTGTATTGGATGGTTTTGGTCCACTTCAGGTGCTTGCTGCTTTTGTGTGGTTGACCTGTTGAGTCTGTAAGGATTTATAGCTATAACTTGTAAATTAACACTATTTACAGGGATAGTTGTATCTACAATTTGATATAGACATTGAAATGTCTCAGGAACACTGTGGTAATGAAATGTGGCTTTATAATATGTGATAAAAATTAGAAAGGAAAAAAGGATATTCACCCAAGATGACAAGTGTTTTCTCAGTTATTTTCTTCAACATACGTTTTAAGAAGTTGATGCACTGAATCATATGTAACTATATTAATAAACTGTAGAAATTGTTCTTTTTTGGGGATATGCAAAAGGAGTTCCTTCTGTAACAGAGGAGACCGAGCTTTGATTTGAAAAGCAGCTTGAGGACGCTTAATAAGTAGTATGAACTTTGAGAAGAGACTGCTTGTTGGACAGGCCTTTTTGATAAGTAATAACTGAAACATATGAAAGACTCTGTCTGCTGACTGAGCATAATAATTCAAAGTCTTTTTGTATTTCAGCAGAAGTGCTACCTAATTTATTTTGGCTCATTGTGCTAGATGAAATTTATGTACTTCAGCTTGTACAGGATTGAATCTGTTACTCACTGGTCCCATTACTGAGACTTGCAAACTGAATCTTTCCTCCTTGATGTCTGTATTTTCAGTATAGTCTTGTTTGTGTTTATGATTTATAGCTGTGATCTGTACATGAATTTAGTGGACCACAGGCTTTACTCAGAGTAGAATTTGAAAATTGCCTATTTCTAGGGTTTGCATTTTTATTATTCTGTTTTTTAAATTATAGGCCATTCACTTAAGAGTTGGACTCAGTGATCCTTGTGGGTCCCTTTCAACTCAGAATATTCTGTGAAATCTGTGAAATTGGCAGATATTTGTGGTTTTGGCACCCTACAAAGATTACTCATTAAGCCTACCTCAGATATGCTTCTCAAGTTGTGTGTTGCAGCTGTCACAAAGTTGCTCTATCATTTTATCTATTAACATATAAGCTGCTTTTGTGGATAGATAGGGATCTGTGAAAAGCAAGAGCAAACATCTTTTGCAAACATGATTAGGCTAGCTGTCAAACAGAAATACCTGATCAGATTTGAATCTTGACATGCTATGAACTCTTTCAGGTTATGACAGGTGGAGTTTTATTCTTTAATACAGATAACATAAATGTGGATCTGGCTAAGAACCTGTTCTGTCCCATCAGACTGAAGATATTTGGTATTAACTCCATGAAACTTTGTTTTATTGTGACAAAACAAATGAATCCTCTCAAAACGTGATTTTCCGAATAGGATACAATTGCCAGTCCATATTTAATAACACTGTTTATTGAGGGAAGAAATATGCTTTACATTCTGCCAGGTCACACAACATGAGATGCTATTTCTTCTCGCTTGACACAGCATTTGCCAGGTGGCTTAAGTAAAGCCAGTCAATGAGTCGACTGGAGCCAGTCAATGAACTGTTAAAAGGGATCCTCATTGGCAGGTGCCAGTGTGCAGAGGGCAGAATCCAAGAAACATTGCCTTAAACCAGTCAGAACAGTATGATAACAAATTTAAAGACAATACACCTCTGGTGCAATCATGTGATCATTGCCTGGAGAGAGGATTGTTCCCAGGCCTCTAGGAATTTTCTTTGACGGCAGGGGAAAACTTGGGGGTTTGCCCACCCCATCCCCCGAGAGTATATCTGTAGGTT
>JAWMRA010000090.1:13013702-13028026 GCA_035584735.1 Pseudotriccus pelzelni | reverse complement strand
ACCTCTGCTAAGGTTGGGTTGCAAGTCCCTGCCTACAGCTTGGGACTACACAGCTCGTGAATGTTTCATTCTTGGCATCTTGTGAACCATAGAAGGATTTATGGTTCCTTGCAGATTTCAAGGTGATGCAATATGCATGGTGCTGTTCTTGTTCTCTCTTCCTCCCTTACATGTTGCGTTCTGTCTACTCTTTCCCTAACGGTGGCACTTCAGGGTGTAGCTGCTTCAGTGCCTCTAATCCCTTCCAGGGACGAGACTTCCTTGGACTTAAATGCCTAAGATCTGAATTCCACCACTAGATTTGTCAGGCACTTATCTTTAGCAGGCATTACTGTCTGTATCTGTGACTAAAAAGCAACTAAATCCAACAGCTTTTGAATATATTTAATGAGATGTGGAAAAACTGTCATTCCACCTATTACTGAGTTGTGCATTCTAATTGAAGTAATTGACCTGTGTAGTATAGATGCTATATTCGATTCATGTTATGTTTATAAATACTGCATTTAGATATCTTTTGGGCTACATAACCCTTAGTTGGCACAGTGCTCTGCTGCACTGGCTGATGCACAGAGTACTTGCTCTTGTAGCTTTAGTTTTCCCTTTATGCGGCTGGTATATCATCCAGTTAGTTGCTTCAGTTGTCTTTACATGTTTTCTCCTTTGGATACAAAATGCTGAGCTCTAGAGAGATGCAGTCCTCCTTAGAAAATCTTGTTTTGGATGGAACCTTTGCTTAAATTGAGGTCAGGCAAAATTTTGGTTTTAGTGTCTTTAGGAAGAAACCCCTGAACTGTCCTTCTCACTGACCCCTTACCTTATGTCTGTATTCCTTGTACTTTTCTGGAACATCTTTTGAGTAACTGCTGTGGAAGCAATAACTCACCTGCTTGTAGCTCCTATCTGTAATTTTCCTCTTTGTTGCCTTCTAATCTCCCACCTACAAACTCACATACAGATTTGCTTTATGAGATCATGTTTTGTCAAGATACTTATGCCGCTGTACTCAGTGGGACCAGAGAAGTGTTGCCTGTGCAGATCAGGACTAAAGGATTGAAAACAGGTTTGTTTTGTGCTTTGCTGAAATATGGCTTGGCTTTCTGTCTGGGAGTTTAGGAGATTTAAAATAACCAACACAGGTTTTTCTAGTAATGAGAAAAGGAGAATGGTTTGTGTTTCTCAGTCTGCAGGGTGTGTAAGTATATATGAATTTCTTGCAAGCCTATTGCTGTTATTTTAAGTTTGTGGTTAGTAAAGTTAATTTTCAGTTCCAGATGTCATTCTTTGGCATGTACAGTGCTCTTCAGGAATTCACCAACATGCTTGTGGTAGCTGTGGGTGATCTTCATCACTTCCTTATTTCAGCTACTGACTGTTGCAGAGAACATTAGGAATTGAGGTCTTTTGGCCATTTTTTGCAAGACTTTCATGTTCACCAGTCTGGATCCTCATGTAAAAAAGTCCTGGAAGTTGTGTTTATATTTGTTTAATCTGCTGAGTTCATTGTGTAAAGTACTGTATGTGTAGCTTGTTTCTTTAGACACCTGCACTGGAAAATTGTTCATGCTTCATATGAAACGTAGCCTAGAGGTTCTACACCTGTGGCTTCTTATTAGGCCAGTTGTTGTAATGAAGTTCCATGAAGTATCCTTAAATAATATTTATAAGTTTGAAAAGTTTGCTGTAAACTTTTAAAAGTTAAGCTAACTACTGGCCACCTAAAAATTCACCAATCAGTTGAGGAAGTGCCACTACCAATTGCTGTCATTTGTTATCAAGCGCCAAAACCACTCTACTTTTTTTTTTTTTTTTTTTTTTTTTTTTTTTTTTTTTTTTGAAAAAGAAGTGTATGAAAACTTCAGGACATATAGTTTATTTTCTACTCTGATGTCCATCATTAGTGGAGGAAAACATGCTTTCAGTTGATGTTTCTTCACAATCTAGCCAAATAGACATGTAGTTTTTTTAATATGAGTAATGCAGCATAACACGTTTGTATGTAGAAAAAATGCATTTCTTCCATTACCTTATCAAGAACTTTCTAGCTCAGGTTTTGGATTCTTTTTTTTCTTCTTTTGTCTTGAAAGGGGGATGACAAGATTAGTCTGTATGTGTATGCATATATATAACCAGTTTTAAAACATATTTCACATTAATGATTTCATCACTTCAAATGGCAGCTGTAGTGTTGATCTTGATGACAGCCCCAGGGCAGCAGTTCTAACATTCCTGCATTTCTCTGTTTTCTTGAGAATTTGAGTCATACACACCTTGAAACTGTTTCAACTGGATAGGTACAGTATTAAAGTACACAATAAAACTATACAGTATGACAGTACACAATAAATCTAGCCTCTTTGACTCCAAAATGCTGCTAAGAATTGTTAAATTGAAGTAATTCCTGAATGCACATTATATCTAGATAATAAAACGTGTTTTTTGTAGCCACCTGACGAACTGTAAAGTTTAGAAGGTGGAAGTATGTAATTTCCTTACAGGTGGTTTGCTTTGCATGTTTTATGATCTCTTAAAATTTTTTCTCCAGCATATTTTGAGCTATATATTGTTTTTCAATCTGTGGCTATATTCTTGAAATTTCAAGTCATATTCATGAAATCTCACTAATTCAGAGATTGCTTTTTCTAGTGTTGTTACTGTGTGTAACTGCCAAACCATAAATGAAGGCTTTTGGGCTAAGAACTATATCTGGCTTGGGAAAATGAAAAAGTTTGGAAACAGGAAAGTGTTTGAAGAAATGTAATACATTCCCATTGAATTTGTACACTTTTACCTTACATCTGGTTTTGAATTTGATTCAGGTTCTTTGATCGCTTCTTGCCTGGAACAGAGGCAGTATAGTTCATTCACTGCTTTTTGACTTGTTGTGATTCTTGGTTTTCTTGAGCAGCAGCACAGCCCACATTTTGAGCAAGATGTCGTGGCAGATGCTGACTTTGACCAGCAATTAATTCATCCTCCCATTATTGTTTGGATGGTGAGCTGCCAGAAGATATGAGATGTAGGCTCTCATGCTTTTGTGAACATTAGGTACTCAGTACAGATGGGAACACTCAGTGTAATTTATGTTTTCCTGTTGCAACTTCATGAGTTTGCACAGACTTATAGCAGGAGAGAACTTGTGCTTGTATATCTGTTATTGTCATGTGGCAGTGGCAGCCAAGGAGAAGGATCATGCCATGGGAAGGTACTGCCCCTTCATATATAGCAAGTGCTCTACAGACTGAAATTTGTTAATTTTTTATTACTTGACAGTAGTAAACTGATATTGTAAGAATTAGTAAAATTTTTTGCATTCAATTAATAATGGCATTGTTGATTAATAACAGTACTTTTCAAATCAGTGAAACAGTTAATATCTGAGCATGTATATACCAGCCTGAGGTTTTTGTAGGACAGAAATCTTCATTTTCCCTGTTACATGTTTCCACAGTTACATAAGCCAATGGCATTTAAACTTATTTTTCACAAGTATGTATTCTTTCTAAATTTGTCTTTGAGCTTTCAGAAATCTGAACTGGTTTGTTAAATTGCCTTTATTGAAATCAAATGTCTTTTTTTTTTTTTGCATTATTATATGAGTGAATGGACGTGCCCTAGGATTTAGTGGTGTAGAGATATATTTATTGAGCGAAGAGATGCATTTATTAGCAAAGAATTTACTGAGTTTCAGGGGCCTATCTGTATTGCAAAAGCCTTTGTCTGGATACTCTTTCCTTCCACAAAAACAGCTATTGTACAAGATCTCAGTGCCTCAGCTTAGGGGCTGTACATTTAGTCATGTTTTTCTCTAGAGAACTGTTGACATTCTTGATGATAATTCAGTTAAATCAAAATATCATCTTTTTAAAAATAAAAAAAGCCGCTAGGTATATAGGAATTAAAATGTACCCTCTTTCTGGAAACATTATTGCTAGCCCCTATAAAGGGTTGCTCTACTTACTTGAAGACCTTTAATACGTAATTTTCTGTTTGTAATATTTACTGATTATTTCAAAGATGAAGATGACATTTCCTTGACATTTCACATGTAGCTTGAAAAATTAGTCCTCTCAAACTAATTAAAACGGAAAAGGTAGAGCAGACTACTTAACTGTATTTTCTGTTATAATAGATAGTGTTTTAAAAAAGAAAGCAAAGGATCAATCATATTGTAGTATTAATACAATTAATTATAAATATATTTATATATAATAAATCTATAGAATATTTAATTAATAATACATTATTTTTAGTATTCATAGTTATTTTTTAAAAATTAATTTATTTATGTGGAGTATTTGTTGACATCTGAACCTTTCCTAAATAAAATCTGTCAAAGGCTTTCAGTTTTTGTCTGCAGTCACTTCTTGGTTTTTATTCACCAATCACTTAATACTTTTTTTTATTGCTGTTTTCCTGACAAAAACCCAACATAAAACAAAACCCCCAAAAAAATCCCAAACCAAAAAAAAATCAAAACAAAACAGCTTTCTTGCCTGTGTTACAACTACAAGATTCTGGTATATAAGGAACCATAGGCATATAAATAATCATAAGAGCAGAGAATTTTATGTGGAAAGCAAGCAAATATTTTTTGATAGTGAGTCAGGTAAATTCCTTGTCTTGTTAAAGATGACACATATTATTTCTAACAGCCTTTAAAAAATTTTAATATTAGCATCATATTTTGTAATTACATTCCCGCCAGCCAGATTGAAGTAACAGTGCTTGATTTCACATATACCAGTAATGATTTCTCAGGTACTACTCAAAATAAGGTCTAAATGTTCTTGAAGATATCAGGTCGCTATTTACTTGGTGTTCACAACCAAAAGAAAACGTACTAGAAATTTTCAGGAAAGGAAGAGAGAAGAAAGCATTACATTACTGTATGAATTGATATGCACCTGCTTCCCAAATGCCATAGAACTGCAGAATAATTTAAACTGGAAGAGATCTCAGGGGGTCCATCTGATCCCTCTTCTTCCTCAGAGCAGGGCTATCTTTCATATTGTATCAGACTGCAAAGGACCTGGTTTCAGTTGAGACTCTAGTAGCTGCAATGATGGAAGTCCTTCTGGGAAAGCTATTACAGTATTTGATCACTGTCCTCACTGTGATTTTTTTTTTTTTTGCCAGTATCTAGCTGTAATTTTTCTCAATGCGAATTGTCCTTTCACTGTGTACCACCTAGAAGAGTTTGGCTTAATGTAACTACTTATATTTTTACCTCCCTAAATTGGAAAATTGACGTAGGAGAATTCAGCAAGGCAAGAAAATATGCAGATATGTGCTGGAGCTTCTGTAGAATTAGTGAAGAGGTAGATTGGGTTTTACAGACTTGAAAAAGCAAACTGAAGGGGAATGTAATAAAGATTTGTTCTATGTTGTTTGGTTGTTTTGTGTTCTGTGTTCTGTGTTGTGGGATTACATTGGGAAAGCAAGTAGGGAATAATGACAGTTCACTGCCTCTGCTGAAGCAAGGAGTAGGGACCATCAAATAAGCACAGTAGGCAGATAATTCAAAGCAAGCACACAGAACCCCAAGTAATTAGGTTGTGCAACTGGTTGCTACAGTACTGGGTTTTAATAGTTTATACGGAGTCAGAAAGCAGCTGAAAAATATGGAAGGAGAATCCTTCCATGACTGTTACATGTAGAAACTTCACATCTGACACTAGTAAGGCAGATCTTATATCATGGATCATCAGAGGACAAAAACATGCGCTGAAGTATTGTCATTCTTTTCTTCTTGCAGGTTATTAGGAACATTAATTTGCATCCAGTGCAGTGTTTTACAATATGTGTACATCATTTATGCATAATTTCTGCTGCTTTGGAAGGTATTGCTTGTGTTAAAACCAGAAAATGTTGCCTTATCAAAAAGTGATTTTTGAATAGGTTTGTTGTTTAATTGGTTTCTCTGTGTACTTGAGATATTTTTAATTAGCTTTGAATGCTTTATTTTTTAATAGCTCTGTTATGTCTACATGGCTTTGCATTGTGCTGCTCCCAATTCTAGGTATCTACAATAGCAAATTAAGAAAAAGCATATTATAATTACTGGAAAGGTGCTTCAAATATAGATGATCTGCTCAGCTCAAATAATCAGTTAATATTCAGCCAGAAACCCATTCCGTGTGTGAGTGCCATGTTTAATATAGTAGATTCTTTATCTGGTTTTTAGATATGATCTTCCTGAGATACTCAGTTTTGTCATGGATGGAAAATAAAAAAAATCAAAAAAGCCTACTCAGTGCTAACAACACAAAAAACCTTTTGAGCCGTGAGATTATTCTTTTTTATGAAATCAAAATTGTACAGGGACATTGGCCACATTTTACAGTATGCTCACATTTTAGTATGTCAGCATTTACATCTCTTTGAATATGTGCTAATGTCTACCGAACAGAGAGATTTTGTAGTTAATATATCCACTCATCAATAGGCAGGCCAGAGTTAAGGTCATAATCTAAATTTATTGCATGCTTTTGGGGTCTCTCCTAAATAACTTTTAATCTCCATGACTGAAGTTACTAATGCAGAGGATCATTTTCAGAAAATTATTTTCTCTGTTTTGAAGAATTCTTACTTGTAAATCACAAAAGTTCACATGTTACATCTATAGCCCCCTAAAACTCCCAAATGTTCCTTTTCTCCCCATTCTCTAAATCTGAAGCCTGTATGTTATTCAGACTCCTTTTTCATCAGGGAAAAGTGTATCTTCAAACATAAAGCTGGCATTCACTTTACGGAAACTATCTTAATTGCAGTGGCAGGTACTGTTTGATATGCCTTTTTTATCTCTATGTTCATTGAATGTTTTGTTTGCAGTAGCTACTGGAATGCTCCACTTATGGTTTTATCTTAGAGCCCTTGTACTGTGCTCAAATAATTCTCATCAGAATCTCTGAGGACCAGTTCCCCACCCACATCACAGAAACAGTACTGTCACACTCATCTTTTAGATATCACTGATTACGTTCTTCTAATTGAAATCTCCTTTTCTTCTGAGAGCATTTTCTCTTTCAGTAGGAGACTCCTCATCTTATTTCCTCTAAATTTCCAGTGAAGGTTCTCCGATTTAATTTGCAAGCCCACATTCAACTTCTGTATTTGTGCAGATGGTTTGCATCTGACTCATGACACATTTTTTATTTGAATGGAATAATATTAGAGTATAGGCTTATTTATATCACCATATGTATGTCTGACTAGTGTTTTAAGAATAGTCAGTATATGCTGCATTGTCCTTTGTCCCTCTTACTGGTAGTCTTCCACCTTTTTGATCAGTAGAGATAATATTACTATTTGCCTGTCCCTCAGAAGCTTTAATTCTATTTTAGATTTATCTAAGATCTCTCTGCAGCCGCTTACTCAATTGCTTTTCTTGTATAATAATATCTAGGATATATTTCTCTGGGCTTTTACATTATACAGTTCAATTTAAGCAAAGGCTATTGCTGCTTTGTCTTCCTCATGTGCATTCAAAATATTGTTCTGAATATGACTCGTATGGCATGTGACTTTGATTGTGTCACACTCTGGGTATATTATTTTATTTCTTGTTCAGTTTAAGGTTTGCAGGGTTTTTACACAGTGACAGAACTGTATGCTTGGTAACTGAGGAATGGTTGTCCACAAGATGGTAACAGTTGTAGTGCATCACCATAGAGGATAAATTCTAGAGAAAAATCCATGAAATGGACAGGACCTCACGGTGCACAAGATCCCCCAATCTGAATGTGGAAAACACAGACGCCTGGCTTCTGCATGTCATGTATAAAAATGCAGTTGAGGAAATCCTCGAGGAAATCCTTGAGCAAGTGCTTCAGCTGTGTTTTTCAGTGCATAATCCTGTACTTCTTTTTGGGTCCTTGTGCTTTATTTTTCCTCTCTGCCTCTTGTCAGAAGAGAAGAATGGAAAGTAAAATTTTGCTGTGACATCTTTTGCTGTGACATCTCTTGAAAAGAACTGAGGTAATTGTTTCCCCTCTTAAGAAGGAAAAAGAGAACTGGAACAAAAAGGCTGGCTGAGATGTATACAACTGGGAACAGGGTTTGAGCATTCCTTGTTTTGTGTCAGAAAACTTAAAATACTGCTGTGTCCAAAACTGGTTGCTTGTAAAATATGTCAGAGGACTCTTCTAATCTGACTGTTACAATTTATCCTTGGAGAGACCAAATTCTGCTATCCTGAAGTCCATGGCGGCTTCTTTCCTTCCTTCTTGTCCCAAGCCTAGAGACGTTTAACTAGGCCCCCAGGGAAGCTGACTTTCTGTCTGGAGTGGCTGGAATTCCTTGACATTCTTTCACGTGTTTACCATTATTACTATGTTTTACTTTTATTTTTGATTATTAAACTGTTCTTATCTCAACATACAAGTTTTACTTTGATTTGCCTTCCTGTTCCACGTGGTGGTGGTGCGGAGAGGAGGGTTTGAGTAAGTGATTCAGTGGTGCTTAATTTCCAACTGGGCTTAAAATAACACCTAGCTTCTTAATGGTAAACTACAATTTATTCTGTAGTAATTCAGTCATTACATAAAATATTATGGCCCACTGATTAGTTTGCTTTTATAATGAAACTGGTTTAGTGTAAAATAAAGGAAGAGAGAAATCATGCTACTATTGTGTTAATATCTCTGAAAGTAATTAATTTAAACCACAGTGAAACTGAATCAGCTAATATGTTGCAGGAGCTGCATTGTGTATGCTAGCAAGCTTACTGCTCCATAGTGCTCTCTATAGCATCCTGATTTAGAACTCATAATTCCTTTCCAATGTCTATCTCAAATTTCTTAGTCTGATAGTAACACATCTTGTGCTTTTGAGTTTGTGTCGTAGCTACACAGCCATCATGGTTATGCTGGTTGGTGACATCTAGAGTCTGCTCGAATGAGCATGGTGTGGAATTATAATCAGCTTTCTTCCTGAGGACACAGAAAGTCTCTGCTCTCTGTTAGATTCCTTCAGAAATTTTAAATAACCTCATACCATGAGATAATTCTTTCATCTACTGAATTCTTTGCTGAATTGAGAGGGCCTTGACTGAGAGCTTCAAAATTTAATGTGGCTAGGGTGGAGATCATTGAAAGACAGCCTGAAGTGTATTTGCTTTTATTTGGTAAATCAGACTTACTACAACACCCCTTTTTAACTAGTAAGATTGTATACACACAACACATAAATATATATATGAAAAGAAGTAGATGGGGTATTCTGGGTTGTAGTCATTTACTTGTTTAGGAAAAAAAATTATACCTAACATGCATTAAAAAAAAATTTCTTCATACTGGTGAATATACTGCTCTGAGAGAAAACTGGTTTCCTGCACAATTTAAGGGGTCCTTCAAAGGAAACCTGCAGCTGAGGAAAAAAAATTCAGTAGGAGACCGCTTTTGCTGTTCTCCAGTTTCATCCTGGTCGACCTAAAAATTCTAAAATAGAATAAATAAACTCAGTACAGGCTACAGTTGTGTTTGTCATATCTTTGATAATGCCTGCTGTGCAGACAAATTCTGAGCCTTCGATGTTAAAATACAGAGTGGTTTCAGTTTGCCGGAGGGAAAGTGCTAGGAAATACTAAATAGCACTTATAAATGTATTGCAGTTTGAACAGGACATGTGCTACATTTTGAACAAAGCCAAAGTTTATCCCCTAAATCCTCATTTCAATACTCATTTTATTTAATGCAACTGTTTGCCTCTGTATATTGTTGAGTGGTGCTTATCAAAGTCTTCAGTTGGCCCAGTCCATGAGTCTGGGACTTCAAATTGAAAAACCTCCCTCCTGTTAAAAATACTTTTTGTTAAGGAGAAACTGGTCAAAGTTGTAGGTTGATGTTGTCATTAGATAAGCAGACTGTTAGTGTCCAATAGAAAGAAAACTCCCGAATTCGGTTAAGAGAAGTGCTGTAGAATTCATGGATCTTTTGGTAACTTATTTTCCCCTGTCATATAAGAAGGATACGTTTGATTGCTGCTAAATCTTATGGCTCACTTCTGAAGAGACGTGAAACTAATGGATCATTCAACAGCTAGCACACAAGCAAAAATAGACTCTGTCTCTGATTGTTAATGGGATTTTTTTTTTTGTGAAGCCAGTTTAATTCCAGCAGTATTATAAGAATAAAAATCAGGAGTCAGTACGAAGTTGTTTTATTAATATAAGATTAGTTGGCATATGATATTACTTGAGTCTGATAAAAGGAATAAAAATGTTACGGATGGGTAAGTGGGCACATGGTTAATGAGTGTTTCCATGATGAGACACTCCCTATTACTGTTTTGACAATTTGACTGGGTTTTGCACTCTTTTTTTTAACAGCATCCAAATTGAAGCAAATTGCAGAATTTTGCTATGACAATGTTTAACCTATGTCCTGTTGAACCATGACACCTGTAAACTAAATTGTATTTGGGAATCATTTGCAAACATTGGTAGTGTACAGAATGAATAGATTTGTAGTTGTTCGGAAGTCTTGGAATAAGCTGAAGCTGCATTTATTACATTATCATATTTTTATTTTTTTCTGTCAAAGGTGTACATCTGAAACTTGGAAAGATGCAAGTTTTCTTTTTAACACCAGCAAACAGTTGTAGTCTGTCTCCATGATCAGTTTCTTACAGTTTAGGTAACCTATAGCTAATTAGAATGAGGTTGGTGGTGTGTTGTTTCTCTGCTTCAGGCTTATTTACTTTGCCAGTCATTAAAATCTCTTTGCGGGTTCTGAGGAGAATTTACAGGCAGTAAACTCAGTTTGTCAGTGTTAAAGGTACGTTCTTTTTCTGAAGACTGATATTAATTTTGAGGACTGATCGTAAGACATCAAGAAATATACAGTGTTTGGACTAGGTCAAGTTATGAGAGATTGGAATTTACATTGAGTTATGCTGAACTAGAGGTGCTTGAAGGCTGTTTTGCAGAGCCCTCTGTTTTCAGAGACCTGTTCTTGCAGAATTTTAATCCAGACAGTGGCTGGTCTTAAGGTTTACGGTAGTGCCAGAAACGAAATGTATCCTAGAGCCTGCACTGATGGCTACTGATATTTAGAAGTAGTCTATTGTTAGAGAAGAATATGTTAATAAAAGCAAAATAACCCACCCTAAACATATATTAAGTTAATCTACTTGTGCAGGGGTTTTTTACTATGTGGGTGGTTTTTATTTTATGTTTTGAAATCACTGTCCTTTTAAAATGACAGGTATTTCAGAAGAACTGAGAAGTATGTCCCATGTATTTAAGGAATAAAAGAATTTCGGTTTTCTTTATACTTAAAATAATTGCACAAAATATTTAAGGAAGTAGAGAGTTTGTCAGCAGATAAATTGATCTGAGCTTAGTCCAGGTGATGTTGACACTTACAGGTTTGCATCAGTAGAGGCTTAGCCCTTGTCTTTTATTTAAATTAAATTCAGGAGTCTACATGCCACATTCTCCAATAAATCAATTGTCATACAAGTTTGCTTGTTTTCACTGGAGATTCTTCTTTTTCTCCTAGGACAAGAAGGACAAAGTCTCAAGATTTGACACCATACGTCATTCCATTGCAGGAATTATAAGGTCTCCAAAATCTATGCTGGGCTCATCATCGGTCAGTAATATCAATACTACAGTGTTGGGATACAATCTGTTATTTTTACAGCTTAAGTTTTTTGGTTTTTTTTTTAAACATGCATTTATATCTAAATGGACCAAAATTACATTAAAATTATGTTATAAAAACACTGTTCTGATTGATCAGTATACATAATAATATCATGGCATAATAATGTATCAGAACAACTTGATGCACTTCAAGGAAAAAAGAGAAATTGTGTGCTCTTTGCAGCTCTCAGACTGGTGCTATAATTGTAAGAATACTCTTCCCAGTAAGGCTGAGTTTCTTGAAATGCACTGTCTTATGATAGGTGGTTGCGCATATTTTAAAACGGTTGCAGTAATTATAGTCCCCATATTTGTTATTACTGCTACTACTACTATTGGTGCTATTTAAGGAACTATGTATTACAGATCTTGCTTCAATCCCCACTAAAAATAATTGTTGAGTATCTCTTAGGTGTAGTTGGCTTCTGTTCAGATTCTGTAATGGTTGGAGAAACTTCCTTGGTGTTTTTGCTTTTCTGTTTCCACTGTTTGTTTCATATGGAAGCTTGCAAGACTAATTAACATATTTGAGCACCTACTTCGGGAGGTGTCAGATTTTACCTGAAAACCTTCTTGTTCTATTTCCAAGTGGAACGTGTGATCATCCCAATCTTCCTAACATAAAAACCAAAACTAAAAAAAAGCCAAACCAAAAACTCAACAAAAGAAGAAGAAAAAAAAACCCTCAATGAAAAACTTGTGCAGAATTCTAAAAACTTTTTAAAACTACCTTTTAATTGTGATCTTGTCACTTGAAATATTAGCTCAAAATAGCATTCTTGAGAAAACTTTATAAACAATGGATCTTCTATTTTATGCTCAGGATTGCATCCAAGGACCCATGAAAGGTACAGTAAACTGTATTCAAGCTAAACAATATTCAGAATGTGTGGAAGAGATTACAATTGCATGTATACATATATGTAAACATACATGTGTGTACAGAGCAAAATTGTATATAGGAATGAAGGAATGGAAAAATAATGATGGGATAAAATTGGGACAGGAAGGCATTTGCTATTAAAAATGTGAAAGTTGCTTGACATATTTGAAAAGTAACAGGAAAAGCCTTTCTAAAATATTGGAATATCCTTGGAGTTAAACAAAATCTCCACATTACCATGATCTCCATTTTCTAAAACTTTTAATTGATAAAAAATGTCAGCGTTTCATAGTAAAAATCTACTAAAATGTGTATTCCTGTGACCTCTGTTCTTTATGTAGGTGAGACAGAGCCTTCAACTTTCTCTTATCTATTTATTATAAAACTTAAAATGTAAAAAACCCACCCAACCAAAACCCTCACAAACCACAAAAAAAACCCGACTAAAACTGCTTCAGAGAAAAATTGGAAGACAAAAAATTCTCAAGAGGAGGATCAAAATAAAACATTTTTATTAAATCAGGAGAAGTCAGTGTCAAAATTTCAGTTGGCCTAAAATGTCCTTTTAAATAAGCTGTGTGCCAACATTTTGGTTTTCATTCTAATCTATATCTCTGTTAATTCCATGGAACTTGGTGTAAACCTGGCTGTGTAGATAGATGGTAGGTAGGGTTGGTGAAACCTTGGAAGCAAGATGAGCATTGAGTCATTTGAATCACAAAGTAAAATCTGAGTAACAACTGTAGTCTTGATTATCTGTTACTTAAATGACACCTACATGACTTCAGAGTCAGAATATGTAAACCTCTCAATTTTAAATTTTGCTTTGTGTTTAGATTTAGCTGTTTCTTGTGTGTTAGAAAAGCTGACCAAGTGCATGCAGCTAAAATTTGCTTTACAAATTAGTACTTAGCTATTAATGTTTCAGCCTCTCATCTTTTTCCCGTTGACAATTACATAACCATACTTAATTGCTAAATATATAAACTGGTACTTAAAGCTTATTATCCATCAACAAAGTAGACAAAGTAATTATTGAAGCTGTATCATAAAGTAATACTAACATACATGAAAAAATTGTTATTTTTAATATAAATTTAAGGTAATGGTATTTTAAAAGCAACATCCTGTATTTAATTGGTGGGATATGTTGAATTTTGTCTGTTCAATTAAGGAAAACTAATTTTTTGTGTGTTATCTGAAAAAAGTCAGAGAAACTGTAATTTCAGTAGCAGAGAGTAGTTTAACTATTACTTATGTGTTGGCACTGAAGTGATTTACATGTTCTCAGAATGAGAAGATGGGGGTAGTACAGGAAAAAAGTATAGCTTGAAGAAAAAACAGGAAGCTAGAGTTTCAGGAGTTTTCTCTTGGGTAAAATGCAAGCCAGTTTTCTGTAATAGCAGGAGATGTAAGTTTAATCAAATGAGGAAAGAAAACAAGAAAGGGGACATCTTAATTGTAGTGAAAATGAAGTGATAAACTGAATAAAGAATCAGTGTCTGCCTTTCTGCATATTTTTTTTGGTACTGAGGCATTTGAGCTTGACACAAACATCTGTTACTTTTTTTAGGATATTTTTTAAATTGTGTATAGGATAATAGGTGGAATTAATGTTTGTTTCATAAGGTATATCAGCATGTGGGAATGAGCCAAGTACAGAGAATCTAAAGGCAGGATGTTGCATAAGAAATTGTCTCCAGTTATCAACCTAAATTTACTGCTTTACATTCTCATTTGTGTCTCTGCCACTCTTTTACATTGACAGACAAAAAATCTTGACAAAATGTT